>JBBKCR010000022.1:10765718-10787191 GCA_037577295.1 Ladigesia roloffi | reverse complement strand
TAAAGCTAATAATCTGCGTTTGTGTTCTGCTGAGGAAACAAAGTCACCTTCGACTTGGATGCCCTGGGGGTAAGCAAGTAAACATAAAATTTTAATTTTGGGGTGAACTATCGCTTTAAACAGTTCTAAATCTTGTACAGGCTGAGACAAGACGACTAACCTTTATGAAGCTTAACCTTCATGGCCTTACGCATTCGACTGGAGAGCCAGTGGGGATTGAAAGTTCATTTTTGAAGCTTCATTCAACTTTAGAATTGTAGTTTTGGTTAAAAATACCTTATACCGCTTTAAATGGTTTCATGGAGGGGTTTATAAATGGTTTCATTGAGGGGAACATAATTGTGGAGCAAATATTTATTGTTTCCAACGTGTACAGCTAGACACTCAGTAAATCTGTTTGCCTCAAAAAAATGAGTGTGTACAGCAATCTAATCTTGCAATCAAAGGAAACTTGTCCTGAGAGGTGAGTGTGATTGTCAGACAGCACCCAAACCAAACAAAACCAAGCCTTCACAGACAGAGTACACACAACACCCCCCAGTTCTTCAGCACACACTTCAGCCTGGAGCTCCATGGCTACTCGGGGTAGGAATGGGTGTGTTGCTGGACTCTCTGTTCTTCTTCCAGATGTTTCTTGTTGTCTGGGTGGGTGGTTCCAGGGTTTGCACAACTCAGCTTGCACTCTTTTTCCCTTTCCACAGAGAAAGCTTCTCTGAGGCCTGAGGAAACCGGCCCTCTGACTATATATTCGGCACCCCTTACCAATCACATCCAATTCATTTAAAGCAACGGACACATTTCTGTAGCGAAAAGAAAAGGGGCAATCAGGTTGTGCCATCTGACTGACAAGCTGGTAAGAACACGAAATAGTGGTTTCAAAGAAAGGAAAAGAATGGAAAAAGTGATAAACAAAGGCAAATTACATATCTGGTAATTAACAGCTATGTATGAGTTGTTAAATTAGGATCTGTCCATAGAGTGTTATAAAGTAGTTCAAAAACAACTAAAACTTTCAATGAAAATGAAAAAATTAAAGAGTTAAGAATGTCAAAGTGAATCACAAGGGTCTCTTGTGAGAAAGTAGCAATATGCAACTTTTTCCACAGAAATGTACTAAAAGCCTACCCTAGAAGTGGGCAATATGACAAAATGTATTACCTTGACAAATGACATCACCTCAGGATATGTTTTTCTGAGCACACTGTGATAGTGGCTATTTAAATAACACGGCTCAGTTAATTACAAAGACATCCCGTCTTTTTAAACACGGGTATACTTGCTCTCTTGCATGTTTTATCCACACCTTATCAGATGTCACAAACCAAATTGTGGGTATATTGTGAATTGTGAAAATTTGGGATGCACCGATACCGATACCGGTATCTGGTATCGGCCCCGATACCGCATTTTCTAAAGTACACGTACTCGTTAAAAGTCCCCCGATACCGGGGACCGATACCACGGTCTGAGAAATGTCTGTTTGAGTGGCATGTAAGGGGTTAAATAATTTTTTATTCTGTAATATTGTTGCATACAACATGCTTTTAATTTTAATTAAATGTTCTTAATTTTAAACTAGTCCCTTGTTTTTTTTTGTTAAATTACATGACTAGAGCTGTTACCTGTACATTTAAATCATGTTTTTGTTAAGTACCCTGTATCGGTATCGGCGAGTACTAAATTGCAAGTACTCGTACTTGTTTTCCAAAAAAGTGGTATCGGTGCATCCCTAGTGAAAATGTATGGCAGACTCCTGATTCGTTCACCTCTACCTGGACCAGACACTTTCTCTTTCTTTTGTGTTTGTTTTCCCTTTTACTTTTCACCCGAGGCCATTCTTGTTCAATTCTCCACTGTTTTAGTTCTAATCCTTCACACACCATTGCCTTCATTATGCCTGAGCCTTGATGCAGGCACATTTCCAAACTTTTCCCACTTTAATTGGAAAAGCTGCTCTGTAATCATACCTGCTGTTACATCAGGTCCTCCTCGCATCCAGAAAATTGGTTTCACAGACACCATCCATCAAAATTGGAACAAAGGTGTGTTTGAAAAATGTGTAAAAACTTGTGGGTTTTTTTTATTGGTCATGACTGGAAGTACTTGAGGAGGTTCAATCTCATATTAAGTGTTAGAAGAACCATTACTGCACCAGTCATGAGTGTTTCAATTCTGTAGGTTGGGCAGTTTAAATTAATCTCTGTGTTTGTCTACAGGGAATCCAATTTGCTAGTGAAATGAGTACAGACGTTTTCACACCGTTCTCTGAACATGATTAAATGATTAGATAATTCATCATGCTCCATGGAGAGTGGTGATTATCTGGTGCCAGTCATCGGGCTCTTTTTCTCTCCAACACGGACAAAAATAGGTCATAGTACAAAAGCATATGACTGGGAAACCATGTCTGACATAAATGAGATGCACTCAACCGTAACCATGATCAACATTGGCTAAGACGTCAAATCAAAGCTTTTATGCATTTATGAATGGGCCAATTCATTATTATGGCATTAAGTCAGAAAGTCATCACATAATTGATCTGTCAGATGCTTTAAAAGTTATCTCACATTAGTCAAATAGAAAATCCTTCGGCCACTCTGTATTCAAAGCGATTCCCTCTGAAGACGTGAGGCACCTGACCATGCCCCTGAGTGAACAGTACTTTGCATCTTCCTGTTCTCTCCCTGCACTAGTGATTGACTCCGCCCTGATCACATTTGCCTACAGTCAGACAAATGACACACAGAGAGTGAAAAGTCAGATGGAAATCACTCTGGATTTCCATATGGAACATCAGTGCAATGATGACGACATACTATCCTTTCCAAAAGCCTCCATTTAGGCTTTCCTCCACTACAATGCCCTGGGCCACAAGGAAGCATTCCACCCTGAACCGTGAGCAGGCAAGAGTAAAAAAGGGAAGTTGTACCCAGAATAAAGCAAGCTGCACCTTTGGTTGATAACAGCTCTGAACTGTAACTATTATAGACTGATATGTCTGGCCTAGGGCTGAACGATATGGACAAATTTTCATATCTCGATATTCATGCCAGATATCTCGATATCGGTACGGTACGATATGACTACGGGTTTGGTGAAAACCAAGCATTTCTCAGAAAAATAAAACATCATAATACAAAAAAATTTAGAAAGTGTAGTTTTATTTTTAAGAACTCACTGCCAGTCCTTTTTTCGATAGTAATACCTTGAAAGTTCATATCTAGATATAGATACGATAAAGATATATCTTTCAGCCCTAGTCTGGCCATTTTGACACACTAGATGAGATACACGTGCTAATCTACACGATTTTTGCTGACCAGTGGTCAAGTTTTTCAATCAGGTGAGGAGGGGCTCCACCCATCGTAGGCAAACACCCATGCCTAAAAACACCCAAGTCACAAATAGGACTAGAAATGCCAGCAGGATCTCAACAGAAATCCTTACTAAACTCTTGTAAACTATTTAAAACTGTGTGTTCGCATTTGTAAGAACAATAGCTCGTAAAACGAGCATAAAGATAAAAGTCTTGATGGCTTGTTTAAACCGTTTTAAAACAAATAGAATTCATCAACAGAAGTAAACAGCAGAGAGATAGAGAGAGAGGGGAAACGATCCCTTCCGCTCACTGCTGTCCACAACATGCTATTTCGTCTTGTTTGCATGATTAAGCAACATGTCCACTGACCGGAAGATCAATAAGCAGCTGCTTTTAACAAGACTGTTTGAAATGTTGCAACCCTACCTGTGTCACCTTTCTTCCCCACAGCCAATTATAAGACCTGATCGATACAGCTCGGTAATGGGATATTGGCCGTTTTGTGTTGCTGGGAAATTCTGTAAGTCTTGCAATATTGCAAAGTATCTACAGTAACGATCTGTGTCATAGGAGGAGACAATCATATCTCTTTTGCTAGTGTGAGGAGACAGCGAAAATATGAAGAACCTTATCTCCACCACAGCAAGAGGTAAGAAAAACATGTTTGGGAAGCTCTGGGGAATTGTTACAACCACAACCTCATCAGGCAGCATCATTCATGAGGTGTGTTTGGGTGCATTTACTTTAGAGATGGACCATAAAAGACCTACATTGTGTAGGTGTCACACAAAAAGATATTAAGTTGTAGCAGTATCAGGTAACTTGCTCAAGGGTAACTCAGTGGTGCCACAGACAGTCCAGGGATTTGAACACACAACATTCCATACACAGGGCAACTCCCTGACCACCAGGTCACCAGCTGCCCCAGAGAATCTATTCACAGTGTGCATTCAAAACGGCGATTTTCTGGCTCTCTTCATGCAGTGGCCAGTTCTCTAGTGTAGAACCATCTATGGACCGTTTCTCCTGACAAAACCAAAAATAAGAGTAGAAAAAGACACAATAGTACAACAGCAAAATGTTTTGGTTATAAAATGTGTCATGATAGGTGGAAACACTGATCTTTTATCCTTTGATGCCAAAAATGTCAATGTGTTTTAAGTGTATTACTAGACATGTGGTGTGAAGGGCTGCCAATAGACAGAGGTTCTGAGTACTACACCTGGAAAGTGATACCAAAATAAACCAACATAAGACTGTAAAATATACAATCCAAACAAGCTCTGTGAGGTTTGTCAACCAATATATATTTAATAGCTGTGTGCATAATGGCTTAGTTAAATTATTAATACTAAATAAAATTTTGATCTAGCAGTTTGGCATTCATATATATTTGGGAAACATTGAGAGATTGAATCAGTATTTCTCAGAACTAATTAAAACAACAACAAAAAAAAAACACATAAAAGCACAAAAGACTCACTGTCTCACTCTGCCAGATACGAAAAGAGGGAACAGAACAGGAGACAACCTGGAGATTTCAGATTAACCCTCAGCCATGTTTTTCATGCCCCTGCACACACACTATGCTCCTGTGACCTGTGTATATCAGATGAATATGCTCTAAAAACAAAAAGTCATATCTGACTCCTAGTCTTGACCATGTTAATATCCCACAAGATTTCCACACATAGACTCTTTGTGTCCTTATTCTACATTCGTTTTTCTAACAGAATGCCGTTTATGATCAAGATAGCCCTCGGTGTCCTACTGAGTAAACATCTGATTGTGACCAGGTTTTGGATTGTGATCTTGGTTGAGCATTAAGGTGAAGGAGGAAATGTGGTGGTGTTTCTCACCTGGGTGTGTCTCAGTGAAAGAGTGAGACAGAGACAGAATGGACCCCTTTAACTCCCCAGTGTCTGCCCTTGCCATGAGTAGAATTTCCAGAGATATCAAAAGCAACTACTGCTACCACAGCTAAAGCAATCTACTCAAATACATAACAAAAGAATTGCATATACAATAATAAAACAAAAAAATTATCTAGATTCCAACAAGCAAGGTAAGACTTACAAGACCCAGGATCATTCATAAGACTAGCAAAGTCAGTTACCAAGGAAATCTAGACTCATGCATATTTCTGGACAGTGCTTTTAATGAGAATCAGGATTCATCCCCAAATACTGCATTGCAGTTACTATTTCATAGTAGTTCAGCTCGGACCCCTGCACATGCTCTCACTAACTTATCCCCATGATTCTATTACTTCATCCAATAATCAAAATGTTTTTTTTATGTTACTTAATCTCAAATCTGAAAAATCTGTTTACAAAATTATTTAAAGTGATGCATTTTTACTAGTAACAAAGTTGTCATATGATATAGTCACATTCTTTCAAGACAAGATATGCTGCAATAAAATGATTTGTTGCATCCCTACCATTTAGGGAATTAAAAACTACATTACGCTACTGCAAAACCAAATACAGTCGTGTGAACAAACCACAGTACAGCACAGAGAGTGAACAGTGTGAAAATTTTCTCTGTATTTCACCCATTCACCAGTGGGCAGCCAGGAATACAGCACCCAGGGAGCAGTGAGTGGGGACAGTACCATGTTCAGTGGTAGACCAGGCAGCCACTAGCAGTCCAGGGATTCAAATATATAATTCGGAATATCCAACTGAGATTCAAATACATGATTCCGGATATATAACTGCGATTCAAATATATAATTTGGAATATCCAACTGGGATTCAAATATATAATTTGGAATATCCAACCGGGATTCAAATATATAATTTGGAATATCCAACCGGGATTCAAATATATAATTTGGAATATCCAACCGGGATTCAAATATATGATTCCGGATATACAACTGGGATTCAAATATATGATTCCGGATTTACAACTAGGATTCAAATATATGATTCTGGATATACAACTGGGATTCAAATATATGATTCCGGATATACAACTGGGATTCAAATATATGATTCCGGATATACAACTAGGATTCAAATATATGATTCGGAATATCCGACTGCGATTTAAATATATGATTCGGGATATGCAACTGGGATTTGAGTGTATGAATCCCAGTTGAATATTCAATGATATTCCGATATTCCATGGCACCAACTGCATCATTTTCTTTTTTTTGCTATTTTTTTCCCATTAAATTAACATTTGTTCATTCCCTTTTCTGAATTCCCATCTATCAGAACGTATCAGAATCAGTTAGAATGCACAACTCTGTTCATCAGTCTAGGCCCACGCATGTCTTCTTCATGCCCACGCACAAAACGTTTCAATTCAAATTGGCCAGCAGCATTCCATTTCCTCCTCTCCTAAATCATGTTAGCTTTCCCTGGTTGTGACACAGCTGAACAACGCAGGAAGTCATTCTAACAAGCACTATAAATTAAATCACTTACACCCAGCTGCCACAGGTCAAAGGTTACCGGTAGACCAAACGGGTAGATTAAATTTCCCCACAGGGACAAGAAGACTGGCTCCAGATTACAACTGCTCTGGACCACGCTAACAAGAAAGTATCAGAGAAAAGACACTTTGAACCTAAAATGATGACTAGATAGACATCATACTTCAAGACATAACAAAAAAAGGAAGTACATTTGCCCATTGTCTGATTATTTTCCATTCAATCCACAAGGTTTACCAATGTTTTGCATTTTTTAAAGCTGTGTAAAGAGTAGATAAGAGCTTACTGTTGAAGGACTAAACTGGTTGGATATTCCAAATAATGTATTGTACATTTAACAGCTCCCTTTGCATCAATAAATTTGAATAAATATCTCAGCAGTGATAGCATCTGACTCGGTCAACCAATTTACTAGCCTCAGTCAGTGCATTCACCATTATGCAACCATAATACCTCCACGCACTACCTCATGCAAACAGAAAATATATGCGACAAAGATACCTTCTGTCTTGAGTATAAATGTTTAATGAGAGTATGCAATGTGCGAGTGTGTTCCCGGCACTGGCCCAGCCCGCTGAGAAAAGCTCACGTAGATCCACACAGAAGTCAGTTCCAAATACAAAGAGGAGCTCAACTGGAGCCAAGAGCCAGGAAATGTGGTCAGCAAGCTTATTTAGCAAACAAAGGAAGAATCCTGAGGAACGGAGCCTGAGGGAAGCGTGAAGAAAGTGAGGATTAAACAGAGAAAGGGATCAAAAAATCGACAAAGAAATTATATAATATGTTCAAGCCTGTGGGGATACATTAATCCATATATGCATAAATTGCTGAATATAAATTCACTATGAATGTGTATATTCAAAAGAAACAACTAACTACGAACTAGTTCAAAAATGACTTCACATAATGAAGAAAAATTATATATATTTGTTTTAGAGGAAACCTTGCTATCAGCAGAGAGCATTCAGGTAAAAAAAAAAAAACACATCAGTAAAGGAATTGAAGGTCCTAATCCATTTAGCTCCTGACCCTGCCAATAAGCTAAATAAATCAGTCTACTTTTTGTGGATTTTCTCTCTGCAACTGTGTCATGTTCAATTCAACCTGCTAGCTAAAACTCATGCAACCACACAAAAGCCTCAAAACTGGAGAGTGAAGGCTAGCGTCTAAGTTACATGACGCACCAACTCATCTTTTAAGCTGCTGTCAACGAACAGCTTAACACGCTTGCAGGAGAACATTAATCACTAATTTAATGCCTAGCTTGACTGATCCTTAAGGTTTTTAAGACTTAAAACCTGTTTGACAGCTTTGAAAGTCAACCTGGCCCTCATACCTGTTAATCAACAACCAAAACGCACACAAACCAGTTAACCTGGCATCCATATTCATAGACAAAAACATAGTATTTTTTTTGTGAATGCTTTAACAAGCATAGACAATTGTGTAGACAACAAGGTTCTGCACAAGCCATTGTGGGCAGCAACAAAAAGTGCAGTGTGTCGTTTCTGTGCCCAAAGTGTAAAGATAATACCCTGCAAGCAAATGTCGGTCTATTATATCTTAACATAAATATGTCTGAGTTTGTGCTGCTAAATATTTAGAGGAGTTTTCCAACCATTGAAAAGCAGCTAAACAAGCAACCCTTCAAATATAACTTGCCTCTTTCTCACACAGACACAAACATTTTAATAAGGAAGAGAATTAGTAAAAATGGCAGTCTGTTAACCTAGTTTTTGGCTACACCAAGTTGAAAAATGATGGGATCCCCAGTACCGCTCCAGAGTGTATAAAGGAGAGGGTATGTGCAAAGGTGGTCCTGCCGAAATCCAAGGACGTCCTCCTGGCACTCAACGAGAGTGATGTGACTCTGCAGTTAAATGCTGTATTTATTTGTACAATGCCTCACATTTCAAGCAGTCTTTACCGGCATCACTGGGAGGGACAATCTGTCTGAATATCTCCCATAGCTTACATTTTTGCCTCACTTCAGTTGCAACCTTAGCGCTTATACCGCGATAAAGCTGCTGAGAAGTAGGTCAGGCTGTGATTATCAATTATGGACTGGACAAACACATTAAATACGTTTGAAGTTAGATGTGTAATAAAAGTTAAGTGACTGTTAGGGCATAAGAGATAATTATGTGTTAGAGAGAGTGAAAAAGGGAGATTTCTTTAGAGAGAATACAATCCAACCTAGTGTGTATGCAATTTCTGTTAGTTGTTTAAAACGTAATGGGAATGCTGATTTCTTGCCTGCAAGTGTTTCTAAAAAGCTAATTCTAACAAAAAAAATTTGTCAAATTTGAACAAGTCCCAATATCCTTAAGGTAAAATGGCTATAAATTGGTGAATGAAGGCATCAAGGAACTTGCAGGATTCCACGGTATGACACGTCACTCCACAAGCATGCAAAGGTGCACGGCTACGCTTCGCAAGAGGAAGCAGAAAGAACTGTGCATTCCCAGAAGCCCTGCAGAGAGAGGCTAGCAAGCCCTTCTTCTAGAAGAGGAAAGGAAAGACACATCCCCAGGGCTACGCCAGTGGAGTCTAAACACAGATATCACACACCCGCACATAAACACGCTCAGCTGCAGCCACATGAATCACCCCTGAGGCATTCACATCTACCTTTACACCAGAGGTAGGAAAAAAACACTTTCACAATGCACAATGAAAAGCAAATCACAAACCTGACTGCTTCAAGCTATTTCAAAACATGCCAAATGGGTTGTAGTATTATTTTTAGTCATTCAGAGCTTTGTGAACAGGTCTGACTAAACAAAATACAGAAGGACCAACATCTAAAATATATATATTAGAGCTGTAACGATACAGTAAACCCACGATTCGGTTGGTTGCACGATTTTTGACTCACGATTCAGTTCATATCGCGATAAATTTACGGAGGAGAGGAAAAGTTCTGAGGTGCCATTTTGTTTGGAGACACCTTATCTAAACCTATATTCGCTTAAATACCGCTTCCTTTCCATTCATACTGAGAGTCGAGTTGGAGGAGTTGACTTGTCTCTCTCGGTTCACCGCTCCGTTCAAATAAAAAAAAACGCACTGCTCAGCTGCCTGGAGCCACAAAACTCGCTCAAAACCAGCGGCGAAGCTCAAACTTTTTACGTGGTGGGGCCAGGGGGCCACTGCTATTAACTACTCAGTGAAATAATAACTAAGCGCGCAGCTCTCGATCATCTGAGAGGCGGACAACCGGATACCGGGACCCATGACGTCACCGAGGCCACCAGAGCGGCGCTCTGGTCAAATTCAGACTCAGGTTTTATTTGTCACATACAAGGTCATACACGGTACAACATATCTTGAAATGTTTTCTGCAGCCCGACCTTAAAAAAACTGTAAAGAAAAACTATAATAACACTCTGAAATCCAATAACATTAGGAAAAGCAAATACAATTTTGGGGTGGCACCTGGAGTGGCCACTCTCAAAACAAAATTAAAACAATTACACAGAGACTCCAGCGCAGTTTTATCACAACCCAGACAGCTTGTAGACACTTTTAAGCGCAGTGTCATAACTTACATCTACAAACAGCTAATCAATTCAGCAAACAAAGGGTCTGTCCGTGCTCCGTATATTTGTAAACTGGTGGGCGGGCTCTTTGAAATCCTTAGACCCTCAGCTTTTGGTTAAAGAAAAGAAATTGACGTGACAGTCCTCCTATTACGGCAAGAGTTGGAAGGGGTGTGTCTGTGTCGCCCTTATCGATATTTGTTATGTTCAAATAGTTTTAATCACTGTAATAAACTCATGCTTAAATTAATGAAACTAGATAATATCATAATAGGTCAATGTCCAACACTTCGCTGTTTACACATTCACTATGAGCTGGTTGTTGTTTATTGGATCTGCAGTCTAATTTATTCTTTTTAATGATCCATTCAGTTGCTCACAGAATTAACAACACCTTCCATGCATTCATAAAACCGTATTGTGACCAAACTCATTGTGTTAATTATAACACATTATCATACAGAATAGCCCTAGCACCAGTATTATGTTCTGCCAGACAGAATGCAACTCACCACTGCTCACCCAGCCTCAAAAAGCTAAACACAGATCTCCACACATGCTCTTCTGCACCAGGCTCCTCTGCACCAGGCTCCACTGTACCAGGCCCAACCCAGCATTCATTAACTGCTTCCCTATCTGCCCTCGGTTCCTTAACAAAATACAAGCTTAATCAATAGGATATTATCTTAAGCCTCCAGCAGCAGCCAACAGCTGCAATCAGGAATCACAAGACACTAAGAAGACAAATTTGATGGCCACAATAAGCCAACTGGAATGCACAAATTCAATCTGCCCATTAAATTTAACAATTAAAATCCACCACATTAATTGCTGAACAATTGATGATTCAAATAAAATATATTCATGCTGATATTTTTAATTCTCTTTAAAAGACCCTGATAAAACCTGATGGATGCACCCATTTGTAATTAGTTTATGATTAGATTATTAGCATCAAAATAATCAGTTGTGCTCAATTACTAATTATAAAATAAACTTTCCGAGGAATGTGTTAGATTTATTGAAAAGGAGAGCGAATGGAGAGACTGAGGGAGAATTTGAGAATCAGTGGGATGTGCTGGATAAATAATACATTGTATTTTTGACCTCAAACCTCATTATCTCAAAAACGAAGAAAACCAGCTCCTCGTTTCACCATGTGATGGACACCAGTGCTACAGGACTTCTGCTTTAGGGTGAGGAATGAGTGTTCAGCAGCAGGTTAGGTTCAGTTTCAACAATGCGCTTCCTTTTTCACTGCAATAGCATGTTCTTTAACAGGAAAAACACAAACTTCAGGTGATGGGACAGCGAAGTGCTGGAACTTAGACCTGATTCTGTGATCACACTTTCACTTAGAGTGTGGATTCTCTGCCCGACCCCCGACATGGCCCAAGCCTGACCCGGCCCTCATGTCGGGTCGGCCCGACATTTCCTCCCGCTGTCCTCGGGCCGGGTCGGGCCGTGATCAAGCATTTCATTTTTTTTTTCATCACACGTATTTAAAAAAATTGTCTGGTTAAATCGGGTTCGGGACGATAATTACAGTTAATGTGTCGGGCCGGGCTGGGCTCGGGCACAAGGTGCACGGGCTCGGGTCTCATTTTTTGGGGTGGGGTCTCATTTTTTGGGTCAGGTCTCATTTTTTGGGCCCGATCTAAACTCTACTTTCACTTCTGTCTATACCTGAAGCAAATCAATCTAACAATGATTCAAGACTTCTAAAAAACTAATGAAAAATAACCACCCATGCACTGCAAGACGACTAAACACTTTTAAAATGATCAACTAGCAAACCTTTAAAAAATGTCCGAAATGTATTTTATAAAATAAGAATTGATTTATAATTGAATAATAAAATAAATATCCAGTGACATTACATTAAAAATATCAGTATTTCTACTGGGAACATTTCTCCAGGGGGGCTCCGTCATTTTTGCTGTCATGTGGAACAAATAAATAAATAAACAAACAAACAAACAACTAAAAAAAACTCCCCTCCACTTTGAGCAGGAACATTGAACATGTGTGACCACGGCTGTGATTCTTGCTGAGAGACGATTTTAGTCTTTTTTTTGTAATCACATAACTTTGAGCCATCTTGGATGATCAATGAATGAACAGTAAAAGACTTCAGGTCATCAACGCGTGTTGGCTGATTACTGATCTCAGGAACGAAGAGGCGAACTGAACAGCCCCAGTGAGCCAGCCCTGTAATCACTGGCTCCTGATTTAATGAAGTAAATTAGTGACTACTGTGTATGAAAGTACACCGTGACCTTTAGGGCTTATAAATCACTCTCCTATTTTGCTGCCAGCTCCCTCCGTCTCCCAATTTGTCACTGGAGAATAAAACATGAGACCAACCCCGCTGGAAGAATACTGGGGTGGGTGGGTCAAAGGTTTCAGTGCTGGCTCGAGCCGTCTGCTGGTATTTTATGAAACAAGTCATAAAATGAGTCACAAAACACATATACAGGCTCATATACAAGTTCCAACCACTTTACAAATATGATAAATTAACAAACACACATGCACACACACACACATACATACACACACAAGGCCAGGGTAAAATTAATTTGTCATAACATTCTTAGAACCATAAATAGACACATGAGATTGGCCAATACTCTCACACGTCTTTTGGCCCGAGTAGGGTTGATGAGTGGTGCTGAAATAAAATGCTCCATTGTGATTCAGTGGTCAGACTACTGAATGAAAAGCAATCAATGTTGTTGTCCACAATGAAGGGAAGGCAAATGTTATACAGTATTGTGCAAAAGTCTTAGGCCAGGGTATCTGCAGGCCAAATGTAAGACTTTTTAAGACTTTTTTAAGGCCACTTGGATCAAATTTAAGACCCTACATTCACAAAACAGCATGTGACCACCTTACAAATATTTGGAACACTTATCGGAACTGAAAGCTCTGAAAAATTCCTGAAAGTGAAACAAAAAAACCTTATAGACTATTATAGACTGTTAAGTTCCGTGAAGTGAATACAGGGAATAAAATAGCATTCCAATCACAATAAGACAAAAAGGCAAAACACCATTTTGAAATTTGCTAAATTCTTTGCTAAATTATCAGAAAAAAAATTGTTTATTGAGTCTGTGGTATTTTAAGACCTTTAAACTCTGGATTTAAGGATTAGAAGTCATTTTAAAAAATATTTAAGGCCTTCATTTTGTCAAATCTAATTTTTTAAGACTTTTTAAGGATCCGCGGATACCCAGTTAGGCACATGATAAGAATACATTTTGAATTTGTTAGCTTAATTAACAAAAACTTTATAAATAAAATGTTATCAATACAGTAAAGTGACTAAATGAATTAGTTAATTTTACGGCCCACTTCTTGTTAAAGTCCAGTAGCCTATTAACTTGAAGTTACAACCAAATACCTGTTCTGGCTTAGTCAATCATTTATTTCTTTAGGTCAGGTGTGCTACTGGTTCTTCAGGCTTCCACAACAAAATCTGAACGTGTCTTCTAACCAGCTAACAAAACATCACGACACTTTGCTTGTAAAGTATGTTCAAAGCTCACTGAACAAGCTCATTTAAACCATTTTCTGTCCTTAAATGCAGTGATTTGGCCAACACGTGTTGGATACCTGGTGTGTTTCTTTAGTTTTACACAGGAGACATGAGACTACCTGTGTAAAATGGAGATTTAGATCCAATTACAATTGTAGATCAATTACACAACGTCAGAAACAACTTCAGAAAGAACCTTTGGATTCAAAACAAGGTTTTGGGTAGGAAAAAAAAATTCTGTTTTTGTTCTGTGAATTAAATCCCGTCAGTAACGTTTCAAATCTCCTAAATTGGTCAAAATTCTGAAGAAACATCTGAAGATGTCCATCACTCTTCTTTGTCACTGCACAATGTATTGCATCCCAATTTTACCACATAACAGGTAATACAAACTTCAGAATGTTCACTAGCAGCTGGGTCCCTGGTGGGTAGGGAGTTGGCCCTGTGATTGGAGGACTGTGGGTTTGAATACAAAGACTGCGAGTGGCGAAACTGCTCCACAGGCGTTGTGTTCCTGGGACTCGCGGCTTCACTTGGTAAATGGGTTCAACACAGAAAGAATTTTGTTTTGTTCACACTGTGAGCTGTGTTGTGCTCACACATGACAAATGGACACTTTACACCTTTCTTTCCTCATTTTTTTTATGACATTGCCAACATAAAGTGTTAAATGCATGTACACTAATGCAGGAGGGAAAAGTGTGTTTGCTCGCTTGCACATACAAACATATGTAAGATACCACTTCAGAAAAATACCACGTTAAAATCAAACAGGAGAACGATCGCATTTCCCTCCCCTCAGATTCCTTCACAAAGAGCCCTGGCAGAACGCCACATTCCACAAACAACTGAAGTTGTGCTCTTTCCTGCTTTGTGCGGACTAAGTCGAGCTTCCCCACAATATCCGCCTCACAGAAGGGCTCCACCCCATCTCTGCACCCCAACACCTGCATCACCAGCACATTCCGAAAGGTCATCAGGGAAGAGCTCCGGTCCCACACACCATGAACAGGACTGCGGCCATTCAAACCCCCGGCCAAACACAGTCTCGCCGTGTAGGTTAGAAGTGTGGAGGTTTTAATATGACCCAAAACCATTGGCCCAATGGTCACCATCCCAGACCTCATCCTGACAAGCCCCAGGTTTTAAATGGGACAGTGTGGGTTAAAGCTGTTTACCAGGACAGAAACAAGAATTTCAGTGCATGAGGGTTGAAATCAAGTCAGCGCACTTCTGCATTCCCCAGAGAGACAGAAATATGAATTAAGCGGCATGCACGTCACACCACAAACATGTACAAAAAAAACAAAACCACGTATGAAACCTGAATACAGAACATACTTTGTCACACAACTAAGCTGGAAATGGTATTGCGTTTACCACACGAGTGACTGACCTATTCTGACTGGTCTAACGTGTAAAGTGAGTTAAACTTCCCCACTCAAAACCCTGAAGACAACAGGGTTGATGAATTCAAAACTGCTGCTTTTGACTTTTCAAAAGTCACAATCATTCAACTTGCTATCAGACTATGCCTTGACCGGTCATGCTAAGATACTAGCATACCATCATGCAGCTTTTCAGTTATACTGATGACATAAATGATAACATTTAAGATACATCATAATTATAACATCATATTCATAACATAACGGCCATGAAATATGAATGATCCTGTTGCCGAACAGGTTTTCTGTATCATGACTGTCAGATGCAACAACTAAAGCCGCTCTGTGGCTTTAGAACAACCTTTTAGTCCCTGAAAAGACAGTCTTTTAGCATAGTTTATGGTTTAATCTCCTTTATAAACAGTAGCTCCTGTAATTTTAAAGTCACACTCATTCAAACCATATTTTCAGTGAATACACAATGAGCTTAAGCCTTTTCTGTTTATACTGGCTGGCATACCACCATGTTTCTTTTTAAATTCACTGCTATTTAAATCATATGCTTGATCCGTCATTAGATACTAAACCTTGTATTCATCATATAATTTTTATAAAATGCGAGTGAGCTTGTTGCCAATCAGTTTGTTGTACCATGACAGACAACTGCAGAGATTGTCAGCCTCTCAGTGGCTTTAGGACTATCTTTCAATCCCTGAAAGGAGAGTCTTTTTTAATGTTTTGGTTTTGTTCTGCTTTTGAGAACACAACTGTAAAACCTACATTAGGGATTGTAAGACAGCGGTCATTAAACTGTAAGTGCTCTGTGTGGGAGAGTGAAAAGCCCTGATTCACCTTGGAGAACTTTCACTGCCCATATCTGACTAGGCAGTAAAGTGCAGACACTACTGGAATGTAACTGGTGCAAACACAAATAAATAGATAGACACATAGACAGATAGACAAATAGACAGATAGACATACAGACAGATAGATAGACAGACAGACAGATAGATAGAATCTAACTTAAAGTATTTATAACTATCCAACCTGTCCTTCCAAAAGCTGTTTGTTTTGTTTGCGAAAGCTCTGAAGTACCCAGTCTGAATGGAGTTACCTGTGACATCTGGGGCCTGAAGTTGATCTGCTTCAGGTCCACGGATCCTGGGGACAAGTTGTGCAGCATCTGGCACAGGAGCACCCCATCTCGAAGGGCCTGGGCCAGGTCGAAGACAACAGCAGAGGGCCATACGACCCTGTGGTTGGGGGGCAAAACCTTACAGTCTATGAGCCAGCGTCCACATTGTCTCCACTCCTCCATGGCTGGAGAGCGAGAAGGCGAGCTCAGCAAGCCGGGTTACGCAGCTCCGCGCTCCGCCTCAGATGCACAGGAGACTCGCTGACGGACCTAAATGTCACCCGAGCCGCGAGGACTCCTTTATGCGGTCCATAAGTTGAGAACCAAAGACCTATCTGACTTCAATAATATAAAGCCGTTTCAGGCAGTAAACCTGTCTGGCTTAGATGGGCTGCATGCTCCAGCTGCTCCTGTACAGTTTTCAGAAGTGCTCTCCTTTTCCAAGCGCCTGTTGGTGAACACTAGAGCGGAATATCCTCACAAAAACGAGTCAAAACATCTCATAGGGGCTCCAAACTAGATTGTATGAATCAGAGAAATTTCCTCTTCTTCATCGCGTACAAATCACCAGGCTGGCTCCGCTGAAAGATGCCTCTTCGACGGTCAAAGCGAACCGAGCCCCCGGACAGGGTTGGAGGAGCACCGTCCTCTCCAAACAAGCCCGGAGGAAGTAAAGTCTCACTGCTGAGATGAGCTGTAGCTCCCTGTCTTACCCCCACACGTTAACACAGTCCTTCAGGAACAAACAGGCAAGGAAATTTCCAAAAAACAGACTCGCCTTCTTCCAAACTGACTGTCGTAGCTCTCACAAACTCGCCGCTTTCAGAACAAGCCCTCCGTAAAACTCAGTTTATCAAAACCTCCTGTTTTCCCTCGTTCCTCTCTCGCCGTTTTATGGAAGCAAACGAATCCTGCGAGTGTTTATGTACACCTGAAAACCTTCTCCTCTGCTGCACGATGTTCTTCTCTCTTCAAAAACTCCCGATCTTCTTGTTTTAATGCAATTCTCTTTCCATTCGCCTCTTTAGATTTTTTTTGCCCGCCTCCACTCTGAGCAGCGGGAGTACCGATGAACCAAACGAGAACGAACCGAGTCTTTTCGAGAAATAAATCGAATCGATTCAAATGTTTAAACGAATTCAACTGCGTTTTCGTACAGCGCTGTGCCTCAGCACGAGAGTTTGTCCTCCTTTTGCTACAGTGACACCTTGCAGACTTTTTTGAGGGCTTAACGCTAGATGTTGGGCACATTTAAAGTAAAGTGCTGCCGCCGCTGACTTTGAGTATAGAAAGTCCTGGGTTTGAATCCCAGGACTGCCAGCTGTGTTCCTCGCTCACTTGGGTGAATGGGGTAAACACAAAGGAAGGCATTTCTCGTCATTCAACACATTCGCTCAAGTGACAGTGAACGTTTTAAAGTTAATTCGTCTTTTATTTCATTTCACACACATACACACTACATGACGGAATTTTATTCCTTACAGTGCCAGGCGCACAGACAGCCCAAATAATCCCACACAACATTCAAAATGAAGTCATAAGGTACAATAAACAAAGTAGCCCCATATAGTTCCACACGTGAACATACAACATCACGTCACACTGCGTTAACCATGTGAAATTATTTCTCTGTATTTAACCCATTCACCAAACGAAGCATTGGACAACCAGTTGATGCAGCATACATGGAGCAATGTGAGAGGATGGTACCTTTCCCATGGGTACCACAGGCAGTCCTGGGATTCAAACTTAATGACAGTTTGTTCTGTTCTGGTTTGCTCTGTTGATTAAAGTGTGGTCCTATGGTTGTGGGTTGGCTTGTACTGGGGCAACTGTTGGCCCAGGGATGTGCAATCATAAAATTGCTGGTTCAAATCCCAGGACTGCCAAACACTGCTCCCAGTTGCTGTGTTCCTGCATGCCCACTACTTCACATTGTGAATGGGTTAAATACCAAGAAAGAATTTTGCATTGTTTACACTGTATGGACACATACATTTCATTTAATTCAGCCATAAGTGGACAAGTAACCTGGCATGCAGAGCACATATAATTTAAATTAGAGTTTTTAATTTAACCAAATGGCCAACAACATTGGCCCACATGTTCATATTATTTACTGACAGTAGGCTGGCCCAATCACCTTTCACTAGCTTTCCTTGTGTCAGATGTTGTGTCTGAAAGCCAACAATATGTGGAAGGGTGAGGTTGTCCAAAAAAATATGCAAAAACAAAAGGGGTGTTGAGAAATGTAAAATTGTAGAAGTGGATGCCATTCAATGTATTCAATATCTGACATGGTGCAACTGGTGGCCTGGCGCTTAGGGCGTTGCCCCTGCACCTGATGGTTGTGAGTTTGAATCCCAGAACAGCCAGTGGCACCACTGAGCAAGATACTGCCCCCACACAATGCTCCCTGGGTGCTGTGTTCCTGGCAGTCCCCTGCTCCATTTGGTGAGTGGTTTAAATGGTTTAAATAAAGCGAATAATTTTGTGATGTTCACACTTTGTGCTGTGCTGTTATTTTCCTTTAAAATGAGACTACCACCTATCGTCGGTGGTCCTTTATTTAATCCGTTTCAGATAGCTTTAAATAAAGCATTCAGCCTTCTTACCAAAGTTGCAGTTTCCTGAAGCAGAGGTAAATTTGGTTGACTAAGCAAACACGATCCTGGGTTGTGTATCCTGATGCTACAACTTGACCATGGCACCAACAGCTCAGCCTAGCAGTGGTTCGCGGGGATTTAAAGGGGAATCAGGCATGGTTTTTGGTGGATGATATCTGACCAACTGAGTTGGATTGTGTGGGTGAAAAAGCCAGGGCCAATTTATTTATTTTTTGTCCAAGTCAAGCCCATCATTCAGCAACAGGAGCGAGGTCAGGAGTAAGGTCTGGTGAGGTTAGGTGGTTAGTTCTGAGTCATGAATGTCTCTTGCAATTTATCCCAGAGTTACTGAATGGAGATTCACCAGTCCAGCAAAAAATATAGTTCCAATGTTCCAATGCACACACACACACACACACACACATATATATATATATATATATATACATATGTTTTTTTAATGGATTAGAATTTTCAAACTAATGTCAAGTATTGCACTGCTGGGTATGGAGGAGATTCACCCGTGAATCAATGAATCGTTGACTCAGGTGTTTGATTCATTGAAACCGACAGGGATCGGAAGAATCGGTTGGGTAAACTGAATCAAACTTCCCATCATCACCACGAGAGGTGGAAGAGGAGGCGCGGGGGCTGGATCCGTCCACGTGGGAGGAGGTTTTGGTTTTAGTTCCCACTAAGTTGCCACAGACATGCACATTAAACATAATCATATAAATTGATCCTTATGTAACAGGTTCTTTGCATAGATCATGTAAAAATAACTGTGCTTAATGTTCTCTTGCAATAGCTGTTGTGTTAGTGTGTTGGGTGGTTGGATCTCTAGTGGTTTGGGAGATGTCCCTACAGTCAGAAGGTTATGGGTTTGAATCCCAGGACTGAGGTACCCTTGAACAACGAACCCGCGGCCTAGATGACCCCCTTGTTGGCCAGGTGTGCCGCCAGAAATCGTGGCCCCAAAGAAAGATTTTACATTTTTTAAATGCTTTTTTTAGACATATTTAAATAGATATAAATGCAAATGCCATTAAAGACGAATAGCAACAGAATAAAATGACCTGTTAGATGTTGCCCACTGGTGAGTTGTGCTATACTATGGACCGGTCCGTGGGCTACTCATGTGGTTCTTGGGGGCACCCTGGTGCTCGCGGACACCACGTTGGTGACCCCTGTTGTGGACTTCTCAATCAGTTAGGTTTTATCAATTTAATATTGAATATTATCTATTAATATTCAAACGTCTATGGAAAGAAACAATGCAAGGAGTCAAAATTAGTATAAGAAAATATTTTGATCCAGGTTCTGACTGTGAAGAAACACAGAGACACAGAAACAAGGATTTTTAAATATTTAAAATAAAGTGTGAATGAACCTAAATAAAAATCTGTTGAAAAAAATCAAACTGAAAAAACATTATTATGAACTATACTAGGTATATTATATACGTACCACACAAAACCTCAACATGAAACGACACTTTTATAAAATACATTATGTATAATATACAATATACTATACTATATATACTGTAAAAAAACTCAACATAAAACGACACTATTATAAAATACATTATGACTAATATACAATACGCTTTACTATATATACTGTACAAAACCTCAACATGAAATGACCCTATTGTGAAATACATTGTGAATAATATATTATACACTACACTACATATACACTATGGATGATGTACTATACACTATAGTACATTATATCAATCCAGTACAAACATGAATTCAAAAGTGCTGTAAAGGAGCACAATTACGGTCCCAATCCACCTCTGGAATAATATTTACATGTAAGAGACGTGTTCAATCAGACCAGATGGATGGGTCCCTGAAGTGTGGGTGCAGTGCTCGGGTGGTATTCTGGTGTGTAACCACATTCAGAGTGAACAATGGCTCTCAGCCTCCAACATGATGCCTTGTCAGAGAAGTTGGGCCCTTGATCCATCATGGGCCACTGCAGTGAGAGAGCGTTGCTGGCTGGCATACTTCATATGCCGCACCAAAGGGGAAGGTCACACAGTTCTATGAAAACTGTGACACTGAGCCCTGGAGAGCAAACTATAAATGGAAGCTAAGATACAGGCATGGAGGCAATGTCACATTAAATGATAAAGCCTGAGGAGCATTCAGAGCAGGCAAGTACATAATGACATGGGGCATTTATACCTGTTCTGTTTTGAAAATCTATCCTCACATTAAATGTGTTTTCTTTGAGTGGTAGGATTTGAATTAGGGGGACAGGATCAGGAATGAGTTTATTGGAGGGACAGCTTGAGTTGGGCCTTTTGGAGGAAAAGGCAGAGAGACAAGATTGTGTTGGTTTGGACATGTGTTGTGGAGAGACTCTGAGTGTGTTGGGATGCTGAAGAGAGACTGCGTGTGTTGGAAGGAGGATGCTGAAGAGAGACTGAGTGTGTTGGGAGGAGGATGTTGAGGAGAGAATGAGTGTGTTGGGA
>JBBKCR010000022.1:10753468-10763781 GCA_037577295.1 Ladigesia roloffi | reverse complement strand
CACCTTCGACTTGGATGCCCTGGGGGTAAGCAAATAAACATCAAATTTTCATTTTAGGGTGAACTATCCTTTTAACTAGAGAAAGGCATGAGACATGTTTTGTAAAGCTTTAGCTCATTACCACGCACCATGGACAAGCTGAGTAGGAGGGAGTGGTTAAAAACCAACAAAAGTATCTCTGGATTGGAATTAGTCCAGGGGCTTTTCAGTAGGTTTCCTAACCAGGAAAAAGACAGAACTGAACTTACGAGGTTTTCTCAGTTTCTTCTGTAAACAGGACTTGACGTATCGCTCCAGCTCACGTAGGGTGGAAGGTTTCAGCGTCTCAAAGTCAATCTCGATCTCATCAGGGTTGGAGTCTCGCAGCGAGGGTTCCCTTGACTGAATGATGTGCACCACTCTGCCCAGCTTCTCTCCCGGTAACCGGTTGATATCCAGACTAAGCTGCCGCTTCTCATCATACGTCATAGGCAGAGCAGGGTCATCTTCATCCGTCTCAAAGCCTGGACCTCCTCTGGCTCCCTTCTTTGGTGGCCTTGAACAAAAAAGCAAACCAAAGATTACATAAAAATGACGACTCCTTAATGAATACAAACACATTTACCACAGTAATAATAGTTTTAAGCAAATACTCTTGGGGAAATAATGTGAAATTGCATCTTTTGAAAAATGGAGACCATGAAAGAACCTGTTGCCAGGAACAGTGCTGTTAGCTTTCCTGGCCGGAGCCTTCTTCGTTTGAGCTGGTTTTGCAGGTTGTCCTGTCTTGGCCTTTTTCTCCTCCTCAGGTTTGGCTTTGTTGTGCTTGTTGTCTCGCTTATCTTTGTCCTTCCTTTCTTTCTTCCTCTTTGGTTTACTGACAGGGGCCTGTGAAAGAGCAGCTAGCTGCTCATGGACGGCTTTCAGCTGGGGACAGAGGCAGGAAAAAGGGATCAGTGATCTGCTCAATCTAAAGAGTAAACTCAGCAGTCAGAAAGGACAGTTTGGGTTGTTTAGTATCAGGCAGCCATAAAGTTTATTTCAAAATTGCACCAATTTTGCATTTAAATGAAATGAAAGTAAAAATCTACATGTTCCCTTACAACTACAACCCCTGTTAAAAAGTATGGAATCACCCCTCTCATATGTTGTTCATTCAAATGTGTATTTGTGTAGGGAAAATAGCAAGCACATACATGCCACAAAACTATTTTCGCTCAACAATCCAATTTTCTGGCTGTATAAAAACACTTTAAAACAGTCATCAGTTATCTTTTTTTTTTTTTTTTAAGATCAAACAAAGGAAATCACACAAATTTGAGGAAAATTATATGGAATCACCATATACAAAAACACTACTAGTACTTGGTTGCACCACCTCTGGCTTTTATAACAGCTTGAATTCTCTGAGGTATGGATTTAATTATGACAAACAGTTTACTTCATCAATCTATCTCCAGTCTTATTGCAGGAGCCTTGTTGTGGATCATTTTCTTTCATTTCCACCACTGATTTACAATTGGATTAAGGTCCGGACTATTTGCAGGCCACGCAAATGACATTATATGTCTTTTTTATGTAGGAATGTTTTCACAGATTTTGCCCTATGGAACGATGCATTATCCTGAAAAATGATGCTACCATCACCAAACATCCTTTCAATTGATGGAATAAAAAAAGTGTCCAAAATCTCAACATAAACTTGTGCATTTATAGGAGATTTAATGACCATCATGTCTCCCATACCTTTACCTGACATACAACCCCACATCATTAATGATTGTGGAAATTTTCATGATTTTTCTGCAGGCAGTTGTCTTTATAAATTTCATTGGAACGGCACCAAACTAAATTTCCAGCATCATGCCCAATGCAGATTTGTTACTCATCACTGAATATAACCCTTATCCAGTCATTTGCAGACCAAGATTGTCTTTCTTTAGGCCCCTGAAATCTTGTTTTTTTCCTGTTTAGATGTTAACGAGTTATCGTTCGACTTTTCTGTATGTAAATTCTATTTCTTTTAGGTGATTTTGACTCCACTTTCTGCCCATTTGTTCATTTGTTTTGTTGTGCATTTTCTGTTTTCAGGGCATAATGCTTTAAGTTTTCTGTCTTGGCGATTTGACGTCTTACTTGGTCTACCAGTACACTTCCCTTTTACAACCTTTTCATTTGATTTGTATTTGGTCCAGATTTTAGACACAGCTGACTGGGAACAACCAACACCTTTCCTTGAACATTTTCCTTCTTCTAGAAGTTTAATAATCCTCTCCTTTGTTTCAACTGACATTTCTCATGTTGGAGCCATGAATTAGGTCAATCATTTTGGTTTAACACATCACTAATGTGTGCAAGCACTCCTTTTTAACTGCATTAGCAGTGAATTAGGAGGTGTAATCAGATACAGGTGTTTGTTTTAGAAATGCAAAGTGTATGGTGATTCCATATAATTTCTCAGATTTGTAATTCCATATTTTATTCAGCTGTTTGATTTATAAAAACAGCTGTCATTGACTATAGTTTTCTTAGTTTTTTTTGTAAGTGTTTTATAAAGATAGAAGTTTGGATTGTTGAGTGAAGATAGTTTTGTGGCATGTATGTGCATTTTTTTCTACAATTCTTCAGCAAATGCACATTAACATGCATTATAATGCATTTCCTTTTCTTTAAAAAAGGCTTTGCTAACATGCGTACATGATGCAAATGTAATGGCTAGTTCATGTCTTAGCAGTGAAACCGGACCTGCATTGTCCATTAATTCAATTTTTTTTTACTCCTAAAAAACCTCATACACAATAGCTCATACTGAATGAGAACATTCTAAAATTTGTTATTAACTTAAGTAAGAAAAAAAAGACATTACAAGAAGTAGGAAGCAGAGAATCACATTTGCCAGGGCACAAATCATGGAATAAAGTTCTAAGTAACATCTAAAACAAATACAACCTTCAAACAAGTTTATTCGAGAATATTGGCTAGCTGGAATTCACTTTCTTAAGCCAATTTATTTACAAATATCTGGGAATATTAAACCCCCTTTTCAAATAGAAAAAAAGAAAGGAAATGCAACCCCCCCACCCTTTAAATCATCACATTGCTCCTACAGCTCTCCAACACTGTGTCTACCATCTAGGAAAAGCAATGTTGTAAAATACAGCTACAAACAAGATGACAAAAGCAGGGTCACAGCAATATAGGTAAAGGAACAAATAAATCAAATACAAAATTTCTTGGTGCACCTGTTTCTCTCCCCTAGGGTGCTCCAGAGACAGTGGTAAGAAAGGCAAAGAGAAATGAGAAGAAAAAGAATAACAGAACTCCATCCAGATGATCAAAACCAGACAAAAAGCAAAGCCATTTCAGATCAAGGCCCATTAATGAGTAAATTGCTAAACCAATTTTTTAAAAGGATTAATGGAGTAGGGTTAATGGAAGAAATGAATGAAAGGGAAAGAGGTAAATTTGTGTCACGAACAAATCTAGTAGAGCTAAATACCAGCTCATTGTGTTTTAGTTATTTTTAAAATAAATAAATGAAAGGCCTTGAAGCTATAATAAAGAATGAGGGAAAGCACTTTAGCAAGCAGGGGCCTGGTCATAAGCTCCTCCTCCACTGAAGCCATTCCCTCTTCTCATGTACAAAGAATTGTTAAAAGGGTGAAGTGGGTGTGATGAAAAGTAAAAAACAAAAACAAACAGGCCCTGACAGGGCCTCTGGCGGTTTATATAGTCAGACAGTGTTCTGAAACCCACCTGTTCCGCACCCACCTGTTCCTGCAGCTCGGCAAGCCGCGTAGCTCTCTCCTCCTCAGAGTCGGAGGTGTCAGAGGTAGAGGACTCGCCGCTGCTCTCGCTGCTTGCAGTGCTCTTACTGATCACACCTGTCCCACCAGCCCCACTAGGCACGTTTACCTCCAGCAACTCATCCGGCATTTTAGCAAAGCGCATCTCAAACATATCCTATCCAGACACAATCGTTCCAGCATTAGGATGCTTCAGAGACACGCTTATGCAAACTATCAAAAAATGTTAACAGACTGAAGAATCTCACCTGAAGTTTACGAGCCATAGCCACAACCTCATGATCAGGCGGGTTGTACTTGTAACAATTTGAAAACATTAATCGTACATCTGCTGCAAAGCTCTGTGCATCCAGGTATTCTCGACCATCCATCTTTTTCTGCAAAATAAACAACGAGAGGTCTGAACACTTACAAAAACACTGGTCACACATATTTTCTAATAAATGAAAATATATTTTAAAAGATTAGCAACAAAAACTGAATTTTAAAAAATGCAACGCACTTTTACTGTGCTTAAATCCATAGGATGTTTGATAATCTCATGGTAATCATGCAGTTCAAGGGCTTCTGCATCCACAGGCTTGTAGAAGGGCCAGGCGTATGCAGCATGCTTTTTGGAAAGCATTTCTTTGAGAATGGTGTCACAATATTTGAGATGCTCAGTCAGACGGCCACGTCTGCCTGCATGCTGGCCAGCATCCCCATCCTCCAAGTCCTTCTTGGGAGGTTTGATTGGCCGTCCAGTGCTTTCCCTCCGAGACGCCACCTTGCCCGTCTTGCCTTCGCATAGAGGGGTGGGCGATTCACTCCTGCCAGCTGTGATGGCAGATGTAGTAGGGGTTGTGGTGTCTGCTTTCCTCTTTACTCCTTTCTTCTGGGAAACAGAAGACACCCACACAGAGGGACAGAAGCACATGGTGGTAAGGTACCATCACTGGCACACAGCTAAAAAGATGCTAGTGTTCGTCTCTTGGCCCTGGGACTTACTTTGATGACCGGCTGTGCGGGGGGTATCCCAGGCAAGATGGGGGCAGTGGTTGTGTTCTGCAAAGGGGGCGTGGTCGGGGTTATGGTGGACACTGCAGGAGGGGAGATGACTTGTGTCTGAGGGCCTGGCAAGGTGGCACCTGGGAACACTGAGCATGGTGAGCCAGAAGACATGGTTCCCTCTTGCTGACCTGTGGTTAGAGTGGAATAGCAATTGACATTACAATCAGAGTAGAGACGCATATTAGAAAGTAACAAACTGTAATCACTGCAGTCACCACACCTTTATCTGGTCCCGGTTTTCTGCCCTTGCCTTTAGGGGCTGGGGGCAGTAATTCCACCTCTTCCTGGGGCATCAAAGCCACCTTCTGCAGGAAGATCTTCTCCAAAGCCTGAGCCATTAAAACAATGTCATCTGTTGGCTAATCAATAAAAACAACAAAAAAAGAAAGTAAAAATGAGATCCAATGCATCAGATTTGAACAAACAGATAAGTGTGTCACACAAGCACCTAAAAATAGAACAAAGCAATAGCTATGAGAGATTAAGGAGCAAGAAAATATAATGAGACTGACCTTGTTGTAGATGTAACAATTGGTAAACATTGTATTGAAGTCCTGCATGCATTCACTGGCACTCCAATAGTAGACATTCTCCAGTCTTTTTTTGATAGTACCCATATCCATTGGGTTCTTTATTATCTTGTGATAGTCCTATACAAACAAAAACACATTATCTTAATCATAACAGAATTGAGATATACACTTCCAGGTATGAAAATCAGATTAAAAGCATATATGTTTTCCAGCATCAAAAAAGAGGAAAAAAAGAGAGAAAAAAGCACACACACCGGCAACGCCAACTTGATAGCATCTACCGGCTGGTAAAATGGCCATGCGAACTGATGCTTCCACAGTGTCTTGACCACCACATTTTGCATGTATTGCAGCTGATTTGTCTTGCGGCCAGGCTTAGTGGCATTTGTTACCTCAGGAGGTGGGGGGTTAACCTGAGGAGGGGCTGAAGTGGCTGAGGTGACATCAGACATCTCGGATCAAGAAAAGGCTTCTTGCTTGCTCTGCACAAGACTTAAGATTAGTGAGTATTTTTCAAGACACTTGCACTGTTTTGTCTCTTCACTCCTCCAAGAGGGACTACATCTCATTGCAGGATCCAACCTTGTAATCTCTGAAAAAAACAAACAAAACCAGCAAGCCTTATGCGTTTACCCAAAGTTATGTAGCCACAATGCAACAAAGGTGATAAAATGCTTGACAAATGCCTGAACAGCTCTCAGACACATTACATTACACTGACGGAAATAGTCTGGTAACCAACACATGAGAGAAAAGCACTTCTTATATATGGAAATGCTGCCTTCAGTATAAGTACTAAACCAAAGTATAGGTAACATTTTACAACAACATTGCATGTTGAGCATACACAAAAATGCATTATAGGAAAGGTAAACTAGTGAAGTTAACCACACAGAAAAGGGCTTTAGAAATCTGTGCACTCGTCTGCTTTGGCTATCTGATCTCAGACAATATATGGACAGAAGCATGGGGACATCTCACCATTACACCAACAGGGACTTTAATGACACTGCATTCAAACAGACTAATATGGAGTTGGTCTAGAACGTCCACTCTCTCTTGGAAGGGTTTCCACAAGATTTTGGCATCTCTGTGGTCAATTTGTGCCCATTCACACTGTACAGCATTTATGAGGACAGGCACTGGTGTTGGGCAAGAAGGTCTGGTTCACAAATTCCATTCCAGTTCATCCCAAAGGTAAACTCATCCATACTAAACTAATCCAGCTATGTATTTATAGACCTTGCTTCGTGCACTGAGGCACAGTCATGCTGGAATAAAAAAGGCCTTCCAAAAACATTGAGTTAAATTCGGAAGAGCATGGCGTTTTTCTAAGTATCTTAATATGCCGAAGCACTTCGATGAAAGTAAAGGGGACCACCGGAGTTCAATAATAAAGAGGCGTGTCTCCATATTTTGGTCCTTATAGTGCATTTAAGAGGAACGTTTGAGAGACATAATATCCAAGAAATTGTTTAAACAAACTAAGCTTCACAGTTAAAACACTTCATAACTCCACGCATAACTTAAACTGACCCCAGCCAGACTGACCTCCCGCGTAAACAACTGCTAACAGACCTGCTAACTGTTTCTGCATTGTTTCTCATTCATTCTCATACCAGTAACCAAAGAGAGTTAAGACGACATTACCACACATGCAGGTGGTCCAGATATGCCATCTCTTTTACAGAGATAAATTCAAAGTAGCCCAAACAGAAAGATCTATACACAACCACAGACAGGACCCTTCTAGGAGAATATTGTTAGCCATATTAGCACATGAAGCTAACTTCACATCAGAGGTTTTAGGCTCTAACAGAATATAGAATCAACGTAAAAACAAAGGAACTTAATTAAGAAAAATTAAGCACAAAAACTAACAAAAAAATCCATATTAGGGAGGAAAAGGCATGGTTTAATCTTACAGGACGTTTAGTTTAGCATAGCAACGCACCCACCAAAAAGATGGCGGGGAGACTGTAGCTAGCAGGCTAAAGTTAGCAGTTCTTTGCGCCGTTCTAGATAAAAATGAAAAAAATTAAGACCTTTCCACACACTTAGGCCCAGACGAGTCGAAAGGGAGTATACGCTTGCAAACTAAACGTGTTTCGAATTTTAATGGTTTAAAATATCAAAAATCAGGCTGCTTCTTTTCGTTTTGCTTGTAGAACAGACGAAGCTTTGTTGAAAACAATACTAACTAAACTTACAGCTTTACTGACTAAACAAAGTAATGGATTGGTGACCTTCTCTGTACAGTCGAGGGGTACTAATAGAGCCTAACACGACTTCTAAATAATTGAAAAAAGGGGAAAATGTAGACCCGTTACTTTTTCCGTGGCTCCGAGGTCGTCAGCAGCTGCTGCTCCTCTCCGCGGAACAGCTGGAACATATGAGGACCGGAGCCGCTCTGCGCAGGCGCACTGACGCCCAACTCCGCAGCTACTCGATGGTTTTAAAGTTTTTCATTTTCATTTTTTTTGCACTTGTTACGCTATTTAAGACGACATGAGATTATAATTAATGCAACACACTCTCTCTGACAGTTTCAATTTTTTGCCAGAGTTGCTAGGGGTCATAGTTCAGTAAAGTCGCTCACACACACACGTATATATTATTACCACTTGGCTTAAATACATAAATACGTATATTGATAGATGTGTGTCATTAAAAATATTTTTACGAAATGGGCGGTATGATCTTGAGGTTCGGGCTTGAATTCAATGTTACCTGGAAGACACCTGTTGGTGTACTGTCCAGGAGTCGCAATACATGTGTCCGTAAGTTGTGTGTTTATATATAACCACGTGGCTCAAATAGATAGGTAGATCGATAGATAATAATAAACGACATTATATCAGGTATGTACATTTTATTAAGTAAATTTGAGGTGTGATTTTTTTATGTGTACGATCTGGGTGTACGAGCTTAGACAACCTGTGAATGAGTTCTCTGAGGCAGTGTTGCCAACTATTTTCAATGGAAAGTAACTAAAGTCTGCTCGAAAAGTCAAACGTCGCTAAATGACGTCATGCTTATATTTGCATATTGATGACGCTACGTCGTATTTGCATTCTGCTCTGTAACAGTGAGTAATATAAGTAAATCAGAAGAAAATATAAATTAATAAGAAAAAATAAGAAACGGTCAATTTAACAGCTTTATTTCAAGCAAGGAGAAGCAGGTTAGTGATTGGTCCGTGTCAACACCGCTTGCACATGCGCAGATCATTCATATCGCTGTCAGCTGCCGTGCAGTCACGGGAATGTGCAGCAGCTCATTTCAGCCGAAGCTAGCGCTCATTGATCAGGGCAGACACAGGGAGATTATTAACTGTACAGGGAAAACAAGAACTTGCGCTTACAAGCGGCTTTTCGAAAGTTGCTGAGGTTTCTCCGAAATTCGGTAGATTTGTCGCCAGGCGCTTTTTTTTAAAGTCGTCAAGGGGGTCCAAAAAGTCGCTAAATCTAGCGACAAAGTCGCTTAGTTGGCAACACAGTTTGCAGGGCTTGCTGGTTTTATGATTTTTTCATCCATCGAGGCGCCTCCCTCTTTCTCTCTCTTTCTCTCTCTCTCTCTCTCTCTCTCTCACTCTCACACACTCACTCACTCTCTCTCTCTCTCTCTCTCTCTCTCTCTCTCTCTCTCACACACACAAATTCAAATTCAAAGGGTGCTTTATTGGCATGACAAAATAATGTTTGTATGGCCAAAGCAATAATATAACAAACAGAACATATAAAGATATTATTATAAGGTAGTCAACAACAACAAATAATATATAATACTCTAAAAATATTACAAAACATTTTATAATACTATAGTACATTACGAAGAAGTATCCTCTTTTAATATAAATACACTCTTCTATATGAATCTGCATTAAAAACAATTCTCTCTCTCTCTCTCTCTCTCTCTCTCTCTCTCTCTCTCTCTCTCATAACCCCCATTTTCTCCTTTTCTCCCCATGATGCCATATTTCCCCGCCTGACTCTCTGCAGGACCAGTTCCAGCTCCGCTCGCTCAGTGTAAACACGCCGCTCGGCTGATTCCTTCTGCTCCAGGAGCACCAAGGCCGCTAGGACGAGGTTCTCTCGGGTGTGATAAAAGTGTGTGAGGTCCAGAGAGACGGAGGGTGAGTGTTTTGTGTCCCGTTTCGTCGTGTTTTTGTCTGAATGAGAAGCTGAAGCACTGCATGTGTAGAGAAAGGAAGCCCTCAGAGACCCACGCTAAAGCTAGCGTAGCCCAGTTTGGAGCTCTGTGTTTAAAAACAGGCATATACTTTCTGATTCACGGACCATGACTCACTACTTTATATATATATATTTTTTCAGCCTCTCAGAACTGAGATCGGATCATTCTGATTGAGCATTTTGGCTCCTTAGATTCCTAGCTGGCCTCTAACGTGTTCCCTTCTCTATAGGCCCTGTACTTTAGCTCATAGCTAAAGATTAGCAACCATTAAGCCCCACACCACTTCTCTGATTCATTTTTCTGAATGGCACCTCAGGGAGCTGATACTTAATCAAAACTCTCACAAAGTAATGCAACGGGGAGAAGCTAATAGTGTGTGTTTCGCCATGCAGTCCTTTATGGATGTTTTTGGCTGATGGAGTGTCGGATGCTTCAGTGTTTTCTCATTCTGTTTTGCAAGGATTATGTAACACAATAATAAGCCATTTAGTTCGTTTTCTTTATTGAAATAGTGTTCAGATATGGATGCATGTTTGTGTAGAGGGTCTTGAGGGTCCTAACATAGAAATGAGGGGCTCAGAAGAATGCATCGCTGTTTTGCACAGATATGATTTAGTTCGGCAGCTGAAGAACCCATAGGACAACAGTGTTCTCACTCTGATATCAGCATATCTCTCTCTCTCTCTCTCTCTCTCTCTCTCTCTCTCTCTCACACACACACACACACACACACACACACACCCACACACAC
>JBBKCR010000022.1:10695426-10707488 GCA_037577295.1 Ladigesia roloffi | reverse complement strand
GTGAGAGGGTGAGAGTGAGAGGGAGAGGGAGAGGGAGAGAGAGAGAGAGAGAGAGAGAGAGAGAGAGAGAGAGAGAAATACAGGTGACATCTGAAAGAGCAAAAAGAGAGACATTAAAGAATGGAAAGAGAGGCTGAACTTCAAAAAGATAAGGATCAAAAAGGGAAAAACAGGGAAGGACAGTGAAAGTGATCAAGTGAGAGCACGTGCAAGAAATAAAAATAGAAATAGAAAAGGGACAGAAGAGAAAGAGAAACTGTATGAGAGAATGCAACGAGAAACAGGAACAGAGAGTAAGAGAGAGAGAATGAGAGAGAGAGAGGGAGAGAGAGAGAGAGAGAGAGAGAGAGAAAGCAAGGGAAAATGAGGCAAGCTGAGCTTTAAAGTAATAGAAGAAAGAAAACAAGATAAAGCAAAATGGATGAAGCAACTGAGTGAATGAGTACAAGTGAGAGAAAAAGAAAGAAAGAAAGAAAGAAAGAAAGAAAAAAAAATTAATGAAAGAAAAAAAGAAACAAATGATAGAAAGTGGTGGATGTGAAGGGTAGAACAATACAGATAACCTGAGAGAAACACGGAGAAAGAGAGTTTATGGGACAAAAGACCCAGAAAGAAAGAGAGAGACAGAGACAGAAAGAGAGACAGAGAGAGAATCAGGAAAAGAGAGAGAAAGAAAGAGAGAGAAAGAGAGAGAGAGAGCGAAGGTGCTACATGTAGAATCTTGTTCTGCTGTAGTTAAACCCAGCTCAGGTTTCTCTTTGCCCCATGGCAGCACTGTTTTTATTTTAAAAGAGAGTGCAAAGACGTACGTTAACAATGCATAGCTTTTATTATCATTTTCTTTCTCAGACACACTCATACACACACACACTCACACAGATCCAGGCCTCAAAACCAGCCACTCCTTCTTTCTTCTTCTCCTTTTAACAACTTTAATCGTAAACGTTTTTGAAGTGGCAACTTCTCTCTTCTCTTTTTTTCCCTCTCCATCTTGTGCATGAGAACAATGGCGCCTCAGTTTCATTTGGGCTTTTTTTTCTCAGAGGTCTCATGATGCTGCTTTTCCTGAACGAGAATTTAAAAAACGTTCTTTCTCGCCTCCGTGATACAAAATGTTTTTTATGCTCTGGCTCCGCTGGGGCGCACAGTACACATGAGATCTGTGCTATGATTGGCTCAGATGTGCAAAGCAAATGAATGAGGTGTTATGACTGGCACTGGCAGTGGCCCTTCAAAAGGCAGGTGTTTTTCACTGGGCAATAGGCAGCACAGCCATTGCTCATGAGCTCTGATTGGCTGAAGCTGGGTGTTGGCAGTTCAGTGGTTGATGCCATGCATGGCTGTGGGCACAGCACGGACAGAGAAGGGCATGGATCCCCTTCCCTCAGCACACACACACACACACACAAATAGATAGAGACCACCTGAACTCCAGGTCTCACACACACACTCCAGTCATCCACACACTGTACATGGCAAACATGGAGGCTGCTGACTCTCTTCTGCTGCTGCTGGCAGCTGGCCAACACACACACACACACACACATACACACACACACACACTCACCCTGAGCTTGCAGAGCTTTAAGGCCTGGCCTTTGCCAGGGTTTTTCCACACTAGTCATGAGACCTTTTTCTGCTTGGACTTGCAATATGACAGAAGATTAAAGGGATAAACTTGACATATGTGGTAGAAAAAAGAGATACTCCCATTACATGTGTTATCTAATAAATGGTATACAGGCCATGACACTGTACTACAGAAAATTATACACTCCCCTGAGGTCTGAGGCGTGCATTTGAGACATGCCAAGGTGTGTGTGACGGCATATGAGCTGAGGCCCTGTTTCACAAATTAGCGGTAGCTGTTCTTTTTGATCGCTGCAGTTGTGCAAGCACATCATATAGCTGAAAATAACTTATGGACACTGGTTCTTTTTTGTAAAGATAGCCAGATACTGCAGACTAGTAAACCAGATCCCTGAAAGTAAGAGCCTGGCGGTGAAATCAAGAATGGCGAGGAAATTGGGGAGACATTTGTAATAGGCTAACGTTAGCCCCAGCTAGCTAACAGAGCCTAGCATTTTCCTCACCAACATTCACTCTCTGCCAAACAAAAAGTATGACTGTAGATCACCTCAAATGAATGGGTTACTGATGGAAACAATGTGATCCCCCCAGAAACATGGCTGAACCACTGTATCCCAATATTGAGCTAGAGGTGCACATAGTCTTCAGAGCTGACAGAACAACTCCTTAAGGTCTGTGCATTTGTGTAAATGGTGTAGAGACACCGACATGTCAGAGAATCACTGTTCCATTCATCTAGAATACTTAATGATTAAATGCAGACCCTTTTCTCAAATGCTAATGCTAAGCCTGCTATGAATGAACAGTATGCAAATGTAAACAGTAAAACAAATGGATAGGCTTTTACTATTACAAGCTATTTCAATCAAACCTACCTCAAAACTGTACTCCCCAAGTGCCATCAGGCTGTTTCTCACCCACGATAACATGAGTATAACCTCCTGTGAGCACACTGAATGTCTGGCCATAGAAGAAAAAATGGTTTCATGCCCTCGTTTTTGGTACAACCTTTCATTCAGTTTATGTCTTGTTTAATGTCAAAATCTGTAATCTAGTTTCTTATTGTTTCTTATCATTTAGTGAATAGTTTATAATTCTTAATGAGAAATTCTGATAAATTATTTATTATAAAGTGAAAGCACCAACTGCCTAAATAAATGCACCAATATAAATGGTCCAAGGGAAATATTTTGGACATGAATTTACATTAAAATGTACATTTCAAGTTACCATACAGGAGATCTACGGTGTTATTCCAACAGTGACATGAACATGAAACAGACTATAAATCAAGAGCACTAGTAGAACCCTATAATTTGTTGCTCTACCTTTAGACTGTTCAGCATGACATTATAACTAACTATGGTTATGATGTTTAAAAACATGTTTAATGTAAACTGATTCAATTTTAAGCGATTCTTAAAACTAATAATAATTTTATACCAAAACATTCACAATTGCCCCATTGCTATGTACATGTAGAAGCACAACAAATGCCTCTAAAGCCATTACCAGTTGAAGAAGGCATAGTTTCCATTTCAAACTGATCTTACACTAAACACTGGGTATGCATGTGTGTGTATGTGTGTGTGAGAGTGTGTGTGGGGGGAGGTACACACAGGAATCAATTACACAGTGAGTAGAGAGGATAGTGTGTGACACTGAGTGATGGCTGGCTGGGGGATTGTGAGGGCCATGGAGAGTTTAATCACCCATAACCTCAATTACAGACCTCCACTCAGACTCATAAAGCAGCAAAACAAGATCAACTCCTGCTCCAAATTCCAGAAAAGCCTTTGCAGAAACACACACACACACACAAACCCAAGGGTAGTAAGGAAAACACACATTCCAGACCCACACATTCTCTAAAAATAATAACACCTTTACAAGTCCAGAGAGAAAGGAATGTATGGTTTCACTCGACAGGTTATGACTCTTCAGGTGAAAAGAACATGAAGGATTGAAGGTTGAAAGGCTGTTGGTTAATTACACAGAACAGGACCAGCACAGAGAAATCCTCACACATAACCGCACTAGTTTTCCTCACAGCGTCAGGATGTGCAGCCACACATGTTCCAGAACAAAAAAATCCATACACCCCTTCAAACGAACAAAACACTCTTAATGCAGGTTATGGGAATACGATATCATGTATTTTCAGTTATTTCAGCTGATTTATTCATTATGATATTTTGAACAGCACCTATTATGCCACCTTATTTATATATATGTGCCTTCTGTTGTCGGTCCTTCAGGGTGGGTTACTTTGGATCCTTTCTGGCTTTTCTATAGGCGAAGGATTTTTGTCCCAGAAATATACAAAAACAAATGCACACACAAACACACACACACTTTTAATGATCACAATAGGGCCGAGTGTGCGCGGCGGTCTCACAGACAGGCCTTAGGAGGGATTAAGGCTCGAGCCTTTATCAGTGCATTCCCACAAACCCCTGCAGAATATCTCACTCTCCCTCCCACTCTTTCCCTCCTGTCCTCCTTCACCCCATGCCTCCTTCTCCCTCTTTTTCTCCGTCCCTTCTGCCTCAGAGGGCCTTGGGATATGAAAGGAGAAAAAGATAGAGGGAGAGAGACAGACAGACAACGAGACAGACACAGCATATTCAAAAATAGTCATCAGACGGGAATAAGGATACAATATATGCCCTCACACTGTGGGACATAATCATGGCGAGAAAGGTCAGGGGTCATGACCCCCAGCAGCCCCTGAGCTGCTGAGTCACATAACCAACAACAGTGGCAATGACAGGGGGCCAATCACTGAAAGCTAAAAGGGAAAAGCATGCTCTTGCTAACCGGCTAATCAAGCCTGTTGATTACTCCTACCGCCAAACTCCCACAGGACACACACACACACACACACACACACACACACACACACACATGCAAATTATCTCTTCCTTCTACCTTCCGTCCTCTAGCACATTATAAATCTCTTTCTTTCTCCCCCTCTCTCTCCCATGCACTCACTCTCACACACACACACACACACACAAACACTGGTCTCATGTTTGTAAAATCTGTAAATATAATTTAAAAATCATTCAAATATTCACACAGCACAAAGGGCAACTGACAAATGAAAATAACAGTTACGAGCCATTCTGACAGTTAGAACAGACACGTCTCCTCTCACTCCCTTCCACACATTCTGGATTTCACACACTGACACACAGCCTGTGTTTTTTCCCCCATTAAAATTGTTGAAATTTCATTTGATGGATTACCTGTCTGAAAAAAATAAAATAATAATTTGTTGCTCTACACAGGCCTGTGACAGTTCCTGGAGCTTTACAAATCATTTTTAATTGACAGCACTGCAAATGTAGAGACAAATTGATTCACGGAATGGGAAACAAATGTGGTACCATGAACGTGGGAACTTAACCACTGTAAGATTTTCAACCACCGCGTTATTAAAAGCATACATTCTCTACAGAATTTGACAGAATTACTGTTTTCTTTTTCCTATGTTGGGCTTTTTAATAGGATTGAGCACTATATTATATAAATTAATATGACTATCAGATTATAATTGATGTCAAAATAGTACAGAAAAAACCCCACATTACTTAGCTTCATTACTTTTTTTATTAGCATAGATTTTGTATGTTTAATGTTCCTCTTCTACATAATTAAATCTCAGGAAAAAAATATGGCCCTGCGTATTGTACAGTATCGCATGCATATCAAGATTTCTCACAATAACCAGTGCAACCAGTGGCAGTCCTGCCAGTAAACTTCCAAATTCCAATCCAAAATGGAAGCAATAACACTGAACTTGCACGTGCTCGATATAAACATCTAATAAATCATCAGAGGGCACTCACTGCAAGCAGGATGGCTGACAGCTTAATCAACGCAGTCCCTGTCCTCACTACTGACCTGGCTTTTGAGCTCTGGCAGGAGCTGTGGTCCACAGAGGGATGAATCTCCTGCCTCAATCAAAATTTCTGCTTACACCACTAGGGCTTAGCACTCATAGAAAAAGCTGATTCTAGATCAGATCATCTGTTTTAGTTAGTTAACTTCTCTTAATCAGCACTCACAATTTTACAGTGGTTTGAAAACATGTGTCATTCAGCTACATGGTGAAGTTGTGTTCATTTCATGCCATGCAATGTTACAAACCACGTCAACATGTCCGTGCCACCTGAATGAAGAGCTGGAAGTGTTTTTATTTGTAAGTATTTATGTAAACTGTTTTATGACAACAGCGGGTCCTTGAGTCACGACACAGTGATGTAACCGGTGTAAGTTGAAACGCCTTCTTACCGATTGTAAAAAAGCTGTAAAATTGTAAAAAAAAAACAAATTTTCAAAGAAAATAGAAATGGAAAACTCTCTCACTTATACGCAGCATTGCTATGTATTCTTCCACTGTGCAATCAAACTACTTCACCAACATAGTCCATAAAAAAGAGGCTGAAGATGTAAGTTTGAGACAACACAAAACGACGAATGTCAAGTCCTCCTGTGGTGCAAAGTGATGAGACCATTCTGTCATACGTGAGCTCACCATGGCACACAGTGTGAACAGCATTGAATGCTTCCTCTGCATTAAACCCATTCAACAATGAAGCAAATCAGGCTCCAGTGGAAAGAGGTGTACATCTATCGTCTACCTGCAGAGAACATGCAAACTCCACACAGAAAGACCCTGCGCCCGACCCGGGAGTCGAACCCAGGACCTTCTTGCTGTGAGGCAACAGCGCTAACCCCCGCGCCACAAGTGTACATAAAAAAGAAAAAACTATACTGTCAAGGGTTGGAAAAGTTTGGTTTAGTAGGGTTAAAAAAACTCTAATTTCTAATGATTAATTTAAGCTTATAGCCAGCAATTAGCATGATACATCATCCTACTACTTTGATAAAGAATGTGTGCACCAAGGGCTGTAAAATGAAAGCCTCCAAAGGGAGAGCAGAAGCTGCTTTTTCCCTGCCAGCCCATTGAATGGTGAGCGAATGCGGACCAACGTGTCCCTATTACCCCACGGCTCAATGTATGTTCACCAATCAGTTGCACAATAATGCAAGATAAATGGGAATTACCCACGAGGCAAAGGTTAATGTCTTTCAAGCTAATCTGCACTCATTCCATCCACAAAAAGAGGCAGATCAAAAGCCTGCCGCTCCTCTATTGACTCAGTTGTCCAGAGCAACACTGGGCCTTCAAGGAGATATTTGATCTGCAAGCTGAGAAAAACTCTCTCTGCTCCATAAAGCTCTAGCAGAGTGATAAGAATGAGAATTCCCCCAAATTGTCACAATGAGGACTTTAAATGCCTCTCCCTCTGCCATCTAATGAGACATGTTAATGTGCCATGAGACACAGAATTGTGACATCTGTGAAACAGAAGGATTAAATCGTCAATTCCTACAAAGTCTTGACAAGAGACAGTACTTCTATTGTCATGTCAGAGGAAGAAGGAGGGACTTTCAGTTTGTTCTTTTACATGCTCTGCTCAGCTGTGGAGATGTGGTACGTTTGAAACATCTGTAGAAACAACCAGGCACCAACACAGACTGCCAGTCAAGTACCAGCATTCTTGTAGCCACGTACTTAATGATATTTCACGTAATGGTACATTCAGGTATAAAATTACGTTTTGGTATATTCAAGATTATACAGTAGTTTTAAAACAGTAGAATTAAATGTAATATTCAAGTTCTCATAACTCCCAGTTCAGTCATGTAGGTCACTGAGGTAAACTATACAGAGTAATTTTACAGATGACTATGGCTTCACTGGGATTCATATTCCAATCTCCTGTTACTGGCGTGAGTGGTGAAAACTGAATATAGTGAGTTAAAACTGAATATAGTGAGTTAAAACTATGAGTTTTAACTCATTATATGAGTTAAAACTGAATATAGTGAATGGTTAAAACTGAATATAGTGTTAATTAAGTGGAGAAGCACCTGATTTCTGAGATTCTGGGGCTTATATTTGTATTTTTAAATAAAATGTTTATTTTATTAAAACAAGCTTTATTTATTTGCGAAAAATATTAGTTTGTTAAAAAAAAAGTTGTCTAAAATGTGGAAGATAGGTATGTATAGCACTCTGATTTACACATTTACAGTGTAGATGGCTGCACCACTCTAGAGTCTAGAGTGCAAGTTTCAGGGCGTATGTTCTTTTTTGAAAAATTTTACAATTTTAAAGGGCCATAATAAGAAACAGTCCTCAATGCTAATCAGTCTGACATTCTGTGTATTCTGTATGATCAGTCTCAGTCCCGACACCCGTCCAATGTCATTAAAAGGTCCCTTGAACAGGGCATGTGTATACCATCTTAAATAAAAAAAAATCTTTATGTATCTGTATGTGTGTCTGTGTTTACATGCGCGTGTGAAAAAAATGTGAGTGTATGTGTGTATGTCCTCATGTAGGTGGGAGCGTTTCCGTTGACTTCTCCGGTTCTTCCTTTCTCTCCGAGCGCAAACAGGAAGTGTGAAGCCCCTCTCTTCCTGAAGAGAAGAGCGGTGGGACTCACACTCCGGGAGTGAAGAAGTAAAAACAGCAGGCGTGAAAATGAACAAAACAGAAACACACACGTTCCTAAGGGAGCAATCGCACAAATATAAAGCGAAAATATGTCTTTACCGAAAGTGCACTGTATTTTATCACAGCGATTTAGAAAAGAAACAGAAGCAAAAGCTGACTCATAGTAAAGTAAATGCATACATACTTAAATCTCTACAGTGGCTCATAATTAAATGTAGGTTTATGTTAGAAGAATGAACGGAAAAAAGTGTAAATGTTGTTTATCTGCATTAAGAATCCAAAATCAGTACAGTTTTATGGTTTGGATCGGCTAAAACAGACATAGATGACAAAACTGAGATCTCTATATGGCACTTACATACACTGCAGCATATTCTCTCACTCACACTGATTGAATGAGTGTGTAGGATTCACCAGGAGCTGATAGAAACGAGCAGTGCTTCATAACAGTAGCACTGTTAAAATCAAATCCAATTTTATTGGTCACAAGCATAGTCATACAAGTACAACAAGCAGTGAAATTTCCCTTCTGCATTTAACCCATTCACTCAAGTGAAGCAGTGAGCAGCCATATCAGGCGCCCGGGGACAGATGAATGCAGGGTAGACCTGTACACTCAGCCTCTATCTCACACAAACCTGCTTCCTTGCTAGAGGTGCAGATATAATAGCACTCCAAACACAGACTGCAGCCAAGTCGCCACTACCAAGTCGCTATGTGAGGAATTGTTCGAAGTAATCAATGTTTTTAAATGTTTTTTATGTTTTTTGCAGAGATTGGACAGTCAAAATCAAAGACACCATGTCCCTAAAACCCCTGAAACATGATAATCATTAATTCTGCCTGATGTCCTTAATAAAACAGTCTGCCAGCCAACATGTCTGATTACAGCAAGCCAGGCTTAGTAGATAAATGCACAATGTCCTACACCCATATGTTTGTAAATGCCCAAATTTAAACTGCAAACACGACAAATTCTGAGAATGGACCTTCATATGTTTACACACAAGGTGTCACTAATAAACTGTACAAATATTCTCTTCTAATTAGTCCTTTTGATTAAACATAGTGACTGATGAGTGAAATCGTATCAATTTTGGCACCGTGACTGACCGTGAATGATTGAAATTTGATTGATTGATTGATTGTGACATTGATCGCATCCCCAGTAATAGTCATGGTAAACGATCCAAGGTAACAAGGCTGTGTAATGCACGCAATAAAGGAAACGTCAGTGCCATATGTCAGGGATTTCAGTGAGGCCATTACTCATATTACAGAGGACCAGTTCAACCAAAACCTCCAAACATTTTGTGGCATAAGCATCCCTATTGGCACCAGCCGTATCACGCCAGAGACAGACATGTCCAACCAAAAAGTGCTTAGCCATCATTTTTTTTTTTAATCATGAGCTTATTTTAGTCTATTTAGTCTATTTTAGTTTAGGGAAATACTGCTTTGTCGAATCATCTGAAAAATCACATCAAGCAAGTGTAAAATCTTAACAACCACACGTGAGTTTTGTTCTAAATGTGCATGTTTCCATTAAACAGATGCCCAACTACAGAGAAATCTCATTCATTTCTCGAAATAAAGTAATCTCATTATATAAAAGTGTAAGTAATCTGTTCATGTTCATCCGTAGAGAAGTCATTGGCTAAATTAAGTTGACCTCAATCCCGGCGCACTGCCATCCTTTCATATAAAGCCAGCAAATTTAAGCTAAATAGAAAGAACACGAGTTAACAGAAAGACATACCACTATTTCAGCAACAAGTAACAGCTGCTTTAGGCACGTATGTGGTTGGAATGAATACGCAGAGGCACAATAAACTGACAAAGAACCAACGAATAACCACTCCACTTCCTCTGTCATTCTTATTTCAAGGACTTCCTCGGTCACGGTCGTTCCTACCCCGCTATATTACACTCAGTCTTTTAGCATTTCATCATCACGTCACGTGTTGGCCAGTTAAAAATTTCAGTCCCACCTGAGCCAAGACCTGGAGCCAGAAGACAATCTGTAATCTCCAAGGCAGGAAAGGAAAAAAAACGACAGAGGAGGGTTTGACAGACCCCCGAAAGCAAAGTGTACTATAATCCAGTGCCCCACCCATACAGAGGATGTCACTTTCGACCCGATCGACCTTCAGCTCCTGCAGATGGATGGGTGAAGCCGGTCCTGCCCAGCTCTGGCTGGAGATTGCTCTCTGAGTGAGCGGTGTGTATCTTTGACATGAGGAGTGTGTTCACTTTTATACATGTGTGTTTGTGAACATGCTACAGTGACTGATCACTGGTCATGTCTATCAGAGCAGCCCCTGCAGAATTGCAGATGTGGGGAGGTTATTGATCTGTAGGGGCTGGAGAACGGTGCCTATGGGTGCCTGAAGCACATATCAGACATATCAGTGAAAACAGTTTATTCACTGTTACAGAAATGTCATTGTATGTGTGGGTAGGCGCGCTGTGGGATCTTTTTGTCCGATAAATGTATCGAAAACATTTCAGAAAGTTTGTAGGCTTTGGAAACAAAAAACTAAATGAGAAATGGATAGAAAACACTATCTATTTCTACATTTATTTTGACCATTTCAAGCTTATTTTATGACCATTTACAGCAACTGACATTCCAGTGCACACCTCCTATCAGATAAGCAGATCTGGAGTGAATAATTGAGCTAAAAGCTATAATGTGTGTGTGAGTGTGGAAGGGGAGAGAGAGACAGTGGGAGAGAGCGAGGAAGAGAGAGAGAGAGAGAGAGACAGAGTAGGAGCCTACAGCAGGGGCGTTGAGTGAAGCATCACTATAAAAAGCGAGGCCTGTCCGGCTTTGTGCTGTTGTGTAATCGTGCGGTGGACAAACACGAGGTTGGAGCGGATCACAATACACTGGGACAGATGGCCAGGGAGGTGTTAAATAAACAACATTACTGTCCTGAGTTACAGGCAGCTGCTGCGTCTACGGCTCCTGACATGAGTAGCCCTATAAAAGGAGGAACACAGTTAATCTGACTGGGCTTGCAGTAGAATATTCATCAGCCGGTGTGGCCACCAGAGCACGTCTGCGGTGTGTGCTGAGGACAAAACAGCAGCGGCCTGGATTCTGCCTATTACAGTCAGGATGCAGAACCAAACTCAGCCTTAATGCCAGAACACCAGCCCACACAGCTGGACTGACAACTGTCCACTATCAAGATGAAACACACACACACATGCCAGGGAAGTGCTCTGCAGAAGGTGTTATAAATGGCTTCAAAAGGCGGTTCTTTAGCTTTTAACCATCTCTACTCGAAGAACACCAGCAGATAAGCAGAGGGACAAAATGTTCTGAAAGAGCGGGCGGGTTTCTTGCGCCTTCGGTTCAGAGCTCCGCTACAGTCACGTAGTCACACTTAACCCTTTCCTGGGACTTCAGTCAACACTGCATGGAACTTGTGATTTAAATCCAGTACTGCAATGTGCAAACATGTTCAAAATGGAAAATGTAACACACTGTTAATACCCTGATGAATCCAGAATCCAGAAGCTGTAGCACCAAACAAAGTGCTGAATGTAAAGGTAAGAGAAGAACAATCCAAAGTCATTGCAGTTCACTCCAGTCAGTTAGATGTTTTTGTTCATCTTAATTCTGGACGAAGAGCCATTATTGGGTTCCCACCTGAAGAACCACCTTTTCTGTAAAGATGAACTTGTGTTCTAGGAAGGACCCTTCTATGCAAAAATATCCTTTACATTACATTAGGGATGCAGCGATACCACTTTTTTGGAAAACGAGTACAAGTACGAGTACTTGCAATTTAGTACTCGCCGATACCGATACCGAGTACTTAATAAAAACATGATTTAAATGTACAGGAAACAGCTTTAGTCATATAATTTAACAAAAAAACAAGGGACTAGTTTGAAATTAAGAACATTTATTTAAAATGAAAAG
>JBBKCR010000022.1:10626729-10641618 GCA_037577295.1 Ladigesia roloffi | reverse complement strand
GATGATGAAATAGGATGATGATGAGGATGGTGAGGTCAATTTTGAGGATGATTATGATGATGGGGATAGTGGGGATGATAATGAGGAGGAAGAGGAGGAGGAGGAAGAAGAGGGTAAGGACAATAATAGTGAGGATGATGTGACAATGAGTATGATGAGGATAAGGAAAAAAAGGATCAGGAAGATAATGATGATGATAATGATGATGATGATAAGGAGGAGGAGGAGGACAATAACTATGAGGATGAGGACAATGATGATGATGATGAAGGTGAACCTGATGATGATTAGAATGGTGATGATAAAAAGGAAGAGGCAGAGGACAATGATGAGGATAATGATGAGGATGTGAGGATGACATTGATGGTTGGTGATGGGTAGAAGAATGGAGATGTTAAGGATGAAGATGATGAGGAAGATAATAATGATGAAAATGGTAAAGACAAGGATAATGATGAGTAGAAGGTTGAGGAGGATGAAGAACTGGATTATGATGAGGGGGAGGAGGAGGATGGTGAGGATGATGATGCTAGGAAGGAAGAGATGATGAGGGTTATGATGATGATGATGATGATGATAGACGGATGAGGATGAAGAACCAAGGAAGGTGAAGAAGTGAATTACAACAAGAACTCCATCATCATATAAAAAACTGAAAACTAAACTGAAAGCTGAGAACTGAAATTTTGTCTGAAGGTCTATTTGAATATATCGTTGATTTGAATATACTTTTGTACACCACTAATCCTCATCCCTATCACACACATCAGTAACTTAATGATGACATGGAAAAGTTGCAGAGGGCTGTTCCAAGGCCTCACTCATCAGACAAGCCTTAAAAATCACCAGAATCTGCAAATGCAGTACGTCAAAGGACATTTTGATATGAGAGCTGCAGTTGCTCACCATGGAAAATAGGCAGATAATTCTGATAACAAGCTAAAAACAGGTCAAGTTCATAATAAGCAAGAGTGAAGACGGGCCAAAAATAAAATACTAAACGCATTTCCATTATCTACGACATTGTCACAGTGGCATATATGAATATGATATGAAATGAGTATTAATATAAAACATGAAAAAGAAAATCTCAGCACCATAATTGGTGTTTTATTGTTCAGTGTTTGCAAAATAAACAATTTAAAACAAAGACATTTTTAAGCACTTCTTGGTCCATTTATAATAAAATCGTATCACAATCTAAAGAACAAATGACAGAGACAATAATGTAATGTCATTAACTCATAGCTGAAGAATAACAAGGACAGGTTAGGAGCTCAGAGAACGCTTTTATAGTGAACTGGTGTCAATTACAGTCTTTTTAATGAAGCTGTACATTGTTTACGCGGATGTTTGATGCATCATACAGATCACGCTCTGTGCAGATGTTCTGATTTGTTGCGGTGTGGTGTCAGCTGAGACATTTGTTTTTAATGCAACCCACTACGTTTAACAAGCTGCTGCTTTCTATTGTCTTTTTAACACACAGTTTGGTAAAGATAGCCTGCCTCACCCATAGTGCAGCCCTGTACAGAAAGCAGCGTTTCATTTCCGCTTGCCATAAAAAACACACTGCAAGCACCAGTTTCCTCAAAAGAAGGAAGGAAAAAAGTTCTGTGTCACTATCTGGCATCAATCCACCATGCATAAGCCACGTCCCATCATCCACTGGTGGTTACAGCTGTATACCATGGCAAAAAATAAAAAAAAGTGGTGTGGCGCTTGGAGGGTGGTGTGGGTCAGTGCAATAAACTTGGATGTTCTATAAAGGGCCCTGAAGCTAGTTATGTACAGCAGCAGTCTGCCATATTTACATAACACCCGGCACAGAGAACTGGGTCATTTCTCCATCATTACACTGCTGTCATCTCAGTGTGGCCATGACAACACTTTATCCCCATCTCTTACTTACATTAGCTCACCAGGCAAGCATCCATGGGATACTGTATACAACACAGAGTGCGATGTATGCAGAGGATGCACATGTCCATGGATATACATGTATAAATGCCATTAGTGGTGAAAGCAGGCTGAGCAAGTTGTTGATATGATCCAGTGACAGGGTGCCATAGAGCTACAGCAGAAGTTTTGTCAGGCAGCTCTTAGGGAATGTGCATGTGTGTATGTGTGTGTATGTATATATATATATATATATATATATGCACCCAGAAAGTTCTAAAGCCATCCCAGCGGCCTGTGAAAACACAGCGCAGCTCATCGAGTGCTTGAAGGTGCTCGTTGTGATTCAGCTGATGGGAGGATACATAATTAATGCAGCACACTGCGCATTAGAGATCAAAGACGTTTGTCGACACTCTGCAATAAACCTAAAGCAGCCGTGACTGGGCTCCAATTCAAAGCAAGAAAGGTTGTGTGTGTGAGAGTGTGTGCATCTGCGTGGGTAGGAGTGAAGGATGAAGGGCAACCTGAACAGGTAGAATGAAGTTTTCACTTGCAGCCGTTGAGTGTTTCTGGTGTACGCCAAAAGCAATAACAGCACTACTACTGGATTTTCCACGAAAGACGAATAATCAGCACTTTCTTGCACTTTCTAGAAATCACTCTAGTGCTGCTTGATGTTCTGGAATAACACAGACATGTTGCGCAAAGTGAGACTGTGCCCTAACGATAAGGTCAGTCCTCGTTTCGTGTACTGATGGCATGCAGGGTTATGCAAGATCTATTGTCCGTTAAAGTGACCGGAACTCAACATATTCAGTCTCAGCCCACAAATGCATTCTTCATCAGTTTGCTCTGGTTTTGCCAAGCATAAGGACATTGGGTTTGTTAAAGGCTAACTTTCAGAATCTTTCATTTTTTGCCCCGTTTAATCATGTCCATCATTACTAGAACTAGCCCAGTCACAAAATTCCTCTAGGGTGAAGCCTAGCCTGCTGGACTGTGGCTAATGATGTCATTGGACGCCCCATACGCAGGTAGAGGAGGAGATTATTTGAACATTTGTTACAGGTAATTAAGTGGCATTGCTAAATAGGACTAGCAATCTCCCAAAGACAGCCAAAAACAGTATTAAAGACTTAATACAAGTCTTATATGTACTTGGTTTCATTTACGATTCCATGTTGTATTCATCCATCTGCCCTGTGGTAATGTTACATTCATTCTCTCGTCCCTGTTTGGCTGCTTTGGGGGAGTGCCGAAGATTTAGTTAGCAATGCAATAGCCAGCTTTGAGCCGTGAAGCAGCCTAATATTGTTTTTTTAACTTAGTGTGGTTGAGGGGTTTGTGTCTTTCGCTGCTCCATATATAGCCAAGGGTAATTACACAAGCAGTGAATGAATGAACACATATTTTTCACTAGGCCAGCATGTCAGGCCATACCACATGGGTGTTACTGGCTCAAAGACACACACTCTCAGAGCAAAGAAATCTGTTTGACCATGCCCAATGACAGATTCATACAGATTCAGTTTGGGAGTGGGCAAAATGGTACTTTACACCAGTAAAAATAAGTACAAATACAGAGAAAATGCCTCAGAAATTCAATAGACAATTAGTTTAGATGCTAAATTTAACAGCAGATGTAAGAACAAGAAAAACATAAGAATTTGTGTACCACAAAATGGCATGTTTAAGTGTTTTCATTTGTTTAAATTTAAGGAAAATTAAACATGTAATTCGATTGAAGGTGTTTGGCACACCACTGTAAATGGATGTGTGTGGCACCAGTTATTTCTAATGCACACTTAGGGCATTGGTTCTGGAACTTGGTACATTTTCCATGTAAAACAGAGAGTAGGTGCATACATATGTTGATACATTACATACTATACTAACTGCAGGTCAGCAGGTCCTTAACATGGACTGTGCAGTTGGAGTTTGTAATAGTTTTGGCTCATCACTGTGATCCTTTAGCCCTTGTTTAAAGTGTAGCCGCATGACAGCGGAGTGGACGAGCGTTTCTGATCTATGAGTGAGCGCTCCAGAGGTGCTCTGGCTTGCTGATTACAGGGTGTTTCTTCTTCACGGCTCAGATGGATGTTTAGCCTGCGGCCTGCGCTCTGTAATCTAAGACAGACACAACACACTCTATTAAATGCTTCAATTGGCCACTCTCTCATCTGCCCACGAAACCCAGCTATTTAATCCCTTTCTTCGGTCATGATTAATAGCTACCTGACCTCTGACCCTGCCTCGTATAAATCTCAGGAGGGTGTTGTGGGTCTCCTAGAGTCCTCCTGGTTTGGACAACCCTTCTCTCACTGTCTCAAGACACACACACACACACACCGTCCAGTCTTTATAGTGAAGCATTTTCAATGGATGTGCTCTCACTGCTTGGGGGAGGTGATGGCACCATGACGGCCTCTGCTGAGGTAACAGTGGCAGTTGTTCTTTTGCTCCTTGAGGTGGTGATAAATGGACCACAGGCTTTTGTGGTCTAAGCGTTTAGAACATGCTCATCTATAATGCTTGTTTGCACTGATGCCATTCTCGTATAAGCGCAGGCCTCTGGTCCTTCACAGCGTGAGATACATGAAAGTAGAAATCAATCTTTTAGCAAATCACACCCAGTATGAGATTTACAGTTGAGATTCTGCGCAGTGTTGGCCTGGTTTCTCATGCGCTGATGAAGTCTACACCCAGTGAAAGGAAAGTTTTGACACACAGAACTTTCCAATATGGCCAGTAATGACAAAAATTGATAGCTTTATATTTCTCACTGACAGATACAGGCACCTCCCAAAACGAAGAGGGGTTGGGCAGTGCCCCAGTAGCTTGAGATACGATCTGAAAGGAGCTTCAGAAAAAGTAGAAATTTGAAATGCAGAGATGTTACAGCAAACTATTTTTGCAAGCACACACTTGACACATTTATTCTTTTCAATGTAGAACAGGTCTTGACTGCAGGCAAAACCATTACAGCACGAAGTTTAACTGACTAAATTAAGCATTTTTATCTTGAATTATCTTAAATTTGAATATTAATTACACATTTTTCAAGGACGCTTTTCTAATTAAATGTATGTGCCTTTTTCACTGCTGTGTGATCTGCTTATAATACTGCAATAGGCAACAGTGTCTATTTTTTACCTTTCTGATTGTTTTGATGAAAAAATAAATAAATAAGAGAACATGAAATAATAAAAAATACGATAACTACGTTCTCAGAGTATGTAGATTTTTGACTGAGATCTCCACCCCAGACCTACAACAGCACCCGTACTACAAGCTTTTTGTCGAAAGGGCAGATTTTAAACTGATCAACATCATATTTGTATCAAATATTGTATCATGATTTGAATAAGACAGAATGTTATTGCCTATTTTACTGAAATTCTTTTTCCAAGCTTTTATCATTTTGGGACCTTGAAACAAACAGAAAAAATGTGTGGCTCATAATGTAACTATGTAATTGATTATGTAATTAGCTGTAAACAGCATACATAAATGACAATATTAAGAAAGCTTATTTGGGTAAATGGTGAATAATCATTGGCACTGCTAATTATGCCCATTTTTATCATGTCTGGAAACTGAGATTCCTGAAAAAAATAAGTCCTGTTCTGAAGAACCATGTTAAATTTTGCTGATGAACTGAAAAACCTCTGCGGGGGGGGCAGCTTAAGTTATGAAGCATATTTATAGTAGCAGTAATAGTCTCAAAATTGTACATCATGTACACCAACACTGGATTTTAGAAATGAAATTCGGCCGAGTCCACAGTGAAGGGAAGACAAAAAGAAGACGTAAAGGCTGCAGACATAGAGGCTAATCACAGAGGCTAATCAGGACTCCCTGTGTCCGCTAGCCCTGAGGGCTGCTCTGTGGCCAGCCGCAGAGCTCTGTGGTTCACATTCTTAACCCGGAGGGGTCAGGCTTCGGCCTGCAGCCATGGCCGCTGTGCTGTGGGCTCACTTCCCCATTACAGAGGTTATTATGGCTCTGGGAGAGAGACACGGGCAAATGGGAACGGAAACGATATGTGACATTTTTTTCTGAACTGAAATGCACGTCAAACCAGGTTCAAGCCATGTCATCTTGAGTAGACCAGGATTCTGTGAGGGTTTTTTCTTTAATGTCACATCTCAAGAGCATTATAATTAGTGATGTTGTGAAAGGCCAGGGTGGTATAGTGGAAATGAAGTGTTTTATTTAATACATATTAAGTAAACATAGATAAACTTATGATGTGCTTTTCTCTTTTTTAAACTCCTTTTGTGGGCTCTTGGTACATTACACACTAGTAGTTGCATAGACAAGATAATGACTAAATCCTGGAGTCAGTGCTGTGAGCAGCAGCTGGCTAGCTGAGGACAGAACATGAATTACAGCAGCAGAAGATGCAGCAGTGCATGCCCAGGAGAAAAGATCATAATATAATATTTAGTTTTAACACCGCCCCTATGATCTTTATGGTGAGGAAAAATGACATGAGAAACAACTATTTCCACAATGAATTGTGTAAAACTACACTGATAAAGACAGTTCTATGGGTAATGAAATATAGGTATTTATTAGAAGTGAAATCAGGCCATCTGTAACACATTCTGGAGCCTTTTACTCCAGGACAGTGCCAGTTCAGGTACAGAGCCAGTTCTGCCTTGGCAATATCATATTTTTGCACAATATGTCATGGACATTTGGGTACTTTCCAAGAAAAAAAATTCATGCAACAATGCATTCACTATTTACGTAATTATATAGAGCATTTAAATTCAGCCTATGTGTAGCAGATCCAAACAGCATTCATTACTAACAATGACCGTATTACAGACAAACAGTAGGTACATGTTTAGAGTGTTTTTTTATCCAAAATTGCAATACATTTCTTGTAGTAGCACTCTTTATGAGGCTTAAATTAATGGAGATGTTTCTAAGCTTGGTTGGAAAATGGCTATTCCTCACTTGGGACCTGTCCCATCTTAAGCAGTCCATCTGTGGTGCTTTGAGTATCAACACCTGTGGTTTGTTTACCTATCTAGAACTGTATTCACACTCCAATGTGGTCAATGACCCTCCATGCTTAGCCTTTATCCAATGCCAGGCCTTTTATAACCACAGCTGAAGCCTAGTTTAAGAAAACCTCCAACATGAAGCCTAGTTCAAGGGTCCTGTTTTTCGTTTTCCGTGACTCTTTTATTGTCATTCTGACCTTTTTTTACACGAAGCCTGCATCTGATAGCCTCTTATCAGTCTGATTCCACAATCGCAGAGTTACACAACCACCACATTTGGCAAGAAATGGTAAGATTCGGAAACATGTCGTCATTTTAGCATGCAGGTTACATATTAAATGTGAGCCCAAGAGTTACTGATATAGAGTAAAAACTCACTGACGCTGAAAGGAAACTATGTATCAAAGGGGGATTGTAGAGGCAGACTTGTAAATGTGTCTGTAAAACATATGAACCTGAGGGCAACACTTTCAAAGCAGAGTTTCGCAAGGGGCTTTATAAAACCGACAGGACCAATGAGAAGAAGGCCTCAGCATTTTGCTGCGGGAAACTAAGAAGCAAATTCATTTCCAATCAAGCCAAGTAGGAAGAGCAAAAATTGGTCATGTAACATTTGTGAATTAAACTGATTTGTAGTTCATCAAGAACAATTTGTATTTGCACACACCCAGATTTTCATCTTGCAGAACAAAGCAGTTTAAGATCACTGTCACTGACTTGCATCTATAAAAGTGTGCTCTGACAATTTGAGAGCATTAAGTTTTGAGAAAATGCTTTATATTGAGAATCAAAAACAGGTGACAAGTAATGCTGTATTATACTCGACCAGTTAATATGGTGCAAACTGTAGTATAAAATCGAGATATTCCTGTCTCAAACAATTTCAAACTTCAGGAGGTAGATATTATTATTTGTTTGCTATCCTACATACTTTTGTCCAAATTCATGGATATTAGTGCTAGAAAACAGATTGATAACATTGTTTTAATGTTTTATTGTTTTATTGTTTACATGTAAAATACAATAGAAACGGAATACATATCATTTTTAGATTTTCATAGAATTTTTCCCAGATACAACACTTTACAAATATGTAGGAAGTGTGAGAGCTGAGCTTTCCAAATTTTCGTAAAGTTATAGTTACACATGAGTGGAATGGATAATTGAGATTTGGTGATTTTAATTATAGTTTAAGATAAGACATTTTATTTATAAAAAAATAGGTTATTGGGAACAAACTTTGCCTGTAATCCCTGGCAAAAGAAAAATGTGATTTGAGAGAAGTTTGAGGCATATAGGCATGGGTAATGAAGGCTTGGGGAGGCTAAGCCTCCCCAAAATTAATGCTGGAAAATTGTGAAAATAACGTTCATGCTGTGTGAATATTATTAAAGATGATTTCAGAATGAACACAGTAGCTGCGGTCAGTGATAGTAAAATGAAGGATCTTTGCTATGACAAGTTGAGAGTGAGTACGCGTTACCATGGTGATAGACATAGTAAATAAATACTATTTATTTTTTGTATTTGAGTTTTTTAATTACCAGTTGAATCAGACATTTATGAGTGTATTATGCAGCTGTGGGCTGAGCTGGACTGGGACGGTAAACCCTTCTGAGTTTGCGCTGCAGTGATAAGATTTAGAGTGAAGCTGAGCGGAGGGTGGAAGTGACAGAACCCGTCGGCTCTGCATTTATCGTAGACAATTAGAGCCCTGTGCCTCGCAGCACCCTTATCAATAGTAAGCATCACATGAGAAGCTCTGCCTCCATGACAGACCACACGAGCGAGTCAGGCTGCTGGGGGGGAGTGTGAGACTCAGCAAGCATCGCTCTTTAAAATCACATTAAACCCATATTGGCTGTGTTTGAATGGGCTCTGTGATAAATGGTGGACAGCTTTCTTGATTGCAGAAGATGCGGTATAATCATTATCTCCACTGAATCAACTACTGGAGTAGAGAACAGCTAATCTTCAGAGCGGGAATGTCTCAGAAACATAAATAAAATATGTTTAGACATAATGAGTGAAATGTAGAGTGAAGCATGTTTAGTATCATGCAAGAAATGTATCGTAGCAGCAGTGGAGAGCAATGTGTGAGCATGCTAGGCGATTCCACTCTAAAAACAAGGGACCGGTGAAGAATTCATTGAAGAATAACCTTGCCACGATGAGATTTTTAAATGGAGGAACCATACTTACCAATTTAACCTTTACATTACATGGAGCTCCTTTAAATAAAATAAAAAAAACACTATTTAAACAAAAAACCCAGTGCCATTAGACTATACAACACACAGTAATTGTGGTTGTCTCTCTGTGTGCAATAAATCTGTTCTTCACACTATGTTTAACACTGTAGCACACCACAACTTTACATGTCACTTTACACTTTACGCTTTACACTTCACCACATACAACTTAATCTGCGATTATTAATTGCCCTACATTTCCTTTTATGACTTATGTCTTATGTTCTGACTGCGAAGATAGTATTCAAGTAAGCATTTCATTGGGCTCTGTACACTGTATGTTATAAAAATAACAATAGATTCAACTTTAACTTATACTTAAAAATGATGCTTTTATAAAATTGGTGCTTTTACGGAAACACAAAGGTTTTTTTCTGAAAAGAACCTTTCCTGGCACATTTTAGGTTTTTTGAAAGACTGAAAAGTGCACTTACAGACTCTGAGTTCCATCTGAAAAGATTTTAAATCAGTATTATTACCCCAGAATGTACAAGGCCTGCATTATATACCCTAAGCTTTCAGCCACTATGAACACAGCAGTCCAGCATTTTATCATATTTACTAAAAGAAAGTACACTATGGGCATATGTCTGTGGTAATTAATATAATATGAAAGGCAGGAAATATTTTCATTTGCTCTTAAAAGCTTATTTTGCTCTCTGCTAGGGGATGACCGGACTCAGCTGGTCCTCAGCTGAATAAACAGGTCCTGTGGAGAGAAGTCCTCTTTAGGTACACACTGGTCACAACATTTTTTCACAGAATACCTTAATACAAATGGGCTCCCAGGGACACATTAAATAACGGGATTGGCTTGATTTTCTTATTCAGAGAAGCATGAGTAATACTCTTGCTTTGCAGGAAATTACACTGCAGCGGTTCAATTGATGTCAGGTCAAGTTTTTTACCTCTATTCATTGGAGCATGCTGCTCATTGTAAGTGATTGTCCATGAACTGAAAAACTATTCCAAATGCAAAACAATTATTCTATAAAATATAATTTTGATTAATTAAACAATTTTCAATGGGCAGTTCTTTAATGAACAGTCTTAAAAAATGAAATAAATGCGAATGCCTTAAAAAAATGGATGGAATGGTTTAGAAGCAAATCACATGTACACATTTTTTCAATTACTCCAGGGGTTGTCCAGCAGACAAGCCTTATTCTGAGCTAAAAGACTGATATTAACCCCCACTGGTTCACTGGTAAATGTGTGCACTGAACGATATTATACATTTCCGTATAATTCCCAAACATATTCCGTAAGTACATACAAAACACTACTCTTAATTGCCTCCGAATTTCCAATGATGTGGAACACTTGTGCTGATGTAAAGTTGACTGGCATAAATATAGAAGAATTTGATTCAAGATCAGTTCTGTTTATGATGGCTTAGTGAATAACAGCCCCAGTGTACATCATCAAAACTTCCCTTAACTTGCTCCAGCCACTTCCAGCTCTTCATCAGGGTGGCATGGACTAGTCATTGTGAACATAATGTGAATTGCTAGGAGCTATTAAACTTAACAAAACTACTCCAGATGTTTCAGGAAACCCCTCTACACTGTTGACTGTTATAGGGGTTGTTAGCCACATTAGGTCTGTAGCACTAGTGCTAAACTTAAGAACAGTGGTTGACTATTACTGGCATAATTGGAAAATTGTGATTGTCTGCTTTTTTCTGGCTGAAAACATTCATTTAAAGAAACTCCTTGTAGGATTCTATTCCACTGAAGACGTTTTCTATAATGACATGCCCAAGTCAAGAACCTTTAAGGAACTTTTTTCAAGTCTGTAAATTAAAAGTTTGTTATCAGTTTGATCACAAATTATTATTTTTAAAAGTAGAATTTGTTGTGTGAAGCAGTAAAAGCTCTTTTTTTAAATATATGTACACACACACAAACACAAGCACAGTGATTGCCAAAGTGAAAGGTAGCATAAACTTTGTGTGTGTTTGTGTGTGTGTGCATCTGATGACACAGTGACCTGATGGTGTGATTTGCAGCTCTCTCTCCCCCACTCTCTCACTCTCTCTTTCTGTTATTGTTGGTCAACATCCATGATGGAGGCCGCTAGCACAGCCATTCTTTGCCCCCATAAATCTGGACACTTCCTTCAGCTGTCTCCCACTTCAAGGGGAAGCCTGAAATGTTGCAAACAGCATTAGCCTCTTAGCCTCTTCCCCTAAGCCTATGGCCCACTTCCCAACCACCCACCACCCCATCCCCCTGCCTGCACACATACCACAGTGGATAGAGCTAGGGTACGAACTAGACTACAGGACGGAAACACTCACAGCCCCTGTACTCATATTAAGACTCAGGTGGAGGCCATGCCCAAATGACCTCTCGCAAACGCATTCTTTCCTAGTGACTGTTGCTATTTTGGACAAACTTCACCTGGCAGAAATCCCAGACTTTGTAAAAATGCCAAGAAAGGTGTATGTTTGTAAGAATTATGAATCAATTTTATTTTTAAAAATGTGTCTGTAAAATGCCACACAGATGTTCTCTCCCATATTCAGAAATTCCAAACAATCCCTGGCAAAAGAGACTAAAGGCAAGGATATAAAAGCATTGGGCTAATATTTGTATTACATTTATGTGGAACATATGCACACATTGGAATCAAGCAAACTGTGTATTGGCAACAGTTTCTGCAAGATGTTCAACATGGTAAATCCAGTGGCCACATACCTAGTTCTAGTTGGCTATAACAACATAGTCCATGCTGGGGCACCCTTAAAAGATTGTATGATCACTTTAAGGCTTAATACTTAAATGGTTCTTGCAAGTTGGTCTTCTCTTTATAGGAAAACCTGTTTTAAATGGTTCTAAGAGCTTTTGAAAATGTTCTACATATAGGCAAAAAGGGTTAAAGGACCACTTTCTGAGGATTTTATACAGGGGGGTATCAAGCTCTCCAAAAGTGGTGGTGTTTTGGGATGAGGAAGCCAAGTTAAAAATTTACACACACACACACACACATGGGCTACACCTCTGATTGTATACAACCCTATTATAAGAGGTGCATGTAGCTCAGTATTTTAACCTGTAGACAGTGCATGAGTTTCTGTTGAAAGTTGACTGGATTGGACCAATTTTCAGCTGATACAGCAGAACATATTCATGAATGGAGTTTGTATAGATTTATAGCTTTATCTTCTTTGAGGACTCAAGTTTCTATAAGGTGTAAAGCAAGAATAAATGCATACAACCAACAAAGACAAGAAAGGCTGAGATTTAGCATGGGATCAATTTCAATCAAAAGATCTGATGTGAAGCAACTGAAAAGTCTCTTTTTGGGGATGGTTTTGAGGGAACCACCACCAATGCATGTTTATGCTGTAATTACATACTGAAAGGCTTTGTATCAAAACAGGAAACATTATGGAGAATCTCCACACGGCATGCTTCTGAAAGCAAATATTTCTTTTCAAATGACAGTGCCTTTCTCGACAGTGACTGAGGGAAAAGTTTTCAAAGGCTTTTCGGTGCTCAGAAGAATCCTTCAAGAGGAGCACAGAAAAAAAAACACAACTGTCCCAGAATGCCAATTTGCAGCTTGCGGAGAAAAGTTTCGGCTGGGGAGGGGGTGTCTGAGAAGCTGCGAAATAAGACGTGTTGTCATTAAAATGCCCAAATGCATCCATGAAATCTCAGATCAAAGGCAAGGGAGGCTGCCAGTCAAAGCGTTGTCCTGCCATGAACTGGAAAACCTCAGCTCTGCTCCGACCCACAATCCACAGTATGGATTCATTTTTGGAGGTGATTTTAACATTTTGATAGAATCACATCGGTGGGCCTCGCTGAGGACGTCTTACACAGCTATTAAAGAGATGTAGCAAAGAGCTTTTTACATACATTCACTGATCCTAAGTACAGGATAAAATCAGAGATATGTGTAAATTTCAATATTTACTGCAGAATACAGTGTCTAGGATTGAATCACACTAAAGTATAGGCTGCTGCAAGTGACATTTATTCACTAATCACTAATATTTCCCTTTTAGTGTTCTCGCTAGAGTTTTAGGCCCTGGGCTACACCCAAAAGCAAGGGAAGCAAATACTGGCCCAGCACATTTGCTGAGAATTGGGGTTTTAAAGGAGTGTGTTTAAGTTGGGCTTTGACAGTTGCGGTGTTCTCTATGGAAACGTATGGAAACGCCTGGCTCTGTCACCTTCACTCTGCTCAGACCTAAACAATGATGTCATGCACTTTCCCACATTTCCAGCAAGCATGTTAAAAAAAACCTGCCCACACTATGACAATACGCCCTTCTACCACACACACACACACACACACACACACACACACACACACATTTGTTTTTATTTCTAGACAGGAAACAGGTAATTAATATATGTATTGTATGTACTGAATATCTGTACCCAGATGTAATAATAATAATGATAACATGTACTGTGCTTACTATGTATTCGTGACAAACAATGGCTGATAGACTGTTAAGATTTCAGTTCAGGCCACAAATTTGTAAAAACATGTCATGTTTGAGACATTTTCAGAATGAGAATCAGAATCAGAAAACTTTCCAAAGGAAATTGCTTATCTTGTGCTATCTTGTATGTAGGGTTACTATAGTGACTTTAGAATGTCGAGTTTCTGAGGTACTCTTGCATATAGGGGTTCTATAGTGACTCTAGAACAAGGGTATTCAATTAAAAGTCACAGAGGTCCAGTTATTACCAAGTCGGTCTGAACTGATGTCCGTTTTGTGTCTTATAGACTTTCCCGATGTCCACATTTTCATACGGTTTCCACAATATTTATTGTTCACTTCCAGTGTAGGAAAAGAACTGAGTGCGAGTTCACAACTATTTTACCATAAATAACAGTAGTCCCAATGCAAATCAATTTAAAAATTACAAAATGCATTTAGTTATCAATCAAAACATGTCATAAACAATAGTTTTTTCAGGTTGGGTTGGGTTTTGGGTCATCATCTATGCGTATATTTGCGGGTTGGATGGGTCGGTTTGGGACTGGTGTTAAAAAAAAGGCGCCCCGCGCAACACTACTACAAGATGATAATAAACTAAGAACCCTTTGGGTGCTGAAAGAACTGCCTCTACTTTGGGAGCTGTGCCAGAAGAGCCAGCTCTCTGAAAAGAGATGAACTTCCCTCCACAAATAAAATGAGCAAAGGTATTATCGTATTAACTGGAATAGCAGCACTGTCAATAGGAACGACGGTCTAAAATAAAGCTCTATGGAAATGACATAATCTTGTGAATTTACCAGACTGGTCAAGGGTCTGGACAGAACCATCACTTGAGGTCCTCCATTTGGTGATACCTGCTCTAGAATTAAAGGTTTCTGAGGGACTCTTGTATGTAGGGGACTTATAGGGACTCTACAATATAGGGTTTCTGAGGGACTCTTGTATATAGGGGTTCTATGGGGACTCTTGAATGTAGGGTTTCTATAGGGACTCTTTTAAGTAGGTTTCTGTAGTGACTGTAGAATGTAGTGTTTCTCTTTAATGTTTGGGTTTTACAGTGACTATAGAATGTAGGGTTTCTATAGGGACTCTTGTATGTAGGTGTTAACTAGTGACTTTAGAATGTAGGATTTCTAGAGGGACTCTTTTATGTCGGGGATCTATAGTCAGGAGTGCACATAATATTTTTGGGTTGGTTCTCAGGGGAGAACCTATGGTGTTGCTTGGTCACATTTTTTAATGCACTTAA
>JBBKCR010000022.1:10577324-10587962 GCA_037577295.1 Ladigesia roloffi | reverse complement strand
CTGCTGAGGAAACAAAGTCACCTTTGACTTGGATGCCCTGGGGGTAAGCAAATAAACATCAGATTTTCATTTTGGGGCGAACTATCCCTTTAAGGTGAATAATAGTAAATAAATAAACAGTTAATAAAATGTAAAATATTAATTATATCCTGTGTTAATATAATTATTCAAGATTCAAGATTAAATTTGTCAGATGTACAGTAGAAATTACATTTCTGTGTGCAATTAAATTCATTCTTTGCTGTCCGTACACAAATGCAGGATGACAGAATGGATTTTGAGATTTGAGGTTCAGTGACACATAAATGCATAAACCATGCTGTCATGCTTAAACTGGCCAGGACTGGCAAATCATTGCTGCATTCGGGATACAAAAGAAAGTGAAGAATTTATAGGTTTCACTCAACTTGACTTTTTTCTTTGAAACAGACAATAATTTCACCTTTAAACTCCACAGACTAAAACGAAAACAACCAGAGTGAATGATGGCAGACACTAAAAACAAAACCTGATGGGCAGCATATAAAGATGTGCTTCGGTGGGACATTTGTTCACAACTTTGGCATTTTATGCCCAATGGGTGTCATTCCAGTGTATATTTATGAATGCATTTATTAATCTGTAAGTTTTCTGCACATTTTCACAGCTGAAGTGGCCCATTAGATTATTAACAGGGGTGGTTGTTGGTCTACTTGTTAGGAGTTTGACCAGCTGAGGTGTGTTGCCATATGACAAATGGACACTTTACGCTAAATGGGCTATTAGGTCTGACTCCTCACTCCAAATAAAAGAACTAAATGCACCTAAATAAGTTTTAACATTTCCTATTATATGGTTTTATTTGCTGATAACAAATAATAAGCTGATCGTTTTGGATCTAAAATAGGCCTGATTCACCTTCAACCTCAAAAGAAGGTTGGACGCAGCCTTCCAGTGAACATGGACTGAAACATGGAGTGATGTGTCATCATTTTGAGAGTGAGAGAAATGTTTGTAGAACATACAGTGTAGACTCAACATGCAGCAAATGAAACTGCTACATACAATTCTGAGCCCAAGAAGAGAAAACCACAAATTAAGTGCAAATTATGTTAAATTATGAAGGACTGAAGGAGAATAATGGTGCTGTAATATTGTGTTATGCTGCAGCAGGGTGGAATGAAATGCTTTTTCCATTACTTAGTCATAGTCAGAGTACGGATGGGATCTAAGGGTGTGGTTTAGGCTCCTACTTTCTCAGAGTGAGGTCTTCTCTGACTGAAGATGGATTTTTCACTGGTGCCAATTGCTACTCAAAAGTATATATAAATATATATGTATGTGTGTGTGTGTGTGTTTGTGTGTGAGTGTGTTTGTGTGTGGAAAGAGAGAGGGATATATACATACACACATATCTACATATTTACATACAGTCATATATATGTGCATTACTTTGAATTTACATAGAAATTAACAAAATATTTCATTTGATCATTTAACCAGGGGAGCTCATACTTCTGCATAGAGCAGTATATGGGGACAAAAGTTCATCACATAAATTATACACCCGCTTGTATACTTCGATTTATATCTAGATTCCCACTTTTGTGCTTCTGCACATTTCTAACCTCGGTTTTGTTTTCTTTCCTTTTTGTTCCTCTGCATTTTGCACATCCACCAAGCAATCCAAATGATTGATTGACGAGAGTGATTCAGTGACATGTGTATTGAGGCTGCGCTCAAGCTTTAAGTGGCAAAGGCCTTGATTTGTGTTTTTTTTCTATTGACAGCTGCAGTTTCTCTGGGCTCACTGGTACCATTCTTCCGAATTCACAGAAACAGGTCAGTCAAAAGGAGAGCTACACAGTTTATGCCCCTATTATTGACAAGTTCCTGACTCTGAAAACAGAAGCTCTGAAAGCTCTGAAAGCAGAAATAAAGTAAATAAAATTAAGACCAGTAACCCAGCAGGTACGATGCAGCAATTTTGATGTGTAAACACATCTATCTGATGCATAGAAAAACTGTTTTGGGACAGAAACCACTGCCACACCACAAAAAACACTGGGGCTTTTGCAACATCAGTGGCCTACATTCCTCCGGCTGGTGCCAGCCCTGTTGCAAAATCAATACTCAAAAGTCCCCCTTGACAAAGACACAGGCGCTTCTCCGCGGTATGAGGACTCCATGGCCTGCCAAACCTCTGTCAGACCCAAATTTATGTCTTAGATTTAATTTAGCATTTTCTTCCCCCTCGTTCTTTTGTCCTGACAGATGAAATCCATGGTCTAAGTATGGCAACCAAGCCAAATAGCTCAGCCTGTGAGCCAGCCAACAAAAGTAACTGTGAGGATCATGCTGTCCTCCCATGAAACGCTAAACTGCTACTTACAGTCATTTGCGTAGTCTGAAGATAAACACTGCTCTGAATTAACAAGCAGATCTACTTGTGCAACGGTGTTGAAAAACACAAATACATATGAGTGTGCATTTATCACAGATACATAACTGTGGATAACCCTTATTTCGGCTCTCCAAATCTACACACCGGTTTCCTGTTGTGAAAGCCAAATAGCAGACATCTCTTTTGTCTTGGAAAGGCAAATGGACCACAGTGGGAGCTGCACATAGATTTTGTATGTATGACCAAAAAACAACATATTTTAAAAATATACTAGTAACAATATTTTATTGTTACGTAAAACTTTGCGATGAAACATCTAACTGAGATTTATTTTTAAGCCTCAGCCGATTATAGTCTATTATAAAAACTCACCCATGTGGACATCAACGTAGAAAGGGTCCATGGATGCTGCTGGTTGTCACGGTGATGAGTCGTTTCTCCGCTCACCCACAGTCTTTCTCTTTTCTCCCATGAAGCAGCTGCAGTTGAAAATGGACCTCTTTGAGTGTGCTCAGAAACAAGCTCTTCCACAAGCTGGCTTTTTTTTTCAGAGCGGCCGTTAAAAGAATAGACTGTCCCCTGTTGCAGATCAATCTGTTGAGAAGTCAGCATTCTGACTGAATTAGGAAATCCTGGCTTTCTTCCACTGCAAAGCTATCGAGACTGAGCTTTGCAGGCTGAATTTGCGAAACCAGAATTTTCTCATGGCAGTGGCACCTCTGAGTACAATGGTGCCCTAGCATGGCTTGTTTATTCTGTTCGTTTTTACCTTACAGAAATAGAGCTTCATGTCTGCACTTCACAACCAGCAGCACACAAACAGGAACTTGCATTAAATGGAGTTATTATGTGGCCCTCAGACTTTATATTTCCAGCACAGTGCAGTAAATAGCATTTGGAATGGTTTTGGTGTTAAATAAATCTACCAAGATCATACTATATAAACATATAGTAAGATCTTGGTAGATTTATTTATCAGGACCATTTCTAATAGTCTATTAGACAGCTTACATTTAAAATTCAATAAATAAAATCTTTCACATGTATTTTGCTGCTGGAGTAAACACTTTTATATCTATATTTACCTTTCTCCACAAAAGGACAACCAGAGCAGGAGTTATTAGGGTGGTGGGTTATTATCAGCACAGCAGTGACATGGACATGGAAGTGGAATGTTTGTGTATGTATGTGTGTGTGTGTGTGTGTGTGTGTGTGTGTGCATTTCTGCTTCACAGATTGGCTCAGAAATAGCAGTGATTTAGGAGTTGTCCACTTTATTAAACATATTTAAACATATTTAAACTAAATGGGCCTGAAACTGTAATCGTGTGGGTTAATATTACATGACTGCCAGAATCATGACACCATAGACACAAGACACCAAAACAAAAAAGTTATTCAGTAGTCTTTTTAGTACCACATTAAGCCTATTTGTAAAGGACAGATAGTCAGAAGGCACACAGGACTACAAAAGCTGACTTCCTGCTAATAGCACTACCAAACCAAACCCCTTAATTTTACCCATTAATATTAGCTTAATTTTTACCTTAATTTCCAGGAAAGTAAGGAAAATTAAGTGGAAAAGTGCACAGATGAAGTCTGATAAAGGGGTAAAACTACTGAATTTCCCCCTTATTTTTTTAATTTGGCCCTTAAATAACTGAGCCTCCTGAGGAAAATGTCTTATATTTAGGATTAAGGGGTTTCACACTCATACCTTAAATTATATTTAAGGTAAAATTAAGGTAAAGTTTTACAAATTAATGGCCGCTTAATTCAAATTAAGGTGTTTGGCATATTTTCAGGAGTAAATTAAGGTCGAGTTAAGCATATTTTAAGTACATTGTGTTTCATAGTTTAGCGCCAGACTTATGGCAATGAAGGAATTGACCTTGGTAGAAGCAATTCAGAGTCCAGGACAAGAGGGATTCTACTGAAAAGCATATATATATATATATATATTTACGGATATTTACTCATATATTTCCTCAGAAATCATGCACACCTTCAGAGACTTCAATTCTGAACAATTTTCAAATGTTTTCGAACCCCAAAAGAGGCCATTCATTTAAACAACACTCACACACCCACCTAAGGGAATCTCTTGTTTCAGAGTGAGAGAAAATGAGAGACCACGACAGGGAAAAGAAAAATCAATTCCACATGAGCCATCAATCCAGAAAAGCACTCAAAAGTGCCCATAACAGAGTCCATTTGCCGCATAATATTTCAATCTGCAAATGAGGCAATTAACTAAACTGCCTTGTCTTGGCGATCTAATAAAGCAGGAGGGAGGGATGGCGTGGCGGGAACAATCCGGCTGCTGTGACCCCTCCACAGACATCACTCAGATCACCGCGACAGCAGCAGTCCAGTCATGGGCTGCGCTGACCGTGTGGGGGGGCACTGCTTTAATAACCCACCATGAAGCTGTGATGTGACATTCAATGACAAAAGACATACTGGAGGATCCATCACTGTGGTAAAAGGCTGATGGAGAAAAGAGGTGCTTCTTCTTTGGTTTCAAGAGATTTTGTTGCACATGGTTGCCTTATAGAACAGCAGATCCTGAGCAGGACAGTCTTTACAGAATGTGTAAGAAATTATAGCACATTTAAATACTTTATTTTAATATGATTATTCATTCAAATTCATTAAGCTAATGCTAATTTCTAGAGTGACTTTCAAAAGAAGAGAAATGTATCATAGCCCAAATAGACTCCTATTACTAGTGTGGGGAATCAAACCCTACCTTGCTGATGAAATTTGTTTTACCCACTATGCTACACCAATCAAATATGTTATTTATAGCTCAGGGTCAAATTGTCTTATAGAGTGAGGCCTATCGTAATTATGATAACACATCTAGCCTCACAACACTGACTGATTCCTCAGTATATTGTTATCATGATAACAGATTCAAATTAACAACAAATTATTTACTTTTGATTAGTTTTAGCAACATTTAGCCATAGAAAGCATAGAGTGCAAACAATGTTGACAAAGGCAACCTGCGTAAATTAAAATGACAGTGTCCTTTTTAGTCAAATATAGTCACTGAATTACACAGTGGGGACAATGTGAAATTCTTTTACTGCATTTATTCACCAAGTGAAACAGCAGTGGGCTACTATCGGCAAAGGGTGTCCGGGGATGAGTGTGTGGGGAGTGTACTTCAGTAGTCACTACGAAACCAAACCCCTTAATTTTACCCCTTACTATAACCTAAATTTTTACCTTAATTTCCAGGAAATAAGGAAAATTAAGTGGAAAAGTGCACAGATTAAGTCTGATTAAGGGGTAAAACTACTGATTTTTCCTTTATTTTTAAAATTTGCCCCTTAAATAACTGAGCCTCCTGAAGAAAATGCCATATATTAAGGATTAAGGGGTTTCAGCCTCATACCTTAAATCACTTTTAAGGTAAAATCCAGGGAACAGTTAAGAAATTAATGGGCACTTAATTCAAATTAAGGTGTTTGGCATATTTTTAGGGCTAAATTAAGGTAGAGTTAAGCATATTTTAAGTAGATTGTGTTTCATAGTGAGTGCCATTGGCAGAGCTGGGATTTGAACCCACAACCTTGTGATCACAGAGGCAACTCCCTAACCTCCGATGTGGGAGGTAAGAATTCTACATCTAAACAATAATGCATCTAAAATGTTAATGTACAATATGGTGATGTGGGTAAGATGTTTACCAAAACACTCGAATGCTACAGTTTCACATTAGCAGCATTTTAACATTAGAGGGAAAGGATATTTCTTTAGGGTGTCATTAAAAAACTTATTTTTGTTTACTTTTCAGTGCTGTGTAGCCTACAAAATTGGGTGGATACCATGCAAAGCATAGATGAATCTATTTTCTCATCAAACAGTTCAAAGCCAAGGACACATAGATGTTCATGTAATTCCAGTGGCAGTGAGGCCTGAAGGACAAGGCTGCCTGTACATCAGACATGAGCACCACGACAAAAACTAGACAGGCCAGCTCCTTATTCTTCTTTTACTTTCACACTATTTTGTCATGTTTGTTAAAACCTTACAGCACGTTTTCTTCCTGAGAATCTGGTAGGATGTCTGTACTCCTCCCAAGACATTTTTTATTCTCAAGTGTTTTGTTGACATCACTGTAATGTCCTAGCCATAATTTCATTAAGAGGCTAAGAGCATGTTTTTGTCCTCGCTGTGGGCACTCTAACCTAGTTCATGACTAAATGTGGAGGCTGATTGTTGAAGTGGTTATAATGTTTGCTTTTAAAATACTCAACATGAGCAAAATTCCATTTTATGCAGAGGAACAGCAGAGGAACATGTCTATGTATTTTTTTTCCTGTAATAGAGAAAACAACTAACATAGTCCTCCAAAGGTTCAAGTGGTTTTTCCTTAATTAAGGTAAAAAAGACACGTTTTTACCCATTTTATTTCTAAATTAAAATATTTGGCTTTTTTTTTGTATTGGACAGTGGCTGCATGACATGCAATTGTGTTCACTCCCATTCAAACTTACAGAAACAAACTGGGTTTACAAAATCATCTCAAGTAATTCTTGAAATTCCCTGAATTTACATTCCAACATACAGTCTGTATCGGTTTCCTTTGATGTAGTCTGTCCAGCATACTGGTTAAAGCTGCTTTAAAAGTTCCAAACTTGAAATCTTCTGTTTTGAAGTATTTTGAACATATATGGAACCAGTGTTTTTCAGTATATTAGGTCTGATTTGTTGAGGTTCATGTCAGGAACAGCCAGCTACTTTTAACCTCTTTCACAGTCAATGCACACTGAAGACTGGTTTTACTCCCGCACTCCTGAGAAATTCACTTATTCAGACTGAAACATTTGTTAATACTAAAGAAAATGTAGCTTTTTACAGCAGCAGAGCTAAATATAAATGTATATATGTGTTATCTGACATCAGGGAGAGAAGAATCTGCGTTGTTTCGGTTTGAGGAGAAGTGGTTATTTTCCTGCAGTGCAGAAACAGTGAAAGGTGGTCTGGGATGTGTAGGAATAATACACTCTGGCATCTGGAATGAGTAAGCCCAATGTCTCAATATGTACTCCGTTTTTTTGGACAATTGGGATTCGAGCACTGTTATGGCTCGCTGTGAGGTGCCCAGCGCACGTGTGCTAAGACGAGAGAATTGAGGGGGATATCCAAGACTGTGTAAACAAATCACGGTGCGAGACCTGTCGCTGCTGCACACCCCATCCCCCTGAGTGATGCTGTTGGTTTGTCCCCTGCTGTAGAAGCATTTTTCCTGGTAAGAACCTTTGTCACTTTTATATGAAAAAAATAAGTGTGAAGCCTTCTTGACAAAGACACATCTCACATCCACCTACAAGTCTGAAACCTACTACCTCAAAGAACTTCCCAGTACTTGAGGACAGGTTTAGAAATGACCACTACACCTTAAAAATAGAAATGGTCCTGAATGATTGTTTTGGAATGTAAAATACTTCAACCTTAATATTAAGAAATGGTTTCCCCATTTTGTTTATGGTTCTCAGATGAAGAACCCTTAACAAAACATATTTAGGGAACCAAAAGCGGATGCTCTGCGGAGTTAACACACCTTCCTGAATGTGTTTGAATGGGTCTGACTCGGTGAATGGGATGTGAAAAGTATGGCCTGTGAGTTGGCTTGAAGGATCTACTTCTGCTGTGGTGTTGCTTTTTTTTCTTCTGCAGGGAATGAGCAAACGATGCCTTGTTTAAAAAAAAAAACCGATTCCTATATGTTTATACTTGATGTTTTTTACGTGGAAACTGTGGAGAGCATGGGGGTTGGTCAGATCTGGCCTCATGGAGGGCCGGATGTTTGAGAAAGACAATATTGTGGGCCTTGTGACAGAAATCCTCCCTAGAGAAGTTCTCGGGGGGGTGGGGGGAGTGGGGGGCAGCAGGAGGGGGGCAGAAAAAGAGAGAGCCTACAAGACAAAGAAAGAGAGTGATGAAGAAACCACATCTGTTTTCACTCAAAACAATCAGCCTCAACACTGCAGGCAGCTACAGCCTGTTATTAAAGGCTTTCTCCAGCCTGCAGAGGGACGGCCCACACCGGCACATTTAGACGTTCCTTCTGGAGTGGACTCTTATTAAGTGTGATGAATACAGATGTGGAATTTCAATCAGTCATTTTTGTCAGGTCGCCCAAACCGGGGGGAAAAAGCTGCTACCCAGTGGTCCTGGCTTTGAAATATGTGAAAAATACAACACTTTAATTCAATTAATTATAAGACTCGGGGAGAGTTCATTTATTTCCCAATGGAGGCCTCAGAAAGACATGACTTGGAGTGCAATCTCCCGTAAAGGAATGCTTCTCTCATAAATTCCATACGCATTCCTGTCATTTTAAATACTGTACTAAAGGCGGTTTGTGTGATTCAAATGACTCTTACTCAAACAGAGGTGAGTGGTTACTACTTTCATTTATTCAGTTACGTATGTAAGTAAAACTGATGTACATTCTCTTGTGTTTTCAAACAAAATACTTTTACGTCTACCTTGGTATTAGGTCATTTCAATTCATTCTATTTGTTTAGTATGTAGGTTGGGAATCTTTAACTTAAACTCTCACCTTAGAGCACCGGTGATCAAAACTCGGCTTCTGGGTGAATCTTGTTCGAGTAAAGTCGGTGGGAAAAGGGGCTATGCTTTTTTAAATCCATCTGTTGAAATGACTTATCAATTCTAGAGATTGCGACTTTGTGGGCTTATTTTTGTATTGTGGCAGGTGTTGAAACAGTTAGGTTGGAGAACTTTTACTAATCTCAGCAAAACCATTGAGTGTAGTATATAATTTGAGTTTAGAATCCATTTTCTACCCCTTAATCCCGCACTCCAGGGGGGTTGGAGCCTATCCCAGCTGCAACAGGCAAAGGCGGGGTATATCCTGGACAGTCACCAGCACATCACAGGGCCACACACTCACACAAATTTAGTGTGCTCAATCAACATATCCCCACTCACACACATTTTTGGCTGTGGGAGGAAACCGGAGCTCCTGGGGGAAACCCACACGGTCATTGGGAGAACATGGAAACTCCACAAAGAAAGAACCTGCGCCCGACCCGGGAGTCAAGCCCAGGACCTTTTTGCTGTGAGGCAACAACGCTAACCCCTGTGCGATTGTGCCCTCTGGAGTTTATGATGAAAACGTTCAATTATTTTAACACATCAAATGTTGTATGTAGAAGTGGCCTTTGACCCATGAATAAAAAGTCTCATTGGACCTGAATCTTTTCCCACCTGGTACCTGTCTGATTCTGGAAGTTCTGTGTAGTTCTGCTGGGAACTCAATACTTTCCCTTTTGTTTTTAGACCTGATCGTTTTTTTAACAAAATGTATGTTTTGCTAGGCTAATTTCACTCATTGAAAGTAAAAGTATTTTTATTTGAGTATGAATTTAGGCCACTCCATCCAGCACTGCTGGTCCGACATATCAACATCCAGGTGTAACTTCCCTGGACCTCTTTGACTCTGTTAACAAAGTTACGAAAAATGTACGACTGTAGGTGGACAAGATGAAAAAAAAGCTTCTTCACTTGAAGATGCACATGCTTCTGAGGCCATCTCCGGCTTTTAAATTATTTGAGGAAAACCTCCTCAGAGTTAAATTATTTACCTCTCTTTGATGAAGAATCCAGCCAGCTGCTGTTCCATTAGCTGGCCCAGTCCATGGACTCCTTTGAATGTGTGTATGTGAGCATCGGTGTGTAAGTGTACTTCTGTCCTCATGCTGCCCACTTGAATTAAATCAGTGTGTGGCTAAAGTTCCAAAAGGGACGAGGGCTTGCTGTCCTCATGGAGGGTTGGAAGCCTCGGTGGGCAGCGCACATGTACAGCTGGTGGCCTTGTACTGAATCCCAGTCAGAGCAGAGGCTCACCATAATGAGCAGAGTGTTCAGACAGTTACCTTGAAGAACATCAGAGTCAGATCAGAGTGAAGCCATAAGGAGCAGCCTGCCTTTCCAGCCGGCGCCAGGCCTGTTGCTGAGTGAGCTGAGGATGCGCAGTGTGTGCTCACAACTAGCGGGGCACCTGTTGTCAAATATGTCATACAAACATTTTTCAGCCAGGTATCTACACACTCTCCGCTTACACACACACACAGAGGAATGCACATAAACACACACACAAACACCCACACACACACACAAACACACACACACACATTGGCAGCACATTTTTAAGACTGACACAGACACACACACACATACACACAAACACATTAGTGCCCATGCACAAA
>JBBKCR010000022.1:10559679-10571251 GCA_037577295.1 Ladigesia roloffi | reverse complement strand
TAAAGCTAATAATCTGCGTTTGTGTTCTGCTGAGGAAACAAAGTCACCTTCGGCTTGGATGCCCTGGGGGTAAGCAACTAAACATCAGATTTTCATTTGGGGGTGAACTATCCCTTTAATATTTATAATTGTGAATAAAGATGTAGTAACAAAGATAACTCAGAAAGGCAAAAGTATATTAGTACGGGGTTGCTAAATCATTTGGGAGTAATTAGAGCTCCGAGATGTCTACGTTAAGAAGAAATTCCCTTTTTGCAGAATTGTGCTTCAACATTCATCTTGGTGTTCTATTGCCCAGGCTTACAAGGGCTCTTTTGTTGGACTTCCATCATAAATTTTAAATTCAGGAAATTAGTGAGGTCAGGCAAGTATCCTTTTTAGAGGCCAGTTATTTTAGCTGCATGTTTGGGGTCGTTGTCTTGTTCAAACATCCATCACGTCACTTGTTTTGGCTAATAGGACTGGATTCTAATTTACTGTGTCCTCATCCTTTCCTGTTCCGTTTTATGAAGTTGTTTTTTGTTTGAAGCTAATATTATTTAACTTAATTTATAGTTAATGTATTCTAGTTACATTGTGTGCAGATGTTATGTACTGATGGTTAAATAGCTTCATTATGTGCATGCATCATTTGGTAATTACATGTTTGTTTTCTCTGTTGCACACTTGCAGATAATTTTTAGCTGCTCTGTCTGCTGTCACACACAGCTAATGATTATCCAAGCCCACCCCCCACACACCTGCAACTTCATAGCTGTTTTTGATGAAAAATTCATTTGCTTGGTTAACTCACCTTGTGGCTAAGTCAACTGAGTTGACAGGGCTGGTTTGACGCTGTTGTGTTGGGATGTAATGTGTAGTCAGCACAGTACTAATAGGAGAGGTGTAAGGTTTCAATACCTGTAAGCTACCAGCACAAAAACAAAAAGGGAAACACATGCAGGCTGGTCAGCCATTAGGGCTGAGAGGAAAATTTGGTTTGGACATGCATTATAATGACCTGATTGCAAAAAGTGAGCAATGACTGTGAATAATGCCTGTGGTACTTTGTGAAATCCTTTTAGACATTATTATGTGAGATAAAATAAGAGGAAAGGTGATAGAAGGCTACATCTAATGGACCAATCCCAAATTTTATGAAGGAGCTCCATTCAACCTTTGGCACTTTGATTGTTTCAAACCTTCCAGTCAGTCCAGTGCTGAGTTTAGCATGCACAGGCTATAATGGTTTGGGTGCCACATGTTGTACCTTCCATGCCAGGACTCTAAAATGGAGAGGTGGGTATTCGCTTCAAGCGACAAAAACAGCAGGTCCCTCTGGGAGAATGGCTGTCTTTGATAAAGCTTTGTGGAAGCTATGCTTCCATGGTGTTTGTTCTATGACATGTAAGAGGCGTTGTGGCCTTTCACTGCTGCGTTTCATCAGTCCTGCTGTGTATCTTTTATTCAATTCACGAGGACATTTGATTTTAGTGCATTTGTGATGTTCTTATTTCTTTGTATTTTTTTGTTTAGTAGTCAGATAGATCTTTTATTCTGTTTATTTTGGGTTTTGATTGTTCTCACTGCCTCCCTCCTTTTACTTTATGGTGCTAACGAGGATGTGGTGTTGGAACAAACAAAGGCAGGCTGACAGGTAGCTCACACAGAGACAAAGAGGGATAGATGTCTTTATGATTATACTGCCTGATGGTGTGGTCAGATATGGACCCGCTAGCAGCCAATCCGAATAGGATAAAAGACTGGAAAGCTTCCCCCCACAGTGCTTTAGCTACACAGTGTTGCTCCAAGCATCTTCATTCACCCCAGGAAGCCCAGGCCAGTGTTTCGAATAGGAATAACAGAATCCTTTGAAATGCATTAGCTCTATGAAGTCTGCTGACATGGTGCACAGTGTTCAACCAATGTGTTCCTCCTAGATTGAGCTACTGTTTAACTAGTGCCAAAATGGTTGTGAAGAATTCAAGGGGAATGAGCTTGTAGTTTGCATTAGTGATCAATAAATGACATCAGTCCACCCACATTTCCATCCATCCATCCATCCATCCATCCATCCATCCACACTTCCATTCACACATTTATCCTTTTTTCCATCCATCCATCTATCCCTCCATCCATCCATCCATCCATCCATCCATCCATCCATCCATCCATCCATCCATCCATCCATCCATCCATCCATCCATCCACCCATCCATCCATCCATCCATCCATCCATCCATCCATCCATCCATCCATCCAACCATCCATCCATCCACACTTCCATTCACACCTTTATTCTTTTTTCCATCCATCCATCCATCTATCTATCCATCCATCTGTCAATCAATCAATCGTTTTCTTCCATTCATCCATCCATACATCCACCCTTCCACCCCACCACCCACCCAGCTTTACATCCATCCATCTATCCAACCATCCATCCGTCCAACATACATCTGCCCATTTTGAAAAGCTTGGTTCTTTTCAAACTCTTCTTTCAGAAGGCCGTTCTCTTGTGCTGTGAGTGACTCATGAGTTTTGGAGAGGCCAGTTACAGGCATGCTTAGTTGTGAGGACCAAAACAGCATTAAGGGTCCCAAATCTATGACCCCTAACACACAAAGTCCGCAAAGACTACATGGCACAGTCAAAGTCTCTTAAGAAAGTCTGAAAAGTTTTGGACACTTAAACTTTCTGTTATATTTTGCAATGTAGGGTCACAATGGTTATCAGTCAATTTTATTGTAATGGTTAAAAATGAATGGGAATTCTGTTAACTTTTAAACAAGTTACTTGCAATTACATTTTTCTGCTACAAAGAGCACCCACCCCCCCAGGCATGGAGATGACTTGCTCTAAATTAACACACATTTTCAGGCCAAAGATAAACAAATATATAAATCATTAAGTTTGGTTTATTCATTAAAGCTCATGAATCCCAGTGCATGCATGGTTGATGAATGAGACCCTCTGTAAAAAATCATTTGAACTATTCGATAATCTTGAAGACAGTGAAAAGGGATTACACTGTTAAATATCATAATTAAGACAAAGTTTATGGAACAGTGGTAAAGCTTTTCATTGACCCTGCATAATGTGCCAAATGAGCATTGTTTACATGCTAATGGAGTCTGCAGAATTTTCCTCTGAGACCTTAATGCTGTTAGTGTGGCTAATCAGAGCTAACTCACCCACTTCAGATCTGCACAAACAGACACTTCATCTAACAAATAGCTAAAGTGCTCTTAAAACAAGTAGGAATTGTGTTCTTCAAAGGTGAACTGAAGGTCTATGTCAGTGTATATAAGCATAGTACACATGTATATATAGACAAAAGAACATGTATATACATGTATGCGCGCACACACACACACACACACACACACACACACACACACACACACACACACACACACACACACACACATAGAAGCACACACAGACACACACACATACTTGTGAGCATGACATCACCCCACTCTGACCTACGCTGTCTCTGGAAGGCTATGGTTTCCTAAAGGCAGTCTGGTTATAACAGATTCAGTTTCAGATGAAAGCCTCAAATGTTCCCTGTTTTTCTCTCAGTAGCGGGCCAGCTTGGGCCAGCACACATGTGGTTAATAAACTGAGGCTACCCAGGGCCTCCCTGTGTGACCGAGGGAGGCCCTGCACACCCCCAGCTGGCTAGAATAACCAAATAATCGGAATTTCTGAAAACAATGGCTTCCTGACTTCTCCCCGAACCTTCACCTTATCATCTTGGGTCACAGAGCCTAAACTTGACCCCCCCAAGCACTATGGCATTTGGCTAACTGCCAATTCTGTTTAACCCTGCCGTCTGTATTCTGAACATGTGCAGAAAAAAGAAAAAAAACAGAGAGGCAGAGAGGGAGTAAAACTAAACCTAGCTGTAGGAGGCTGGCTTTTTCCTTCTTGGGGCTTGGGCACAGGCAGGGGTGCAATGTACTGGCAGTATATACATATATATATATTTATATACATAAATAATTATTCGTATTCGTATTTGTATTCGAATACATTTCATAAATTAGTTCGCTGCTCCCTGAGTCTACAAGTGAAATTTAATGTGTGACAGGGTGTGGGAGTGGAAGACGTGTACCGGGGGGAGCAGAGGTTATACTCCCGAACGCGAGGGTGTACCGGGGGAGTGGAGGTTCTACTCCCAAACAAGTGGGTGTACCGGGGGAGTGGAGGTTCTACTCCCGAACAAGTGGGTGTACCGGGGGGAGCGGAGGTTCTACTCCGGAACGCGAGGGTGTACCGTGGAGGTGGAGTATCTTCTCTCAAATGCAAGGCTGTACCAGGGGGAGGCGGTGTACGTACCCTGGAACACGAGCATGTGACTGGGGCAGGGGCGGGGTATGGTTAAAAGCACGTTATATGTGCCTTTCCTAATACCATATTTGTACTCGGCTCCACCCCTAATATATATATTTAGTAGTGGAGTTGGGTTGAGGCGATCTCTTAAGTTGAGATTTATAGAAATATTTAAACTGCAGTTGTGTTAAAGGTAGCACTGCTGTTAAAAAGCTCATTATTTATTTAAAGTGTTTGCATCTTATATTATTTCATTTTTGTTCATATAACAGTACTTTTAAAATAAATGTACACAAAACACTACATTTGAATTAATTATTTATTTTAATGTACACCTATGCAATTAATTTCAGAAAACCATCTGATTAATATATACATATATATTAGGAGTGGGACCAAATCCGAATACAGTATTTGGAAAGGCAGAAATAATTTTTTTTTTTTACGAATACCGTATTCTGACAAATATTTGGATTCGGAAACCCCTCTCCGGTCACACGCTTGTGTGGTTAGGGCACTCGCTTTGCGATCAGAAAGTCGTGGGTAGATCCCCGAAGACTGCGAGGTACATCTGAGGTCCCCTGAGTAAGGTATCGTCCCCACACACTGCTCCCTGGTACACTCCCCACACACCGCTCCCCGGTACACTCCCCACACACCGCTCCCCGGTACACTCCTAAATGTTAGTTCAAATTGAATATGCAATATTAGTTGTGTGCTATACTTTTTCACCCCTATTACATGTACTGTTTTCCTATTGTCTGTAACTCTGCAAATAACAGTTGGAACACCTTGGGTGAAATCACATTTTGGTTGAGCTTAATGTGTTGATATTAATCCACCTGTCCAGTAATCTGTCGGTCCACTCATTCAAACATCCATCCATCCATCCATCCATCAATAAATCCATCTTGTCATCCATCCTCCAATTTTAAAGCATTTGGTTTAGACTCTACTTTAAGAGACTTCCTTATTTATCATCACAGGGCTAAGATTGTTTTTCTTTATTTTCTTAGATGAAAAGACTTACCTGTTTATCTGTACTGTGAGCGGCTCATGAGATCTAGAGAGTTATATGTAAGCCTATTTGTGTGGACCAAATGGAGATGTAGTGCTTTGATGGACCCAAATCCATGACCCTTAGCAAACAGCTCACAAAACAGCTAACAAACAAACAAGTCCTGAAAGACTCCCAAATGGATGCATGGCACAATCCTTGTCTCTTACAAGAGTCTGAAACTCTTTGGACCTTTGTTACCAAAGACCTCGATTGGGGAAAAGTTTGAGTAATCCAAGAGTACACATACAATGTGGTAAGAGCCCCTGAATACAGAGACAGTGCTAAAAAACAGAGCCAACTTTGTGCACAAACTGCAAACCACATTTTGTTGGCAGGACATAACCATGGCAACAGCAGCTTTCTGTGGCTTAAAAAAGCAGACATATGTGAAAGAATTGATGACGGAGTTAATAAGACCTTACCAAGGCAAGGAAGAATTGTGCATAAACATTAGAAGAGGCCTCAATAAATTCATCTAATTTATGTGCTAATTGAATGTGCTTGGAAATGTTATCTGTGTCTTTTATTCCCCAATTCAAGGAAGTAGGCCATTTTAATGGTTTGCAATTTAGCCTGAATATAAGGAGGACAATAGCTTCCTCTCATTCCCTCTCAGACATATGGTCTTCCTCATAAGAACAATAACCGGTCTATTCTCCCAGAGACCATATATTTACATTATTCAATAAACATTTATAGATAGAAAGCATCGCATGCCTCAGCACGGAATGAAAGCCCTTTCAACAGTGCAATTAATCTCTTTTTTCTGCACAAGCATACATCATCCACTTACTCAACAGCCAAGCCGCTAGGACTCGGGGCTTTATTGGGCGGAGGGGGAAAAAACATTGTTCAATGAGCTTATATAGTAGAGATTGAATCACAACAGTCATTTGATAAGATCCGTGTTTAAAGTTCAGGGGATGTTAGTGTACTGCTGCGGTCGAGTGCATGCCTGCTCACTGTAATTGCCCTGTCACATCCAACAACAGAGGACCAGGGGCATGGAGGGAAAAAAGAGAGGCAATGAAATAAAACAAGCTGTCATTGCCCAGACGCTGAGCTTTGAAAGTGTTTGACAATACTAAAGTGAAACGTCAGGATCTATAGGCCCTCATGCTCCGCTAAATGAACATGGGAGAAACAAAGAGCTAAGCTGATGAGGACTGCAGACAGAGGGGAAAAAACGCAGGGAGGGAAGCGGTGGACGACAGCAGGAAAAAGGACGGAGGAGGGGTGTGCATGTACGCCTTGTCAGCAGCACTATTTATTTATTAATGGAGGATGGTGATGCGTGTTGATCCCTGTATTGTATATTCTTCCATGCAATGGTTTTCATTCTTTGTCTACTTTTGTATTTCATAATTGTTGGAAATTTCTGTTTTTTTTATTTCTACAAATATTTTTTTCACATACACACTACCAAAATGTATCTCTTTTCCTGAAAAGTTACATATATATATATATGTATGATATATCTTTCCCAGTGAAAGAAGGTTAATTGTGTGCATCTAAGTCTCTCTCATTCACTCTCTCTGACGTGTGTCCTTAGCAAAAATTTGCAGATTCAAAAGTATAATAAGCAGACATGTCGGCATTCAGATATCCTGTCCTCACCTTTCAATAACATGTGTAAGCACATGTATAAAACATCTGTTTTGTCACACATAATCCAAAACAGTAGGCAATATTTATCCCATTCATTAGTTTCATACTTGGCTGGTTCTAAATTCAGTACAGCAAGTTCTTTTCCAAAAAGAAGAGAAAGGTTTCTCTATATTTTTCAAAAGTAATTTTGTTCGGTTTGAGCGAAGTGCCCTGGCTTTGTTGGCAGTGGAGATTATCTGAGCTGTATCAAGCAGAGGGCATTACGGATGTTTATTGGATTTCCTCATCTTCGGAGCAGGTCTGTGGCTATTGTCAAGCATCATTAATCTCTCTTTGATCTGCCCACCACTGCAGCACTGGAGGTGGACGATCACAAAAGAGCCTCTTCCCCCACTGCGGCTCTGATCCCATTTCCAACACCTTCTCTGGCGCAGAAAGGAATAGATGGGTGTCAGCTGTAATGTGTGGAGAGAACACAATGAAATAATTTCAGAATATGCCAAGCAGTTTTGCTTTATGAAGCCTGCCTACTAGGATTGTAAAAATGAAGCCATCTTCTTCTTCCTCTTTCGGCTTTTCCCTTCAGGGGTCGCCACAGCGAATCATCTGTCTCCACCTAGTCCTATCTTCTGCATCCTCTACCCTTACACCAAATAACTTCATGTCCTCTTTCAGTAAAAATGAATCCATGCATTGTGAAAAATCAATCTGTGCATGCTTTCATTGAAATAATATAATTGGTCACGAGCAATAAAACAATATTTAAAAAATGCATTTACTGTCAAAGGACTGTTCTGATCAAATGTTTCACCTAAAGGTAAAATTGTGGAAAACATCAATGGACATGATTGGAGATACTTCTAAGATAAATATAAATGTAGCATTGCTATTTATAATATTAATATTATTACACTAAAAAAAAATGAAACCTTGACTTCAATTAATTTTTTCTTGTCAACAGGTTCCACAAAATTTAATTATGTAACTTGAAAACAAAGTTGAGACAGAGTTATGTGGACCTTAATAGAAAAAATAATTTAGTCAACAAACAAAATTCTTGTAAGTAAATTGAACATAAATAAAGTAAGTAAAGTGCACAACCTTCTTATTCATTTTTTTGAGTGTACTCCTAGAATTTGCCATGACGTTGTACAGAAAATGTTTGGTTTTCTGGACAATGTCAACAAAGGTATGGTTATGTCAACAATATTGTACATTGTACAAATATAATCACCAATTTATTTTGTTTTAGTGCCCATACTGTGTAAATAGTTCCTTTAGTCACATTTATGTTAGTAGTGTAAGTAAATGGAATCATAGTCAATTTGGTAATTTTATGACATATTGATTAATTTCAATTAATGACTAAATCTTGGGGTCAGAGAGCTATACCCTTTGTCTTAATGAAAACATGAATATATCAGTTGCATTTGAGACAGATCCTGTCACCAAACAGCTGTAAGATTCGTACAAAAAGGGGTAGATTTGCCTACGATCAGTAGAGTTAATGAGATGGGCTTCTACTTCTTTGACAGCATGAAAAAGTGAGCCAGGCATCTAGAGAGGGAGAGAGGAAGAGCTGTGTCTCTTTGATGAGGTGGGAAAGGTCCTATCATTACCGGAGGACCTGAGTGTGTTACAAGTTGAGATGATTCAATCTGGCCTTGTGGACAGAGTGCTGCTTGTCATGAACATGACTTACTGAGAAATGTCCCAAACAAAAGCAAGCAGAGATCATACACTTCCTCATCTTTATCTATTTTACCGAATTTGACATGAATTTTGTGGTTTAGAACCATTCCTTTCATATTACATTGTTTAGCATTAGGTTTAAAGTAATACTCCAGCATTTTTTTTTTATAATCTCTTTTTGCAACATCACCCGGCCATTTATTTAGACATTTTTTCAGTACTGAGTGAACTGAAGACCTGGTGAGTCTGGTTTGACTGGAATGGCGAAGAAGAATGTTGTAAGTGTTGTGTTCAACATCCAGCTCTAACACTGTTTTTTTAATTTTCCAAATCTAATGCATCAGAGAAATGCCAATCTATGTCTGTCTTATGATTAATTCTTATAATGGATGTTGAAAGGGGTACGCAGGCTGAGGAAGACCGTAAGACAGTCATTCAGGAGACTTAAAACAGTGAAATAACAATCACTGAATCTTTTTCATTGGCAGTGCCAATAAAACGCTTAATTTAGCTGGGGGTGAGACATTAGCTTACCATGAGACCTTCATCAGATCATGTACAGTGAAAGGACATTTTCCAGACGGCAGCAGCAAACCTCTTTGACTTTCCTCTCTAACAAAAAGCCAGAGTGGGCATTAGTTACAGTGGACTGAAAACGATTCTGATTGGTCAGAATCCTTGTCAGGGAAAATCATTATTTTACAGCCATGCCAGAGTGGCATTCCAGAAAGGGCCCTGGCGACCCATATTCGCATAAACAAGCTTGACCAGCTTACGCAGATGATAGGAATATTCTCAGAAAATGTATCCACCACATGACAATTACTTTGTGTGTGTGTGTGTGTGTTTGCGTGTGATTCAGAGTGGTCCCAGGACTGAAGGGTGGGGTGTGTGTGTGCGGTGTTTAAGGGGGTTTTGAACAGGAAAAGCGTCAAGCTCCTCGCAGAAGAGAACTGGGTTACTTATTGGGTTTCCTGCTCCACATAATCTGCTCTTTGTGTTACTGAATGGAGAAATGCAACCAGATTTGGCGCAACCACTCGCGTTTATGAAAACATAAATTGCATTTTTATAAAAGAAACATTTGTGAGAGGAGAGTCAGGCTGCTGCTGAGGCGAGCATGTCTCTCATCAAATGAGGCTGAGTTGAGAAACCAGTTGGGCAATGACTGTTTCTGGATGCGGATAAACAAGAGTTAATCACCCCTTTCTCTGAAGCGCTCACATGCCGTTCGCCATTCATTAATGCTTCTTAGCCAGATTACAAGCATCAGGGGAGAATGGTAAAATTATGAGGTATGCAATTTTAAGCTCCAGCAGGAAAGGCCATTATGGTAAGAACATTGTGAGAGTGTGTTTCTTCTAAAGGCCCACCACAAAACCACATGGAGATGGGAGCCAGGCTAACCATCAAACCCTGGCAGAAAGAAATGCTGGATGGTTCATTTGAATAAAAGGGAAAAAGATGGACATCAAACAGGGCCTATTGTTGTTGAATGTTTGAAACTAAATGGTTTGGGAGTATCTGGCACAAAGGCCCATTCTCTTAGACCCCTAAGAATAATGCAATTTCAGTCTGCGTTCAGTTGCCAGCCCACGTGAACTCGCACTGCCCCACGCTCTGTACAGGACAGATGAATTACCTAATCCTGCTTCTCCTGCAAACACATGTTGCTAAATCATGGTGGACCAGTGTGTCAAGTCAATGGAATGAGAACAAAATCAAGAGCATGCAATAAATCTTCATCTTTATACATAGTCTTTGTACCTCAGGGAGGCCTTTCTCTATCAGCCCCGACAAATCATCTTTGAGCAAAACTGCTATAAAAAAACAAATCGGCCTCAAATGATGAACGAAAAGAACATCCAGATGATTACAAAACTATTTGGAAATGTGATCTTTCCACAGAAGAGACAACGGCAACGGTTTGTGAGGACATTAGGACATTTCTTCATTCTAAATCGGGTGTAAACTTCAGCACAAACTAGCACTAAAAGATTCAACAAATTGATCACAGACTCTACTGAGTCGTACCTGAAGGGCCATGCCATTGAGAAACTGTCCAGCATCTTCACTGGATGTTTTCCCACCATTCAAGCGTAGTCCCAGACTTCTCTTTCTTTTGGGCTGCATTACTAACACTCTTAAAAATAAAGGGGGGGGGGCAGTGGTTGTATAGTGATGTAAATAAAGTATTCAAATATGAACAAACACTTTTAACTCTGAATGAACATCAACATAATATAAATTAAGGTTTCATGCTTGTCACAGCCTTGCCTCCTGTGCCCTGCCCCAGCCTGGACCTTCGCCTGTCTTTGTTAGTTTCTCCTGTGAACTAGTTGGTTGAGCCTGTTCCTTGTCTTCTTTCTTCTTTTTAAATCCATCTTGACCTGGAACGCATTGTTTGTATACCAAGGAGCTGTGAGTGTATCTGTCTTGTGATCAGGATTACTGCACTGTGGGCGTTTTAGTCTGGCTTCATCCCTACCTACTCATGGTACCTTGACAAACCAAACTTTGTACTGAAGCTGGACTGTCACGAGTCTGACCTTTATGTTTTTCTCACCATCTCGCTTTGTTCAATTCAATAACAGAAGTGAATATACTGAGATATAAATATATATATAAAAATTTTTTTTACACATTAATAAAGAAGGACATATCATTTTTAGTCTTCACACTTTCCTTAATATGCTAATTTATGTCAAAACTATTTCAGTCAGAAGAACAACTGATTCTGGTTACAACATGCTTCTTGTTCGTGTAGTCTTAAGGTTTGAGCACTTCAAAAATATGTTTGCACACTGCAAACAAACTTAAAAGGATAGTTCACCCTAAAATGAAAATCTGATGTTTATTTGCTTACCCCCAGGGCATCCAAGTCAAAGGTGA
>JBBKCR010000022.1:10441638-10452677 GCA_037577295.1 Ladigesia roloffi | reverse complement strand
TACGGCTAAAGCTAAAAATCTGCGTTTGTGTTCTGCTGAGGAAAAAATGTCACCTTCGACTTGGATGCCCTGGGGGTGAGCAAATAAACATCAAATTTTCATTTTAGGGTGAACTGTCCCTTTAACCACCTTTGTCAAAACACTGTGGGAAAAATTGTGTTCACGATTTATTTACAAAAGCAAAATATATGGTTTGGCACTTGACTTTTCAGGGACCTGGGCAGATGTCAAGATTTTCACTCATGTTTTGAGAGAGAGAAAGAGAGAGAAACTGTGGGTAAAGCAGAGCTAGAGAAGGTTTTGGACAGGAGCTGTGTACTACAGGGACACATCCAGTCAGTATGATGGCTCCTGATCCCAGCAGGGGGAGGACCATATGAGGGCAGTGGAGCCACTGACAGGTGCTTCAGGGTGGACAGGCAAGTGTAGGTCACCCTCTTTTCTCTCTCTCTCTCTCTCCTACTAGGTGAAAGCCAGGGGAGGCAGCCAGACGAGCCGGCCACTGGAATAATGGGGAACTGTAAAACAGCAGGCCGCTAAGCTCTCCATGCTTAAGTATTTATTTGTGATGAATAGTAATGATGGCACACTTACAAAGCACTTGTTTAATATGGAATGGCCTGAGAGGTGGATATCACTCCAAGTCCTTAGCGTGGAAAGTTCCCCAAAGTGCAGCAGATTCAGTACGCCTCCCATAGCCCTCCGCAACATGCTCTGTCCCTGTACAACCGTCCCTGCCCAGACGCTAAATAAAACATTACACATCATTTTCACATATTAACCCACTTAATGAAAAAAACTCAATGATTTATTTCATTTTGGCTTCCACATTTACCCCAGCTGTCGAGGCCTGGCGCTAACCTAAATAATCGAATGATGTTCTTTTCATTCTCTGGGATTTGATTGGATGCCACATAAAAGGGGACGTTTTTATAACTTCCCTTCAAAGACACCACATGGCTTAATCAAACCAGGCCTGCAAAGTGCATGCCACTGACACGCATGGGACTGATGTGCTAAGTTGCTTTTAACAGAACAAAAACTTACAATTATTCTACTAAAACTACAATAGAGCAACAGAAATGCATTAATCTCTCGCCCAGAGGCGGCAAAACACCCTGGTCTCTGTCAAAGCCCTTCTCCTGTGAAATCTCAGGATCAAAGGCCAAAGATTTGCTGGCTGAGGCACTGGGCCAATCAAACAGACATGATCTCCAGCTCTGAGTCTTGCTCCGACTCTTTGCTCTGTAGGGAAGTCTTTACTGGAGCAACACTGATCTGAGGTCAGTTTTCATTTTTTTCCAATAATAGTTCAGTTTATGGTTACTTTATTTGTCCTATTTAGCAGTCAAGACTTCCAACGAATAGAAGCTAGATGAAAAATGAGAGTGTATATTCTAGCTGATACACAAATGATATACAGTTTAAATGCTCCAAGCATTGGCCACTTTGTCAGTGCCATGTAGGTGCATTGTGTAGTTGCTGACTGTAGACCATCTGTTGCTGTATAATTTACCAACCATCCTGTATTCCATCCATCAATTTTTTAAAGAATCACCACAGGATCATCACTGGATATAATATGGTTCATGAATCACTTTTAGAAAAGTAGTGGGACTGAAATTGTAGAGTATTTGGTGCTAGTGTGAGTGTATTTCCTGGATTTTAAACACTTCAGAAGCATAACTGGGTTGAGAGGACACCCAGCCAACAGTCATCCTGGAAGTTGGAAACTGGCAACTGATGAAGCTTGATAACTGCATACCAGCAAGTTGCACCAACAATTGAAAAATGTATTAAAAATGGACCCTTCTGTCATACGTGAACACACCATCTCATACAGTGTGAAAAGCATGAAGTTCTTCCTCTATATTTACACCCACTTACCAAGTGAAGCAGTGTGCAGCCGTGAACACAGCGCCTGGGGAGCAGTGTGTGTGGACGTTACCTAACTCAGGGTACCTCAGTTGTGCCACAAGCACTCTTGGCCTGAGGACCTGACACACTCACACCTACACTGCACCTGCAGTCAATATTGTTGTGCTCTGCCAAGGAATATCTGGCCATTGGGGGTCATGTGGTCATCCCTTTCCATTTATGGATAATGTAAATGGTGACCAATAAACTTTGCAACATCAGATGAGTTCTTATCAGTTATGCAAGTCTCACCTCGGTCTGGGGGGCGTTCCTGGTGATGGTCGATGATTGTAGGTGGATGGTAAGTAGGAGAACCCATGCACCCAGCATCCCTCTCACACCCCTCCAGCCCAGAACAAAAAGCCCCATGCTTAATGGGGCACTCAAACGATCCTGGGCCATGTTTTAAGAGCTGCCACCTGGCCAAGAGAAAGAGAAAGCCCAGCAAATGCAGAGACACATGGAGAGGAGAGAGGAAACGAAGCACGGGGTTTAACGCTGCTGTTTGCCAGTGTTTCTTCCTTTCTCTCTCTCTCTCTCTCTCTCTCTCTCTCTGTTTGTGTTCTGTGGGAGTGAGAGCACTATGCCATGTTGCAGCATGCACGCATTGTGCCAAGGACGACAGGGCAGAATTAACCCCTGAGTGGAGCAGAGCTAACCAGGCAGGAGTATTACTTTGAGCTACAGGCAACAGAAGAGCTTAGCCTTGGACTATCCCTGACCTGCTCCTGGTGTTTCCTTACAGGCCTATTTCCACATTATAAAAATATCCAAACTAAACTCAATTACCTGAGGTAATCATAATAACTGTTTGACATCTGGTTGGTCATTGATGTTTGTCTGATTCATTATCTGAAAAATAATTCAACATATGAAACAAGAAGGGCTTAGCCCAATTCCCAGATATGGACTAACTGTATAAAATTAGGTCAATGTTTAGAGCTAGTATTACTAAAGGTATGTGAATTAATTCATTTCCTAATGATCCTCCTATCCTCCACTTAAAAAGGTTTATACAATAACGTGCAAAACGTTGTTTATCAGGTGCATTCACCATACAGGTGTACCTGGCAGGTTTGCAACTATCTATTTCTGCCCAGTTATTCCCCTCTACCCCATCCATCTGTGGGAAACGGACCACCAAAGGGCCACTGCTAAGCAGATTGGCTATTCTTAGTAGTTTTTAGTAGTTTTTAGTGTTTAGTTTGGTTTGTGTTGCACAAATAATGAATCAGACAGCACAATCTATTAGAGGTGTCACCACCATGTACGATTCACAGGCTACAGATGACCTTTTTCCTTTCACATCACTTGTAGTTGACCTCAAATCCTTCATCAGAGTCCAGTTGCTGACCATAGAACCACTGTTGGTTGGAGATTTTTAGTGGTGGACTATTTTCATCCCGGCAGTGATACTGAGGTGTATAAAAACAGTCTTTATAGCAGCTGGCACAACAGGGCTAGGCATATTTTCCTAGCTTAGTGATAGTGGTTGTGGACAATTCAAGGTTTATGCTTCCAGTGCAGCCCAGGTCAGTGTGCACGATTGATTTTTATATTTAATAACAAAGCAGAATTGCTGAGGAGTAACATGGCGCACAGATGAATGGGTATTTGTTTAATGAGCTGCTCATTAAGAGGAATAATTCAGTAGACAGAATGTTTACTCAAAGACACACAGCAGTTTTCCCATCAGGAGGTGCACATTTGATGCCTGAGGCCTTAATCAAAATGAGCAAGACGGTATGCTTATCAGGGAGAGACAGCTAAATACACATGTAGAAACTAAACACTGCTCTTTGGCCTCCCACGATAATAATTTGGGACACTCCTGCTCTGCACAATGTATCACTAACTGGCAGGGGTGGGGAATAGGACAATATGTCATCATGATATATTACACTGTGATATGCATGTACATGTTTGTATAACTTCGAGAGCACTGAACAGCTAAATGGAGCATTGAGAAGACAGTAACTGATCATAGTTTGTAAGTAAACAAAACCACAGAATAGTAAGAGCATCCACATACAGTTCATGGGATTAGTGGCATGGGCAGCACTTTTTGATTCATGGTTGACGGACTTCTCTGGAGGGCAGGTGAGCAGGAAACCCCGATGATCAGAGACATGAGAGCTCACTGAGACACCAGTGCTTCCCACTCAACTATCAACAAACTTCATTTTCCTTCAGATATCTTCACCTTTTATCTAATGTGGAAATGTATTTGCTGAAGGCCAGTCTTAACAAGAGGGTTTTCGGTCTAGACTTGAAAACTGAGACTGTGTCTGACTCCCGAACATTAACTGAGAGATTATTCCAAAGCTGTGGGCTTTGAAAAGGCTCTTCCTCCTGCTGTAGCTTTCATAATTCTGGGAATTAGTAAATAGCCAGCACAGTTCACAGAGGTGCTCAGAGCCAAAGACAGTCAGTGCTTTATATGTCAACAGTACAGCTTTAAAAATTATGCAGAATTTGACAAAAAACTCGATTGATGAGATTGGAATAATGTATTTGGAATCTAGCTGCCACATTTTAGACTTGTTGTTAGTTTCTATTGGAACAACCATATAGAATTACTGGGAAAAAAGGTGTAAAATGTGTTTTTTTTTCTGCATCATGGAAGATTTTAAACTGAGAATGTTCTGGCAACATTCGGACCTGAAAGAATGACATCTGAGGTGAGGTTTCTTTAACACAGTCTTTAATATATGCCTATAATCTTGTTTCTTTAACATGTTGTAGTCTGCATAATGGCTGATAACCATGTTTGCGAATGACCTTACCCAGTTATAGCAAGTACAATATAAATAAAAGGGTCCTAGAACAGAACCTTGTGGGACATTATATTTTTCTTGGGTGTGTACTGGCTTTTCCCCATTCACACTTATGATCTGGCAACAGATGGTGCTATTCCTGTGACCCCATCCTGGATTTCCTGTCTGTCTGATAGATAAGAGGGGTCAGTGGCATCACATGCCACAATAAGATCAAACAAAGCCATAATTTTTGGCAGACAGTAAAGATCATTTTTACTAGGGCGGCATTAGCGCTGTGATGAGGTCAAAATCCTCATTAAAAAATTCTGTACATAATATGCACATACAGATATGAACCCAAGTAGTGTGGCACAGCTTTCTCTGAAATCTTAGATACAAATGGTAGATTAGAAGTGGGTCTGTTATTTGATAGCTTGGATCAGTATTTGCTTTCTTGATCAGAGGTCTTAATACCTGAGAATTTAAAGGCTTTTGTTATATATCCAAGGCTTAATCTGGAGTTTTTATTACTGGTAAGACTTCTTTATTCCTGTAGGAATTGTGATTTTGATTATGAGGTAATCATTATAAGCTCTACTGCATGCACTGCACTCAATTATGCATTTTTATCTGCTTTTTATCTGTTCCAGATCTATTAACTATCATGACAATGATATTTTGAATTATTATACATTATTTGCATCACCTGCACTTAATGGCCAGGCAAAGCTGTCGTTTGCATGCTTCAAACAAGATGAGAAGTCTGCTTTCTTTCCCATCATGCAACACAACTCCACATGAGGCTAGAAAAATTTAGCTCGACCAGACCACCGGTAATTAATGAATAATTAACAAGCCTCTTTTCCCTCAACCTTTGTTCCAGTCCATCAAAGATTGTGGCAGTTAATCCCTTTCTTATATAAATAGCTCTTTGGTGTGGAAGGTAGCAGCCGCACGGCGCTCTAACCCTTCTGTCCCTGAAGCTGCAGCCAGGATAAGCTGTGAGTGTGTTGGATTGGCACGCGGAGCTGCCCAGGGCCTGCCGCTGAGCTGGCCGCCAGTACAGATGGAGGGCAGGGCTGGGCAATGCCAGCTTGTCAGTCGGATTAAAACGACTCATTTATTCACTGAAGTATCGTGCAAAGCGACTGGGCCAAAGCAGGGTGGCATGGAGGGGATGAACGAGCGAGAGCCAGTGGGCAGGGGAAGGGAGGGGGAGAGGGAGTAGCGGGCAGTTAGAAAATGAGAGTGGTTCCTAAACTAAATGACCCCCTCCCAAGCCTCTTTCACTTTCTTTATCCCCACTTTCTCTCTCTCTCTCTCTCTCTCTCTCTCTCTCTGTCACTCTCTTGCTGTCTCTCTCTCTCACTCTGTATCCCATAACTTATCTTTCTAGGCCTGCCAGAAGCCATTATGGTGGTGTGCGGAAGGTGGCCAGCGGGGTGGCGTCCTCCAGCGCCTGGGTGACAGATTGCCGCTCCGCATTGGTGGCGGAGGAAGGCGAGGGCGGAAGCCGATTGGCTCCGGCGGGTCAGGAAGTGGGCACTGAGGGAACGGCAGAGGAGCGGAGGAGAAAAAGGTGGAGAAGACGGGTGAGCGAGGATGACAAGACCTGGCTGTGTGACCTTTAGCATCAGGTGAGTTCCTTAAAGGGCCATGAACCCTGTTTTTAGGAGGGAGCCTGGCAGAAGAGGGCAGCATGGAGCAGCAGGGGCTGGACCTGATGCCAGGGCCATGGAGAGGGCAGGGGCTGTGTGCCCACCCTCAACCCACTACCCTCTCTGAGCACTTGTATGACCGCAGCACCATTTAGCCATCTCATATACCATACAGACTGTAAAAAGCATCCTTGAGCTATTCTGTATCCTCACATTTTACTTTCACAAATTGGCCACTTGCATCTTTTCCAACGTCCTTAGCACATCTCCGCATTTGTAGCTATCTCTTCACTTCACATATTTTTCCTCAGTGTAGATCCAATGCCAGCCTGAGTATTTGATTAAGCATGAGTCATTACATATGTTGGGCTTGGAAGAGTTGGCAAAAATGTCAGGTAGTGATGTTTATCATCTAGAAATTGTTTAAGAAGGTCTTGAGCCTGTGCATGTCTTCAGGTTAAAGATTCACCAATTAGCCACCACTCATGAGCTTCAAGTCGTCAGAAGAAGCAAAAGAAACCAACCTTCTCAACTTTCCCTGTCAACGGGTCCTTGTTTGATCTTGCAGAAACACAAAATAACATGAGCTGCAGAAAATTAAAGCCAAACTTCTTTGAAATCGGGCATATCTGTGTTTAGAAATGCTGAGTGTGTAGCAGCTAGGGGAACAAGTGGAAAAATCGGATTACTCTTTAAGCCACTTTCAGTGTCAAGATTTTATTGATCAAGGATATTGCCCCAAAACTGCTCGCATTTTGCTAGACTCTCGTGTTCAGCAGGCTGTCTAACCTCATTCCTAGAATAAAATCAAAAGAACTTCAAATGAACACTGATATAAAAATTAAAAAAACTAATGCCAGCTAACTCAATGCCAAATGTGTCTTGGATACTGCCTTATGCATATTTTTCTAGGCCTGAAAGTGTCTGCGAGGGAGCACTGGATGAGGTGACATTCACCTAACACCTAGATCACCTCCGTGCCAAAAATAGATCCTGCAAAGGAGCACAGCATGAATTGCTAAGTAATAAAAAAAGAAACTTTTCTCATGCAAGCATCTGAAAGGAAAAAACAAGGACCTTTTAGCCAGTGGAGAAAATGTCAGGGAAAAAAGCAGGCCTGCCTTCAAGCTTGCCACAGCTGTGCTTTTCTGTAGGGTAGTCTGTCCCTCGCACAGCCTGGAGAGGATAGCGTCAGCTGAGTAATAAGAGGAGAAAGTGTCACAGGCAGGTTAACCGTGGGATCGGTCAATGCCAGCAACCCTGCACCTCTCAAATCCCCCTCTCTAGTGTCACTGGCAGGCCAAGAAAGAGAGACAGAGAGGAAAAGATCGAGGGTGAGAGAGAGAGAGAGAGAGAGAGAGAGGGTGATGTGTGGGGGGATAATGCTTGGAAAGGTTTTATCGGGTCTAATTACTCCCGATAGCTGTAATTTACAGGTTGGCAGCAGGAGGAAATCGGCAAGATTCACACTTCCGCAGGTCAGCATCTGTCGTCATTACGACATGAGGCTCGCCCGACGGCCGGTCAGCGAGCCCGAGGAACAGTAAACAACAAACCGCATGTGACAGATTAGCGGTGCGGGCTAAAGGACCTTCCACTGACACATCATTCCTCTCACTCTGCGAGTTTGTTTCGCGGCAGCTGTCACCAATAAAACAGAGAGGCAGCAGAGGGGCAGGGGGGGAGTAGGATGGGGAAAAGCTGCCGGTGGTTTTTGTTCCAGTTCCAGGGAGAAGGGTGGCAGGAAAGGAGGGAGATGCTGAAAGAGTGACCTGTTTAACAGTCTGTCCTTAGTTTGCACAGAAATATGTATTCACCTAGGAAACATCAGGGCACCATTATGTCAGGCTGGAAATTTTCTGCTGACTGTCTTATAATTATCCGCTAGGGTGCTTTGGTTTTTTTTTAGGTCTTTGCTACAAATTGCAGGTGCCAGCCTCATGTGGTACTTTAAGTTCCATTTGCAAACTGCGCGTGTGGCACAATAAGTAGGATAAAGAGGATCTAAGCATTTAAAAGCAGAAGGCCTACTGTGAACTATTCCACACATAGCTTGGCCTGACCAAACCCTTCAAGTTACTAATGTATCATCCGGGATTGTGTGGAAATAATGCTTTATATTTGCCATTCTTACCAAATCATTTGTAACTGTACTAAATAATAAGTATTACAAGCAATCTTTAAAATGTAGGCTTGTGCTTGGGTACATATTCTAGAATAAAACCTTTAAATGGTGTAGGGCCTACAATATGTGAAGCCTTTAAGGTTCTTTAGCACCTCATTAACATGTGCTTTAAATCCTGGTTCCTCAACCACTAGGCTGGGGACCACCAGTGGGCCACAAATCTAAAATCAAGACAGACCATTGGTCCACAATTGCTGTTTTAATATCATCTAATGTGGCCAAGTGAGCCTTGGCAACATGCTGTGATGGATGGATTGGCCTTAATCTGGAAAAGGTTGAGAACCATTGCTTTGAAGAACCATCCAGGGAAAGGAAGTGTAGATGTGGTGCCTCGGTGGTACTGGTACTGCTTTTGGCTCTTTCATTTAGAAGAAAGTGAGGGTTAAAGAGCAATGAGATGATGAAGTCAGCCAAGGATCAGAGCTGCCTCTAACCTTTACAGCCCAGGGTTTCCCAGGCCCTGGTCTATTTACTCCACTGATGGATTCTGGCAGGCAAAGTTTTCCTTGACCTCCTCCTGAAGGACACCTGGACTACTGCCTCATTCACTCAAACCACAAAAGACCATATATCATCGCCGTCTCCATCCAGTATGGAATATCTAGATTGGTGTAGTGAACTTTTAAGGGTCACTTGTTGATTACATCACTCTTCCTCAAGGTGTTCGGCTTGCAAAGATGAATTGGGCTTCTATCAATCAAACCCCACCCCCCCCTCGATAAAAATCTCATTTGGATCAGATTTTCCCCACAGTTAAAGCAGGAGTTTGGGAAGTTCATGAATCTTCTGAACTGCTAGTTCCAGGTTAGGATAAACTTGTCAAGGACACTCTCCGGGGCCGACCTAAGTGCTCTCTTTCTCAGTTGCCTGCATTTTGGCCCTCCTTATTGGCGAGTTCACAAAGGCCTCACCCAGTGCTGTCCAATCACCATATCCATCCATTAGGTTGTCCGGCAGTGGGCAGAGCCTGGCAAGGATCTGTCCTGTCTCATATCGAACAGCAGAGTGGCGGTGAGCTCCGTGTGCCAGCCTCCAGAGCGCCACTGCTCCCACAAGTGCCATATGGGCAGCCCAGTCCTGTTCCATTAGTGCGGGTGAAGTGGGGGTGAGAGCGGACCGGGGCCTGGTCCTCACGGCCCTCCCTTAACACTGCCACAGGGCATGCCCTGCCCAACACCAGCTGCCAGCAATAGGCCTATGGACAGCAATGCCTCATCTGACCTAGCTCCACTCACAAGCGATGTGCACAGTAATTAAAGAACAGTGGGCAGAGAAAAAAGCTTGCTTTGGAATAGGTTTTACATTTAGCAGATGCTCTTACATGCAGTATGTCCTTCAAAATACAGGTCTCCAAAATGGGACTTTGAAGAAATGCCATGCAAAAGATCTTTTGGTTTCTCTTCATGCATTTTTAGCACATTAAAAGGACAGTTCACCCAAAAATGAAAATCTGATGTTTACTTGCTTACCCCCAGGGCATCCAAGTCGAAGGTGACATTTTTTCTTCAGCAGAACAACGCAGATTATTAGCTTTAGCTGTAGCAGTCTGGTAGTCATTTAATGGAGGTGGATGGGTGTCAGACCTTTCCAAGTATAAACACATGCACAGAGAAATCGAAATTACACCCCGTGGCTCGTGACGACACATTGATGTCTTATGACATGAAATGGTCGGTTTTTGTGAGAAACTGAACAGTATTTATATCATTTTTTACCTCTGAAAGATGACCGCCTCAAGCTAGGACACGCAAACGCCGGAATCTCTGTGGAGACACACAACTGATAGCAACAGAGACGTATGGGAATATGAGCATTGTAGCAGTGTTACTGGGGAAAAGACTGATGTGAGGAGGGAGTTTATTTTACCTCAGGAAAAAAACAGCTATATACTTTTTAAACGTTTTATTGCATAACACTATGGGTGTCTGAACAGTTAGATGTTTCAGGGCCAATGGCTGCAGAAATCAAACTGCACTGAGTGACAAAAGTTGGAAAACTGTTGGCTGCAGTGTGCTTAGAGAGAGAAAGAGAGCCAACACTAAACATTTTTCTGCTTTCCATATGGCCTCTCTCTTGTCCACTACCCTATACATCCTCTCACGCCATTTATTTTGAAATACATTACAAATCTAACAACATTTTAAAGAAATACCCATCTTAAGTTGATTCGAACTTCCAGACAACAGAATGTGCTACTCTGTTGTCCATGTGGATAAAACGCACATTTAAAAACTCAAAAGAAGGGGTAATACTGCACATTGTGGAGTCCTGCTTTCAATATGTTGATGAAAAATGGTAAGAAAATAAATAAATAAGGAGCTTACTGTCACAAATGCACTGAAATCTACGCCACCAAAGGAACTGAGACACCTTTTGCACCTGGCCTGAAGGAAAGATGGCAAGAGAGAAAGGAGAGAGAGAGAGAGAGAGAGAGAGAGAGAGAGAGAGAGAGAGAGAGAGAGAGAGAAAAAGAGAGAGGGGGATAGAGAGAAGAAAAAAGATATCTCCCATATCCCCATA
>JBBKCR010000022.1:10417228-10434557 GCA_037577295.1 Ladigesia roloffi | reverse complement strand
TTCCAAGCAATGAATCTAGTCTCTTTTTTCTTTATTATGCAGTATGACACATATTTGGCTTTGTTTTTTCATTATAATCATATTTTACTAAGACCTTACAGACATTAAGAATACTCTCCCTAATTCTCCACTTAAATGGAGGACAAACTATATGGCAATCTAGTCATTGAAATGCAGTCACAACATTATCCTTAATTTATTTATTAGGTCAGATAGCCTCCTCCATTCCCCTTTTTTCTTATTAGTTTTGCCACATGCCAACGAAATATCAGGTGGTCTATGAATTACTTTTTCAATAAAGTCCCAAACAAACTCTTAATCATGCAATCTAGAATCTCTTTACTTTTTTTTTAGTAAGTCACCTTATTTCAGACTCCCCTTTGCGCTTACGGATTCAGAAACCTGTTAATGTTATATCTGGAAATATTAATTACCTTATTAACAAAAATGCAAAGTTAATCTTAAGCAATTAATCTTAAGATTCCTATTTTCTGTTTGTTTCTTAAATACTTTTGTTACATATATGTTTACATTTTTAAAGTTTTAATTGTAGAAACATCCTACAAACATTCAGAATCACTTTCAGACTCTCCTTTTCAATCTTATCTATTCTGCTGCCAGTATATGAAATACCTGGCAACCCATTATTTACCTAATTAAGACGATTACAAAGTTCAACAAAAACCGTTTAAATAATAACTATTTTCCTGTTTATCTTTATTTTGAGCAATACAGAAATAAGATGAGATTTCTTTACGTTGCCGTTTATATTGCAATAACGTCTTTCAAACTTTAAGAATCATTCCGAGACTCCCCTGTTCTCATCTATATGGGTAAAGCGAGTAGGAAATATCTGGCAACCTGGCCCAGATTGCATATTTGAGCGGGGCCGCCGTCTGTGTAGGCACCTCCTCATCCGGCGGCGTCACTTCCTCGAGCCACGTGTGTGAGTGTTTGTGTTCCTGGGTTGGCGGCAAAGATGTCTTCCGAAGCTCACTGGACTGAGTGGGATCCTGTAGAAATGCCTCCACTCGTCCAGGTAGAAAAGCGAGAACCGATTCAGTCGATGCATGTTCCGATGGCTGAATACGAGCCCCTGAAATGGTCTGAAGACCACCGGCTCTCTGTGTCGACCAGCCGCAGCGTAGCTGTCCTGGAGCTCACGTCCGAGCTTCAGAACTCCAGTACGGACATTGACCTGAAACGGTCCTACGTCGCTCTCGACCAGTTCCCCTGCGAGTTCCAGGTACCTCCACTGCGTCCTCCTGCCCTGTCACCTTCCACCCACTCCTCCAGACACACACACACACACACACATACTGGGCCGCCCAAATCACTCCTAGTCTCTCCCTTTTAGTCGATCTCTCTCCCTAGTTGTTCTCTCCCTCTCCTCTTTCTCTCTTCTCTCTCTTTCTCTCTTCGGTCTCTTTTTATCTCTGTCCCTCCCTATTCTTTCACTTTCTTTCGCTTTCTCCTGAACAGTAGAATCATAGCTAATGCTAAAAACAATGCAAAAACAGACCTCAATTTCGGGCTTGGTCTAACAGTGGACCAGGCAGAGAGAGGGCACCAAACGGTACCGTATGAGAGTATAAAATACTAGCTCATTATTTAGTTTTTAAGAACCACTAGTGATGTGGCAATTTGCCATTTAGCCAGAGAAAATCTCCCAGGTGTCAGAGATTCACGGAATGAACAAAGTCTTTTTCTTCGTTCAAATGATCATAGAGATTTTAATTTCATTCTGACAGAATGGAGAAACAAAGTAAAACCGGATATAGGAATTCCCCGTCACCCATGTCTATCAAAGTCTATTCTGCTCACTAGTTTGTAAGATTTTCCCTCAAGATCCTATACCCAAAATTACGTAAGATTCGACCTTGCTTACCGACATCTTCGGAGTGACTCTAGTCTAAACATACATTGTTATAGATTAAAAGAGAAGTCACTCCGACCCAGGACCTGTCGTTGCTAGGCAACCAAGTTACTTGTCCCTGAGTCAAACCACAGTTAGAACATGTAATCAACTAAGCTAAACTAAACAACATATGTGCTGTTTCTAAATTAATTTCTTACATTTAACTTTAAACCCACATATAAGCATATTATTTGATTTTACCCTTACCTAACGATTTATAATTAAGATATCCCAGTGTAACTACAAAATTACAAATAATCAAAACAGTGACTCAAATGGTTACAGAATAAACCTTAAATCATTCAAAAAGAATAATGAATATGACTAAAATTATAAATACAGATTTTTCCGCGACAGTAGCCACGTTGCTCGAATGAGAAAAGCCCCAGCTCTCACTGAGCCACTCCACATTCAGACAACCCGAGGCTAACTAAACACTACACTGCCTCTTCAATTCAGTCATCGATCCCACACTGTGTCAGAGTTTCTGGTCTTTCTGGTAAGGGATGGAGGTTCTACGATACAAAGGTTTTACGTTGAAACCAGTGTTCACTGAACAAAAAACACTACTTCTTAACTTCAAGTCTTTAGGATCTTTTGGAAGATGGCAACAGCTACACAGTTCTGAGCTTAAGGAACCCCCCACTGCTTTCTATGGTGTCATTCCACACTTCACCATTTCCAGGCTTTCCTGTCCTAAATCATTGTAAATTTAAAATGCTCAGTGTTCCACACTGTTCTCACCTTAAGGAGCCTCCTTCTCATGCTGTTGATCGGAGTCATTACTGGAGTTCAGAACAAGTCACTGAATAAGCATGAATTTAGTTCTGAAACTTTAATTTTAATTTGTGTTAAGTATAATGTGTCAGTAGACATGAGAAAATGCTATCTAGCTGAAACGACTAAAGTTCAAAAAAATCAATTTTCCCAAATAACAAAATGGAGTTAGGTAAACATGGGGTTATCTGAACCTGAGTTTTGCTGCTTATATAGATGATACTGGTACCCAGTTTCTCATTCTTGTTAGCGAATATACTGCAAGAGTTCAGTCATGTTTGCAGCCATGTTTTGTAGGACTTGTTTCTTCTGACTTTTTTAAATTCTGTGTTATGTTCACAGGTGGGTCCAAAGGATGAAGTGAAGCAAGCCAAACTTAAGCTAGAAAGAACTCCTGATCCCATGGAAAGGCAGCTTTTTCTGCTGGATCCCATCATGAATCCCCAGTTTGAGTCTGTCCCAGGTGTGAAGATGGTCAGCTGGTCACCTGCTGGTTGTGATGTGAATGGCCGCTGTGTTTTGGCCTGCCTGACAATGGATTGTCACCTCACTGTTCACTACAGCCCCAAACATTTGCAGTGGTCAAGGCTGCTGGACCTGACCAAGTTCTATGGGGATGCACTGAGTGCCAAAAACTTCCCAAAAGGTCGTGATATTCCTGGGGGTTCTCTGGATGAGCCTGATGAGTTGAAAAGGAGATACTATATGCAGGCGGCTTCGCACATAGAGTGGTCATATATGTGCACCACACGTGAGGTTGATGCCAATCATGAAAGTAAAGATGTTCACACGGTGATGCTTGCGGTGCTGATGGAGAACACAGATGTTATCGTATGGCATTTTCGAGTGCCCATTCTGGGGGCTTCTTCGTTAGTCAACTACAAGATTATAAGAAGTTGCCTTCCTTCAGCAAGTACTCTGGCCTGGTGGGGTTATGAACATGGTGGACACAAGGTGAGTGGCATAATTGTGGGCAGTGCTATCGGCTGTGTATCGATCCTACCTTTCAACATGAAGGCTGTGACGGGCTACTACACCATCAAGTCGAATGTGGTTCTCTGGCCGATGGAGGACCGGATCCCTGTAACAATCATCAAGAGCCTCCCACTTTACCACCCACACCTTATGTGCAACACTAGCTTGATTCTGGTGGTACGAGGCCCGTATTTGTTGTGGAGCTTGATGCTTGCCACCAGCGTTGGTCTGACCATTCACAACGCACATGTGACCAACCTCCACAGCATGAAAATCACTGCATTGAGCACGAGCCGACATGAGGGTGCAGTCTACACCTGTTCCATGGATGGATCAATCAAGAAGCTCACTGTAGTCTTCACTGAGACTTCGGTTTCATTCAAGCAGCAGGAGTTAATCCTACCTGAAGGACTGCATGGAGGACAGTTCCAAGGGATCTCTGTCAGCTCAAATGGAGCCTACATTGCGCTGGGTTACACTGAGGGCATGAAGAATGGCTTCCACCCAGTGACTCGGGGCTACCAGGTAAGGATGCGTCATTATTAAATTGTTGAGCAGATGACAAGCGCTAATTTCTCTTTTTTTTTTTTAATGCTACATCTTAAGTTCACCGCACGATCCATGAGATGTAGTAAGCCTAAGAGCTAGGTTTTTCAGGACACGTTTTCTGTTCTGCTGTCATGTTGAGTGATTTATTTATTTTTATTTGTTAGTTATTCATTGGTAAGTAACATTAACACATTCCCCACTACCAGGTGCAGGTTTTGACGCTGAAGACTCCTGATGAGGCTGCGGCACTGCTCTTGGAGTCACAGGTGCCGAACCTCTACAGGCAGACCGACCTGCTGGACTTGGTGCGCTGGAAGGTGCTGATGGACAAGTGCATCTCTCCGTTCCTCCAGTCTGAGCTGGACAGGAAAGTGAATGCCTCCAGCTCAACATACCTATGGCGCCTTAAGATGTTTGTCCTCCGTGTCCTGTACCTGTCCATGCTGAGGGTGCCAGTAGAGGCCCGCTGGAGACCTGCACAGCAGGGCTTGAACAGTGAGGCTGGTGGAGAGAACGCCTCTGCCAAAGAGGCTGAAAATGACTTTACTGATGAACAGAGGAGGGAGGTTGGTGTGTTGATCCAAGAGGCTGAGATCCACCTGACCCGTGAGCGCATGAAGCAGGTGCTTGGAGATATGTATCTCCACACGTCTGTTACTGAGGGTACCAGTGTTCCCACCAGAGGGCTCTGTGACTACCTTCTCAGTGACCTCGCCGTTGGTGACCGAGCTGCTGAGGTGAGTGTGCTTGATCCTCACACCTTTGAGAAGTGCTGTAACATGCAGATTTATACTGACTCTACATAGAATATCGTACTCAAATAACTTGGATACTATGGCGCTAATGTGTAGATCATGAACTCAAACTTATCGATGTGAATGTCTGTGCAAAGTGTGTTATCATAATGTAAATATTTTGTCATTAACTTTTATAATGAATTCTGTTATTATAGAAGCTTTAATCTTTTCACATATTAGTTGAAAGGTTAGTTTCAAATATAGCAGCGGCATTAGATTTGTTCTATAAATCTCTGCAGTTATAAGAGGAGGGCGGATAGACTGGTAAACAGATTTTGGCTCAAAACTATTATAGTAATATGCGAGCTTTATTTAAGGTTGGTGATGTGTTTCGACTGTTTGCACAAAAAAGTAATAATCTAATGCATAAGCGCTCTGGGGAAATAAGAAGGCACAACAGAGAAATGTGTGCTAATGGAAGAGGCAGTGCACAAATGGATCCCAGCATATATACGGTGATGGAGTAGAAAATGCATAACTAGGGTGTCTGGGCTCAATTGGAAATGTCAATTTCTCATCTTTTTCATGCCTAATAAACAGTTGTATTTTTGCCCATTCTGTTGTGTCCCATGCATAGGTTGTGGTTGGTCATGTGCTGAAAAAGATAAACAGGCAGAGGTTCCCAGAGCACTGCTCCCTGTGTGGGGAGGAGATGCCCTTTAATGACTACAGGAGAGCTGAGTGCAGTAATGGACACATCTGGCTCAGGTAAGTCTCACATTGGTGACATTTTAAATTGCCAAACCAATATTATGAACATTGGCAATTAGTTGTTTTGAGGTGTAGGATGCTACATGTAGAATCAGTCTTGTGTGAGGCAGCTAGCTGCCTAGTGGTTTATTATTATTATGATAATGATTCATTTATATAGTGCCTTTCACAAACCCCAGGACGCTTTACATAGCAAGGAAGGAAAAAAAACATGGTGGAAGGGAAATATTAATTAAAAAGAGGTCTTGAGCTCACGGTTAAAAGATGAGATGGAGCAGCAGTCACAGAGAGATTGAGGAAGTGAGTTCCAGAGTTTGGGAGCCATGGCACTGAATGACCTCCCACCAAGTGTGGAGAGTCTAGTGCGTGGAACCAGAAGATTGTCAGTGCCAGAAGATCTTTGAGAGCGAGAGGGAGAGTAGGAAGTCAGGAGTTGTGTAAGATGGAGAGGAGCAAGGCTGTGGAGCACTTTAAAGGTGAGGTGTAAAACTTTAAACTAAATTTGAATCTGAATTGGTAGCCGGTGTTACTGGGAGAGGATGGGGTTGATGTGGGCGGAGTGTGTAGTGTGTAAGAACTCTGGCAGCAGAGTTTGTATACACTGTTATCTTTGTAATGTTTTGCTAGAGAGGCCAATGAACAGGGAGTTGCAATAATCAATGCGAGACATAATGAAGGCATGGACTAGACCAGGGGTATTCAATTAAGTCACCGAGGTCCAGTTATTACATTTCATCCCAGGAGAAGGTCCGAATTGAAGTCTATCTTGTGTATTATAGCCTTCCCCAATGTCTAAATTTTAATATAGTTTTCTCAAAATGTATTCATTTCCACAACTAACTCTTTTACCATAAATAGGAGTCCCAGACAAATACATTAAATTACAAAACACATTCCATTATCGATTCCATTATTTTTTTATTTATTTTTTTTCTTCCTTGGATCAGGTTTTGGGTTATTATCTACGACTAGTTGATGATAACGATGATTATAAAAATTAGAACCATTTGGGAGCCGAAAGGACCGGTGTTGTGCCATAAAGTGATCGTCTGCCAGAAATTGATTGCCGTCCGCGGGAGTGCACTCAGCCGCTTAAAGCTCTAGCACCCCGATTAATTTACTAAATATCTTTCAGGAGGGTTATTTTTGACACATTATACTGCAAACAGACCATTATGCTAAATACCTTGAAAATGAACATTAAAATTGGTAATATGTGGTTTTCAAGCTGCCAAAAAGTGATTACAGCTTATAACTTGTGACTGAAATACTGTTTCTACTTCAAACTTGCTAGATATCATTCAGGAGGGTTAAATGTGACACATTATAATGCAAACGGCCCCTTATAACTACGGAAATACCTTTTAAAGGATCATTAAAACAGGGCAGCGCCCGCTGTCAATAGCCACAACCGTCCAAAATAACGCTTCATGGAAATTACTCTCTCATGAATTTACCAGACTGGTCACGGGTCCGGACAGAACACTCACTCGGTCTGGATCCATCATTGCCATTTGGTGATACCTGGACTTAGACTAATGGTGCTTTTCCACTGACTGGTACCGGCTTGGCTCTACCCTGTTTAGTTTCTACTACAACTGGTTGCGTAGCGACCGAGACACAAACTGAGCCGAACTGAGGTACAAAAACAAACATAATTACAGTCGTCAGAATGGATTAAAACCAGAGGGATTTTATTTCTGATCCTTTGTTTGTGGTTTTTTGCCACAAAACGAAACTTGTCTTACCAGATAAGGCTTAAAGAACCGTGCCGAGCCAGTACCAGGCAGTGGAAAAGCACCATAGACAAGAATGGGCGTAAACGAGCGATATTGTGGAGGTAATAAAGCTGTTTTTGAGATGGATTTGATGTCAGGAATCTTGGTGTGCTCTTTGATTCTGCATTCTTGCACAACTGTTGCGGGCTTTACCAGCACACCGTCAATACTGACCGAGAGATACCAAGAATGAGATAATGAGGATTTTGAGCCGACTGAGATACCTCAGTTTTGTCTGTATTTTACTGCAGAAAGTCCTGCATCCAGAGCCTTGGGTCAGTGATGCAATCTGTTCGAGATTTGGGAGGAGAGACTGAGGGGGAATGAGTACTGACATATAACTGAATATCATCAGCGTAACAATAAAAGTTGAGACCATTGCTATGTATAATTAGGCCATGGGGCAAAATGTAGACAAGAGAAGGGGTCCCAGGGCAGATCCCTGAGGGACACCCGACACGACAGAAGAGATGGAAGGTTTATGTGGACCCAATGAGAGAAACTGTTGTATATTTGATAAGACATAAACCACTGAAGGATTTTTTTAAGAATAGGGGTGACTGCAGCAATTTTAAGAGCAGAAGGGACAGAGCCCAAGGAAAGACAAGAATTAATTATGAATGTGGTAGGATCACTAATTACTGATGTACACACGTTAAGTAAAGAGGTTGGGACAGGGTCAAGTTGACAGAAGCAGAAGTTAGCTTGAGCAATAAGTTCAGAAACAATAGGGGAACCAACAGGTGTAAAACAGCTCAGTGTTGAAGTTAGAGAAAGAACATTTACAGTGTAAGATACATGAGGGTTAGAGGTAAAACTGAGAAATTTGGTTAATTTTATTTTCAAAGAAATGAAAAAAAGCTTGACACTGCTCAGGTGTGTTGGGGCAAGATTTTGAGGTTGGAGGAGTTTATTAACAGTCCTGAGGAGGCTCTAGATTTAGCACCATTTATGATGGACTAGTAGCTGGAGCGAGCAGCATTTAAAACATCCCTGTGCTATGTACATGTTCGACGTATAACTATGTAAATGGACCTCAAGACCACTTTTCTTAAAGACGTTCAAGTCATCGGTTAGTGGCCTTCATGGCTCTGAGCTCAGAGGTAAACCATGGACATGAGCAAGAAACATGGATACACCGACATCTCGTGGGGGCTAAGTCCTATAGCAAACCACTGAGATTATCGTCATAAAAGGAAACCATACTGTCCGGGGAGGATAGATTAAACAGGTATTAGGACTGAAGAGAAACAACAAGCTGGTCCGGACTGACTGACTTAAAATGACGAAAAGACACCTTTTACAGGAAGAAGGAGAAGGAGTAGAGACAGAGATGTTACATTCAGTCAGCTGGTGGTCATAAATACCTGATCCTGAACGATAGACACCGACATGATTCAATCCAGTTGTACAGATTAGTTCTAGTGTGACAATGAGTATGAGTGGGAAAATCTACCTGCTGTTTTAGTTTATTTCCATGCTGGACTGTTTTAACTTCTTATTTTCTTAATTTCATGTCAAAATGAATGTTAGTCACCAAGTACAATCATAATAGAGCAGATGGAGGAAGTAATAGTTCATTAAATTCTGGCAAAAAAATAGAAGCTGCTTTGGGCGGGTGATATACGAACAGCAGCAGCGATGGTGGAGAAGAAACAACCTTTTAAAGCAATATATTCAAATGAGTATATGTGAAATGGGGTGAGTTCTTTAATTGGTAAGTCAGATCTGTAAATCACAACCAAGCCACCACCTCTTCCTACTTGTCTGGCTTTGGAAAATTAGTTGTATCCAGGAAAACTCAAGTTTAAAAGAAAGTAGTCACCAGGTTGTTGCCATGATTCTGTAATGCAGAACAAGTCTATTTTCTTCTGAAGAATGATGTTGATAAGCATTGAGTTATAGAACAGGCGTTTAGAAGAGCGAGATTAAGATTTAGACGGACTGGTGGGGCTGGTGCAGACAGTTTGTGTACAGGACGGAGAATGTTGAAGTTTCTTCTACCAACAGCTTGCTTGTCATGACTATGGGCACGATCGTATGTCCATTCGGTCGGGATGATTGACTCGGAGCTGTAGATAAGTGAAATTCCTCGTTTGGAGCCGTGGATGTAGAGCGAACATCGAGCAATTTCAAGTGAACGACGAATTGTATATAGCGGAGTCCGTCCGAGAGTGGCAGCCCAAAAGTTTAAGTTCTGACGGAGAGTAAATAAGCTGCATGGCCAGGTAGAAGAGTACTGCAGTAAACAGCACAACTTTTGGCCATGACCAACAACAAACGAAGTGTCTGGACGCCAGAAGCGCACAAGCCAAGAACAGCCGCGACCAAGCCACACAATACCATGCTAATCACGTTAGCCAACCCAGAACTCAGAACACAAACAGCTCGACTGAGGGAAGCGCAAGCAGGACACCCGCTCTTACGACAATCAAAAGCTGTCTACAGCAAAGGAGTAGAGACTCACTCCCCACAGTGCAGTCACGGTGCATGAGAAGAGAGAGAGGGCTCGCGCAGGTAGAAAGCAGGTACTGAGCAGACCAGTTCCCAGCAGAACAGATCGAGACACTGAAATGAGTGAGAAGCGGCAGCCAAAACGCACACAGAGTACTCTCAACAGGAAGTGTGGGTAAGGGTGTTCGCCCTGTTTGCCCTCTCTCCCATTATTAGCCTTGGGCACCGAGTCATGGACCAACTTTTAAAAATTGTTTGCCGCAGTGGCTGAACGTTTTCCTTGAATGTCTCTCTTATCCCTTCTTGTTTTTGTCTCCCGTTTCTCTCATAGGTGTCAGAGGTCCTTTCGGGCCTGTCAGGTGGCTGTTTATCGTCGCTGCATCAATATGGACAGCATTGCTACGCTGCCACACACTGTTGGTAAGTCCTATTCTATCCTACCATAACGGGCATACATGGATTGCCCACAATACTGTAGCACACACACTTCATATGCTAAGAATGTTTTAACAGTAGCAGCAACACCGGATTCTGTGGTTGGGACCCATTGACCTCTCTCTATTTCTTACACTAACACACTTACCTCATTTCCAACAAGGCATTTAAATTTCCTCTAAAATATCACTCTAACACATTTACCTTGCTTTCAGTGCATTAAAAGAATAAATGTACCCTGCCTCTTATACCTCACAGCAACACATTCACCTTTAAAATCTTACACCTGCACATTTGCCCTGCTTCTAAATCCTCACACCAACACACTTATCCAGTGTATAATATTACAGGCAGGACCACGGACACCCGCAACACACATTGACATCAGCAATGATTAAACATTTATGGACTAACGAAACCCCAACTCTCTGCCTGCTTTCTGAAAGACAGGGGGTGACAAAGTTGAGCCCTAGCAATGAAACACAATCATGGGAAACCAGTTTGATTGCAGGGCTGTATTTATCACGGATGGTTTTTGCGTCACATTGTAGACCTCTCTAAGGTTTCTTCTCCCTTTGCTTTCCTTTATAGACCCAGAGTGGGTGAAGAACATCATGAAGGGACCGTGTACCTTCTGTGATGCTCCACTTTTGTGATCTGCAGGAAGTCCCCATCACCTGCCCAAAGCTGCTGACCTGAACTACATGTCTAATGGGAGGTCTGAGGAGGTGTTTGTTCTATTGTAACATGGTAAAGGGTTAAAAACGTAAAAAATAAAGAAGTTTAACATGTTTTTGGAGGGTTTTGAGGGGGGAGTTATGTTGGAAATAAAAAATAAACAAAACCTTTCTTGGTCTGACCACCAGGTCAGTACAAGTGTTAAAAAAATGGCAAATGGGTACGCCACCTGTCCTTCAGCCATAAAATATGTTCCTATATTTAAAATGTTCACCAATTCCAGTGATCTTATGCGGTTATGACACTACTTTTTGCCGTGAATATGCGTGCCTCCTTGAAGCCACATTGTGCTGTTTTTAATTGGCTTTGGAAACATTTCCATGAGCAGCAGCCTTTCCGCTTCTGATCAACTTTATATAGGCGGGCTGAGGAGAGAGAAAAGGCATACAGAAAAGGGAGACGGAGGTAAGTGTGTTTTAAGACTGATTCTGTCTTTCCCAAGGGACAAGCCTCTAATGAGATACCGGAGTAATGAGATGTGGATTCTAGCCACAGATGTGATTCTCATTTTAATTAAGAGGGGGGCGGTTAGAGTGCATATTGTTAAATATAGTTAACCCTCTTTTTGAGGAACCACAGGGAATAATACTGACCATGGTTCTTGAACGCCAAATCCCCAAACTCTAGTGTTACACATGGGTCAGTGTCACAAGATAATGGACGGATCTAAGGCCTGTTGAGGCTAGACTATTTTACTCCATGTTCCCTTTCATCCGCAACTGATCTAACCACTTCCCTCTCTGTGGTCACTAGAGACTTTCCTCCAGGGTTGTGGTTGTGTACGATGTCTGGCCAGTTAAGAATGTCTGATTACAAATATTTGACTCCCAGTTTCTCTCGGCTTTATTTACGTTCTCGTGATGTAATGGCTACTAGCTGGTGTTAGTGGTTTTTTTTTTTTTTTTGCGGTTAGATTAGCAGAAGATGCGGCATCGTGGGCTGCTGCTGGCCTGCAATATTTTTCATGTGCTTGTCTGGGTCAAAAGAATGTCCTCTAATTGGACTTGTGTTATGGAGAAATGACCTGCCTCCATTTGGTTAGAAAGGCATGAAAGTATTGTAGCATGGTTGGCATACATTCTGTTTTTTTTTCATTTGGGGTTGTTTTACTGTGCTGTTTGTTCTCACACTAATGATTGTACATTCCTACCCTCGGTTCCTCAAGGTTGCCCCAGACGATTTCATTTCAAGATCATGTGTGGGTACAACTGTGAGGACGTTTTGGGCGAAATGTTGTTAGCAACATAGCATTGTTGGGGTGTGTTTGTAATCTTATCATTAGCTTGTTCTGGTGAGACAAGATCGGAGGGCAGGACATAAGCAGTAAAAAGTTTCAGAATTGTATATCCTGACTGCAGTTTATGCTTTTTTCCAAAGGTAACCTTGTGTGTGATGTGCTATGCTGATAGGTGTAGAATGTTGCGGTTAGCTGTGTTTAGTTGGAACCTCCTACCTCTTTTAATATAAAGATCTGTCACAAGGCATTTCTGCAAAAATGACTTACCCTGCGCCTCTCCCTTCTTTGTGTGCACTCCCAACACTTTAAAAAGAGGTTTCTCTCCCCCTCCCATGCGATATTCATGACCTTTTGTGTCTGTGGCTGAACTGCTTTAAATAATCATCTGGATTAATTTTATTTAAGGTTGTATATTTTAATATACAGATTTTCTAAGATTTTCTTCCCCCAGTTTGCTTAGCCAACTGCACAGTGTTAAGGCAGTGCTGCTATGGACTTCAGGTTGTGGTTAAGTTTCATTTTTTGCTACGTTTTCTGCACCGGAAAAGCCCTGGTTTTCTTGACATAATTTATTTTTATATAAAGATACTGTACATAGTTTTTATAAAGTGTTCTTACAATGCGAGGTCATGTAAATAAAAGTGATGTTGTTATAATGACTGTGTTTGTTGTAATTTAATGTGCTGGTTCATTCCTAAGTTTTAAGTCTCCAATGTTTTTCTAGTAAAAAAAAAAAAAGCTTGCATTGCTGTGATCATATGCACAGTGCTGCTACACTCTTTAAAAGTTCCCAAAACCTGTTCTTGGGAAAGGTTATAGGGGGATCAGTTTTGTAAAGAGCCTTTTAGCAAATGGTTGTTTAAAGAACTGAACAATTTGAACAGTTTGTTATATAAAAAAATAAAAATCACACCCTATACATGCAACATTTGAGAAAATTAATTATAGATAAATTCATGTAAAATTAGTTTATTTGCTGAATTTAAAATTGGAAAATATAGTTGTAACCTTTGCGGAGGCCACATTTGTTTTTGTTTTATTACATTAAGGCAATTAACTGTAATTGTGTACTGAAGTATGCAGAAGTGTGTTCTCTGTAGAGGTTGCATGCACTTCAACATGTAATTTGACTAGGGTGCTCAAACAGTTTCTCATGTCTATATAAAGGTATGGGGAAATAGATATGAATAAGAATATGCTAGCCATCTTTGACTTTGCCAAAAAAACCCTCAACTGTTTAATGAGGAATTCCCCATTATTCCTGCAGTGGGGAAGAAAGATTTGGCTGACATCAATAAAACAGTGTATGGGAGCGGTTTTGTGGGAGAAGACTTTCTGATGTGGCTTGACTCCACAGCATGCGTTCCCCACATGAATAAGTACATGAATCCTCTGTAGTCTTAAAGTATTCAGTGGAGAAGCATACCCTCAGACTTGTCATCAGTAATTAAGTCTGTCTCTGGGTTGTCTACAGCCCTTTGTTTTACCATGGATTCTCAAATCAGGCTGTTAACATGGTCCTTTAACGGCTGTGCGTCCCTTCTGGGACGCTGCCAGTGACCCGTGACTGGCCGGTGGGTGTGTGTGGGGGCGTGGGTGAGATGTCAATGGGCGGCCGCACTACTTGTTCTACAGTGTTGAGCTGCTCGAGCGGAACTAATGTGGACCCTCACAAAGAACACGGGCAGGGCTCTTCTACTGCTATATTAATTAAACTTCTACTCTATTAGACCCACAGCTGAGAGTCAAAGAAGAGTGTGTGTGTCTGTACGCAGTATATATTATATATGTATGCAAAGTGTGATGGGTAACAGATTTATATTGTCCTTTACTTTCTCCTCAAACAAATTAGAAATGAAGAAATGTGAATGTTAAAAGTTCAGGAGAAAACATTTTTTTAGCCATAGATTTATTTGTTAGGTCTAATAATGGTGTCTTAAAAGTATGAATACAAAAAAATTAACGTAACAGAATTGCTGTAAGAAATAAAGTGCTAATTAATTTATTAATCCATCAATTTGGCTCTTATTTGTACCAAAAACAAAGTTGTTTACAACAATAACATTTCTTTGCTATATGTAATCAATTAATTTTCTTATACATTCAAATGTGTTTATGGTTCAATATAGAATCATTTACCTCAGAGATCACAAGGACTGTAGTGCCTGGAGACAAAATATTGAAAGCATATAAAAAACGAATATTGCATGGATCAAGAAATGTAGTGCCAGAATTAACAAAAATTAACACAGAAACATCCTGAGAGAAAGAGGGAAAGTCATATAATACTGTAAGCTTTCAGTCAAGGCATCACATTCTAATGTAACTCATGAATTACATAGTGTTGCAAAATCATTAATGGTATTAATTCTGCCTGCTTTCAAACAGTGAGGTTTTATTTAAAATGCTAGCATCATTAGCATAAATGCTAGCATCATTAGCATTAATGACATTCACAGCACTAAATTTTGTGAAATCATTAGCTTATGTTGTGCATGAGGCACAGGGCTTTCTCTGCTGGATTTCCTACTGAAAGCTCACAATACTATACTACTTTCTTTCCTTTTTTTATTTTAAACAACATGAACATCTACCCTTCTGTTGCCACTCAGGATGTTATTAAAAGTTGTGGCCAAAAAAGTAGAGTGAAAGGGTTTACATTTGCAGTGCCCTGCAAAAGTATTCACCTCCTTTGCGTTGTCTCTATTTTGTTACCTGGCAACCTGGAATTTAAATGGAATTTTCATTTGATTTTAAGTGATTGACCTAGAAAATAAACCACAGATTAATTAAGTTAAAAGTTATTATTAATTTTAAATCATTCTTAAAAATGTAGAATTGAAAATTGGTGCATATGTTTTGAACCCCTTTGATTTAAGCCCTGAACACTACCTTCAAAAACCACTTCATTAGTTAAATAAGATTTACTTATGAGCAATCTAAGTGTCAAGGATCGCAGTATATACACACTAGAGTCAACACCAATGGTACACAAATAAGCAAGACCTACCAAGCAAGTGACAACATGACGACCGCGGAACTCTCACACAGGTCAGAGACACATTTGTGAGAAGTACAGACCAGGGTTGGTTGATAAAAACAATATTACAAAACCTGAACATCCCACAAAGCAACACCCATTATTAGAAAACTGAAAGATTATGGCACCATAGTAAACCTGCCAAGAGAGGGTCGTCCTACAAACCTCACAGACTTGGACGGGTGGGCATTAATCTCTAGAGTAGCTACCAAGAGGCCAAAGGTAACCCTGAAGCAACCGGTGCCTCTAATGCAGAGATGGGAGTACAATGTACAGAGCTGGGTTTCATGGAAGAGTGGCTAAGAAAATAAGTTAAATAAAATTCACATTTGCCAGAAGGAAACTCCCCAAACACGTGGGAGAAGGTGATTTCATCAGGTGAAACAAAAATGGAATTTTTTGGCCATCAAGGACAACACTATGTCTGGCACAAACCTAAAAGTCGACAGAGACTGAGAATCTGGTCAGAACTGAAGGAATTTTGGATGGCACAAAAAAATATAAATTCTTGAGGGAAATCTGTTCATGTCTTCCAGAGATTTGATACTGGGACGGTTCGCTTTTCAGAATGACAATGTCCTCTCTGGGTCGACCTGAGGAGGACGGGTTCCCCTTTTGAGTCTTGGTTCCTCCTGAGGTTTCTTCCTCCATCTGAGGGAGTTTTTTCCTCGCCTGTGTCGCCTTCGGCTACCTCACTAGGGGCTCGGACCTGGACTCTGTAAAGCTGCTTTGTGACATCCTGGTTGTAAAAAGCGCTATAGAAATAAAATTGAATGGAATTTAATTTAATTTAAAATTTGTTTTACACAAATGCTGTCTATCCAATTCAAAGGAGCTGAAGCAGTTTTACAATGGAAAATGAGAATTGATTCTAGGAGGGGTGAATAGCTCAGGTTTTCTTTTTATTTCTTGCTGGTTTCACAATAAAAACATTAATTTGCATCTGCAAAGTGATCCCTGCATGAATTAAAAGACACAAACATCCAAAAATTCCTTTCAAATTCCTGACTGAATAAGATAAAGAGAGTTTATAGAAGTCTTGGAAGCGTGATACAGAGTAAAATAAATGCACTCAAATTCAGTAATACTTGAGCACATTTCTGAATTAAATAACATTTAGTTAAAAAGTACAAATTCTGTAAGTATTTCCCAGCTAATTAGTAAGCACATTAGCAGCCAATAGGAGTAAAACAGAAACCTCCACGGGCACCCTGCTTAACCGTCATCCAAAAGATGATTTATAGTATAATAGTATTTATCGGTTTATATTATAGATTTATCGGTTTATAGTAACGACATTGAAGAGTAAAATGGTTTTGAGTTTATTTACCAAAAGCTCATAGGTTGGAAGTGGTTCTTGATAGCTGGTGAACAACATTTATCGCTCTACACTTTTAAGAACCAACTTTCGCACATACAATTGTCCCTCTTTGGTCTCGTCTTAGACCAAATTAAAGGGGAAAAATCTGTGAAAAGTGATTAATGAGAGAAAGGATTGAATTACCATCCCAAACTTTCCACAGATGTAAGTCAGAGGAGAATAAAAACTGACTCTGGAATGACCAGAGCTATAGTGATGTTAGTTATTCCAACTGATGACCTTTGGTTTCATATACAAATATCCAAATCCTTTGTGTCCCTGAGAAGTAAACTAGCATTTGTTACTGTTTTAATGACTGATTATATGTAAATGACCTCTGCTCTGATTGGTCTTTTATAAAAAGCATGACATTTCTGTGCTGGATTAGTCTGTTTGGTTGACATATCATACATTTATTCTTCGTTACACCTCCAGTAGTCAGCATGGAACATTGCACCATTTGCATTAAAGTCAAATTCTACTCACATTTACATTTACGGCATTTAGCTGACGCCCTTATCCAGAGCGACGTACAACAGTGCTCAAGTAATCCACAACAG
>JBBKCR010000022.1:10384205-10394690 GCA_037577295.1 Ladigesia roloffi | reverse complement strand
ACACACACACACACACACACACACACACACACACACACACACACACACACACACACACACACACACAAACACACTTAAATACATACACATACACAAATATTCTATACCATGTCAGCCTCACTATAAAATTTGAAAATGATCGAAGTAATCTGTACTTAATGTTGGTCCAGTGGGTAAATTCAGCTGGGAAATGCACAAAGGAGGCTGACAAATGAGGCAGAGAAACAGACGGACTACAATCTGAATGTAAAGTACAGTTATGCAGGGAGTGAGGCTGATCAAATGGACAATTATCTTAGATACACTGGTTGGTTTACCAAAAAAGTGGCCAGTGAACATGTACAATTGCAAACATAGATGTTTAGTTTAAGAAATGTAACAAACTGGAAATATAGGAAAGAATTAAACATTGCAAATACCAGCGTAGTCCCAGTCTCTAAGTGCTCTTATGCAGAACAGTGTCTTGTACAAGCAGCCTCATGTGTTTAACATGGAAAGCAGGAACACAGGGTGCAGATGCAGAATCCATCACATGGGCCTCTCGCTCTCTCCCTCTCTCTCGGCTCCAGGGGAGTATTTGTTTGTAGTGTGACCCTCTCAGTAAAGTCAACAGCTGTTTCCAGTCAGCCTCCACTGCAGCGCTGCCATCCTTCAATGTGACGTGCTTCGCCTTTAAATGCATTGCCATTAACCACGGCCTAATTAGAACTAATGACTGTCTCATTAAACACTCTATGCAGCTAATCGCTTCACTGAGCCACAAGCAGAGAACCAACATGAGGAGGCAATAGCGCCATTCTAATATACATTTGTCTGAAGGAAGGAAAAATAAGGCCTCTTTCCATACAACTGCATTTTTAATTGGAGGAAATCAATATTCAGAGAGATGGCTTTATCACTGCTAATTTTTCTATCAGTAATCATAAATAGTTAACATTAATAAAAATCTCCCTCAATAATGTGAGCCCCCACTGCCCTATAGCAATCAGGCAGATCAGATATGGTTAATTATTAATTACTGGAATTCTGCCTCGCCCCCCCATCCCCCACCCCATGCCCCAACTCTCCAGTCATCAAGTGCAAACATAAGACATTTCACACACGGATGTGCCCTCAGACTCAACCTCAGCCTCAGCCATGCACTGGATGGACGGTGATACCATGGCCCTGTTTCGTATGCCGTGTTCATTCTGCTCTCTGCTTTTCATTTAGATCAAACAACAGGCTCAAACAGATAGAATCAGAGAGTTTCCCGAAGCTCGAAACTTTCCTTCCTCACCTTCCCTTTGTGAAAGCAGCCAGCTGAAAAAGTCATTACTAATGCTGACAGACAAAAGAGACAGGCACAAAGCAGGAGGAGAAAGAGAATACAACCAAAGATAGATTGTTGGAGGTTTTATATATTGGAAGGAGAGGCCACTGCTATTAGGAAATATTGTTACCATGAAGGGCTGAACTAGGTTTGCAACAAAGTTGCAGCCATGTGTAGACAGATGTGACATGTCAAAGTAACATCCACATGAATGGAGGACTCAGGGTTTCCAAACAGATCATTGCCCAGAGCATCACACTGCCTCTACCAGATGGCCCTCCTACTATAATGCACCTGCTGCCATTTCTACCCCAGGTATATGACGATCATGCACCCATCTCTCCATACGATGTAAGACGAAACATTATTTATTCGACCAGACAGGAGTATGGGCTCTCTGACTGGTATCATAAAATCTGTGATCCATTGTGTCTTCTGACACATTTATATCACACCAGCAGTAGCTTTTTCAGTACAGCTATTGTTACATTTTTTCAGTGGGTTTAAAACAGATTGGCTGGTCTTTGCTCCACATACATGCATAAATAAGCCTTGGACACCTGACAAGATCTGTAACAATTTGACACACTTCGCGATCTGACTGTTCCCTTGCTGTCTGATGTATCCCACCTCTTGACAGGTGCCACTGAAATGAAAAAAAATGTCATTCACTTCACCTGTCATGGTTATGCCTGATCAGTCTATGTCCTGTAGCTTTCCACAAGAAAATGTGCACTATAAGCAAAATAGGGATGCTTTTAGGAAATAAGAAAGTGCTTGATTAAGATCCTTTAAAACTGTAAAAGAAGAGAAAGCTGGTCAGAAAGACACACACACACACACACATGCTGAAAATAAACTGAAACCACCATAGGACAGCACCAGGAATTGAGATGCCTGAGGACATCCTCCAATAAATCTAGAAAGCATTGCCCCTCACATGAAGTAGAAAATTTGTGGCTTTCTGGGCTTGAGGCTTCAGTGCTAGACATGGTTGTAACAGGCAGAGTGGAACACGCTGTCTCCTGGAGGACACTGACAGAAGGGACCCATGGCCTGTGGCCTTGCCTTGGGCAGGCCTGCACATCACGCCGGTGGACTGACTAAAACAGGATTAGGGGTAGGGAGGTATCCCCTGCAGGAGTGTACCTCCACATGGCAGTTACAGGTTGTACCTTGTGGACAGTATATTTAACAAAGCTCTGACAAACAATGATAAGTTATTTAACTTTAGTAGCAAACAGATTGCAGTGCCTTAAACTGCAGTTACGAAACCTGTCTATCCATCTTCTAATTTCCAACCTGAATACATACTTCCTCCTTACAAGAACAGAATGCCTCTTTCAGCTGATTATTAAGTGTCTGTCCCCTCACCATCCAGATTTTCCTTTCATTCATTGGGCATTTAAACGAGCTGCATCCTCATAGCTGTAAAATTACAGACTATATTGTCACTAGGCTAGGCTGAGGGTTTGCTCAACGAGGAGCTGTTTTGTTGTGACCCCAGATGAAGGACAAGAGAGTGACTAACACAAATGACACATGAACAGATGCAGTACACCCTTAGAAGGTGCTTACCTTCTTAGACAGTAAAGTACAATTATACATGCTCTCATAAATGGTAAATTATAATTTAAAAAAAAGCTAACATTGTATTTCAATGCAGTCCTGGAAACATACCCCAAACTGCTGCATGGGATACAACAATGCTACCCAGCACAATGCACTGGAAACAATGAAAAACAATGCCCCATTTTGCACTAATCTTAATCGGTGTCCAGGAAAGCAAACTTTTCTTTTCATTGTCCAACCAGCTTGTATGATGTTGGGTATTCTGCGGCTCCTCTTGCTGTGAGCCTGGGGAAACTACAGCAGTCAAAACAGAACTGAACTGCAATAACATTCACCACACACCTGCCCAGCAGGGCTCTCTACAGGCAGACAATAGGAGCACTCTCGCTCACAATAAAGTCTGTATTTACACAGAAATGCCACAAACATCAAACATCAAAGTGTGGGTGCTGGGTCTGTGAGCATCACACACTTGTGGGACACCCAGCGAGCAGCTCTGCTTAGTCTGCTGGGAGGTCATTACCAGGGCATGCTTATGGAACTGTCTTGATGTGCGTGTCTTTTTAACATTTGAAACTTAATGCTGAAACAACAGTCCACACTTATGGTGGTGGCTGCTCTCAGAAGAACAACAAAGATGGCAGATAGCAGAGACGAGGTCTCATCATTTTAGGGACACATGAAGTCACCGTCTGTGCCTCAGCAAACCGCCGTCCTCGAGAATCCAGGTAGAAATGCAGCACTCTTCACTTAGTTAGCATTCAGCAAAGCACCTCTGTTCAGACAGCTTCCGTTCCCATCTCTGAGCATCATTTAGATTTAAATACACAACGCTGACCATCTCCAACAAACAACCCCATTAGGAAAAGCCTGAAAAATAAAAACAAACCTTTGAATGAGAAGCGAAACATAGAATGAAGAATGCAGTCGCGTGTTAGCGAAGGCAAGAGGGAGGTTAAATAAAAAGAACCTTGAAATAGTGCATAATTCTCTAGCTCCAGTTACCCTCGCAAAGTACACAAGGCGAGTGAAAAATAGCACGCATATCATTCATTAGCTACAAATAAAAGAAATTCTCTCTAATAGTCCCCTAATTCCCAGAGCATCCCACGCTATGGAGGCGAAAAAATAAAGAAATTGGGGGAAAAGATGCAAAAGAAAGCCGTCTCCCTCAAGTGCTTGTTAGGCTTAAATTATTATTGCAATGAATAATTTTAAAAATAAATAAGTAAATAAATAAATAAATAAGAAACATTTATAGATCTAAGTATTATCAGAGGAGCGCTGGGTTTGTTGCCGAGCTCTCTGGGCCCGTTTGAAATCCGTCTTTGTTTTTTTCTTTGATCTTTAACAGCTAAGCTCTCCAGTGCTTCACCTGATCCTCAACTAACGCTCCAGTCCTCGACTTCCCACCTTGTTGTCATGGTCAGTGGGTCACTGGGAGGTCACTCGCTTTCAGGAGAGAAAATTGTGCCTCTGGATGACTTAAAGGGTAAATACTTAGATTTTTAATAAAAAGGATGAGTTTGCATTCCCAGATGTATGTTCCTTTACGTTTTCCCGGGCGTTTTGGTTCCTGTCAAAGCTGGGAGAGGCATAAACAGAGACAGTGTGTGGCTCTGCTCATCATAGAGGCTTATGGGCGGTTTGAGACAGCTCTTGATTGGACAGCTAAGCAGGCAGGGAGAACAATGGGAAAGGAAGTGGAAGAGTGGAAGATAGACAGACCAAGGAAGGGAGAGAAAGAGGAAGTGAGAGTGAGCAATAGAGAGAGAGAGAGAGAGAGAGAGAGAGAGAGAGATGTATACCACTGGCTACTTCCCTACTCTCCCTCTTCCTCGTTGGGGACTTGGGGACTCCAAAGTGAGGGACATCTCAGTCCTCAGCCTCAGGTTTGATTGATATTTTAATGAGTTAGTTTCACTGCCCCTCCATCAGGCCCCTACCTCCCCTTGCTCCTCTACCTCCATACCCTCCCTTACTCCCCCTCCTGCACCTCCCTTCGCTCCCTGGCCCCCTGAGTGGCTCGCTCCATTCCGTTTCATCACACTTCAAACGGACCTGGCGCTCTCCGCTTGCCCGTTCTGGACCAGGGGAGCAACAACATCTGCAGGGGTGGTGGGGGGGTGTATGGGGCACATACACACCTCACTAGGGGGACACGCGCAAGACGCTCAGAGCAGATGTCACAGAGATTGCAACAGCAGGCCGGGGGAGGGCCACAGGGAGCCACTTCTCAACAGGTTGTGCCATAGAGAAAGAGAGGGAAGGAAAAGAGGTGAGGGGTCCCTCTCTTGTCCTGTGACAACCCCTGTTGAGAGAGAAACCCCCCTGCCTGCCTGCTGTAGGGTGAGGCCCCTCTGATCCTGCTCTCCTCACCACCAGCCCCCTTTTGACAATACAATTAGGTAATTAGTCACCCTGGCGCTAATAAGCTAATCATGATCCATGTGTTTTTCCATTATTAAAGCCGTGTCGTCCCAGGGTCCTCCCAGAGGGCTAACCCGGTCTATGCCTACTATAGCGGGGACACCGAGGCTGGGGCTGAGCAGGGCTCAGACTGGGGAGTTGGGGCCCCCCTCTGTGTTTTTGTTTTAGCACTGCAAACCAGCCCCAGAGAAATAGGCCTACCAGAGAAATCATTAAAAGATCCCTTAATGACAGTAAAGGCAGCACTTAAGAGGGCCTCTAACATCACTTAACATCAGGTTCATCTCATCTCACCCTTGAGGTGCAGGCCGGAGCCAACTGGAAACTCATCAAAACACTTTTTTTCTGCAGGGGAGCAAAAACACTCACAATGTGAATATTTCAGGAAGCCACCCAAAAGTGCAAACGAACAAAATCATGTTATAAAAATGTGTAATCATGTTAACATATGCATTGTGATACACTGATTTGAAGATTCAAGCACATTCATATTAAATTTGATAAACTAGACCTTTTCTCTGATGTCTTACGAGCATGAACATGTTTTTAGTGTACCTGTATGCTGGTCCTCCACTCACCCTTGTGTATTCATTCAAAAATCTGACTTCTACCAAAATAACTGGCTTTATCATGAAATTTCAGTTTCCGTAATGCACTGAAATCACCCCTAAAAGATCATATTCGATCATTAAATGAGGTCGAAGGCCTAAACTCCTGAAAATCATCCAGTATTATGTGAGGACCAATGGAATGCATCCCTTACCGGCTTGCACAACCTAGCAGCGCTGCCCACCCATTTACAGAAATGGACGGGTTGCACTCCCGATTGCAGCCCTCCTCACCCCAGCGCAGAAGAATGGGCCACAGAACACGCTCGGATAAGCACACGCGCCCTGCACTGTAGTCAGATATCTTCTGCTGCAGTGGGCCCTGATTGGAAACAAATGCCTTTGCAGTGACCCGTGGCGCCGAGAGAGAGGGAGGAAGAGAGAAAGGGAGAGAGAGAGTGAGAGTGTGAAGCAGAAAAAGAGGGAGCTGCGCCCTGGGCCCTTGCTGCCTGTGCCTGACACTCTTTCTGCTGCTTGGCTAAATGTAATTACCGAGCACATTAAACTTTGCCACGGCACTTCCCTCCACCGCCGCCGCTGCCGTTCGTTTTGTTTGCTTTATTTGTTGTGCAGAGTGAGGCGTCCTGCCGAGCACAGAGACAGACGGCGTGTTCGCTTCATTACATATTCACAATGCTTTTGTCACCCAGTTGACTGGTGCCTCCAAACAGCTGTTTTCCCTGCGAGTATAAATAAGCATTTGTTCTGACATGGAGAGAGAGAGAGAGAGAGAGAGAGAGAGAGAGAGAGAAAGAGAGAGAGAGAAGGCAACATAAGGAATAGAGGGAAGAGGTGCCACACAAGAAGCTTTGTAGCATGCAAAATAGCCTTATTATAACCTCTACAGCCATACCACAGATAACACATTATGCTGTTGACATTCCAGTCAAGATGTTTATAACAGGCTTGAACACTGCTGCCAGCTTTACCTGTGTATCTATTCTCAGGCAGCTGTGAAGGTTAATTTCAGTAAGCGGCACACATGCACACTGTAGTCATGAATTATGAGACCAGCAGGAACCCAAAAGAGAGGATTTTGTTATCTGAAGACCTGCCTATCTCTTCTCTCCCTCTCTGAGGAGCGGTGGAAATTGCTCGCCCTTTGATCAGTTACGCAGTTTCTCTTAACAGAGGCTGTGGGAAAAAGGCAGGTAAGCAAAGCTGGTCCTGGATCAGCAGAAAAACAGCACGCTGTGCGGCAGGAAACAGAATACTCATGCGAGGGAGGAGTAACAGGCCTTCAATAGCCTACAGACGTTTGCCCGCGAGCGACTTGACCACGCCGCACATAGGCTGCCGCACTTCATCACGGGACACTAATGAGAGATCTACACATTTGGAGCACATCAGATAATTAAAGGATCTGACATGGCATACTACAAAACTACGTTCCTCTAACTAGCAAACAATACATTAATAAACAATTTCGGTTCTAACTAAAGCCTCCCTCGCTCTGTATTGCTGTTTACAGGTTTTGGAGAAATCAATTAATGGCAAAAGTATTCGGTGACCACAATATATTAGCAACACAGAATTAATCATCTTTAATTGCTTTACACACACACACATACACACACACACATATATATATATATATATAGTGCTTGAAGTGGGAAAAAAATGAGTGAAGGAACTCTAATTTTCTGACATATTCTCGGGACACTGTTGCTGCGTCAGATCCGTTTCAGTAAGTACCGAAACACAGAAAAAAGACGAAAATACAGAAGTTCCAGAACTGCGTTCCCCTGCGTTCCGTCCCACTTCAACCACTGTATATATATAAAAACACACACACACACACATATATACATATATACACATTAATACATGTCCCATATCTGAAATTGCTTAATCAACCAACCAAGCATTTTTGAGAATGAAGGAAAACTCACTTTGAATTTCAAGCAATATAGTACATAAATAAACTATTCTGTCTCTGAAGCTTAATGATCATTTCTTTATTCAGAAGATTTTGTGATTTTGCACATTTTTTACTTTTCCATTGCTGAATTAAAAAAAAAAAATTTTAATTTTTTTTCCATTCCATTGCTGAATTGTATTGCTGAATTGTTCTGCTGTTGTTTCATTTCTCATTGTATTTCATCTCGCTAGAGAAATTACTTAATTATGCCTTCAAACAGCTTCAGTTACTGAAGATAATTTTTATTTGTTTTCCATTAATTTTTTTAACAGCTTCATTCGCAGATGTAGCTAGTTTGTATAGACACATTAAGCTATGACCTCTGATGAAATTTAACATCCTAATATGTTTATCTTTGATCTGTGTAATTTAAATGTACAACAATGACTAAACTGAAAAACCAGGGACTCTGCCAGTCTGACCACTCATCACATGTTAATACCACTAATGGCACCATATTGTTGGCACCAGTAAAATAAGCTCCTTTTCATCCTAAAAGCATTTTTTTCCTCTCACTGAATTTCATATTTATTAGTCACATATACAATTGACAACCATTCATCAATTTTAGCCTATGTTCCTTTTTTATATCCACTTTAGATGCTATAATTAATCATTTGTGATTTTTTATTTGCATTACGGTCAATGGTTTTATGCATGTTTCATAATAATCACCATTTAGTGAAAAACACTCTGCTGAGAGAACTCTCTGACATTAAAATATAGAACCAGAAGCTCAGTACAGCATGAGACTTTTATTTATTCACCTTTAAACTGATACTGAATGACAAACTTACAAAGAGTTGTTAGCAGCGGTTCCCCGAGGCATGGTGCCCACTCTCTTCGGCCAATCGCTGCGTGAGAGACCAGCTCATAAAAATCTGATGCGTTACTTGAGACGTATCTGTGGAGGGTGAGACAAAGCATCCACATTATGATTCAGTTACGTGTTGGATCAGTTACACACTAATTAAACACTGCTCTGACTCAACAACCCTGAAGTGATTTGTCAATCATTCTGAGGTAAAGTATCAGGTCCCATTAGCTGCCAATCAGAGTGCGATCGAGCCAGGACTGCCAGGCGGGTATAGCGCCACCCTGGCACGTTTCTAGCACAGCCTGAGTGCCTGGTCAGGAAGGAATGGAGAGACGGCAAAATCCTGGTGGAGTTTCATGCAATTTAAGCAGATTAATGGCTGAATAAACAAATAAAAACGTACAACCACTATCAGACACTAGCCTGAGGGGATTTGCATTCCATTACTAGATTAGAAACAAATAATAACTGCAAGTCATTCATCTTATAAACAGAGACTGAGTTAAAAGATGCCAAGCTATGGGGAAAAAACTCCTGTCATTTCAATTACAAATCTCCAAGAAAAAACAGGAATTCACAATGAAAAAGCAAAAGCAAAGGAAATATATACATGCCTGCATTATTCAGTGACAACGAATTCTTCCTTAAAGAAATTGACACTTAACAGGGATTCTGAGACCCCATGATAGCATGAGAAATACCCCTAATTGTGAGCTATTTATAAGATATTTATGCCAAGAATAGAGTGAGACAACAGAGCTTTAAGGAGCCAACACAGATCGCTCTGAAGGGAAAGTTAAAGTGGAGTCAGCTGGTGCGGGGAAGATGACTCAAGCTGACACTCGCTCCTGTGGGAGCTGTGGCTCAGGAGATTGTGCTCTAGTGGGAAATGCAAGTGTACCTACAGAAAGCTGGCCTGAAACACATCATGGCAGCAAAGTGACAGAGGATTCAGGCTCCAGCAGTGTGAGGAGAGACTGCAATTCCTTCTGCTTTGAGGTCCAGGTCAGTTGATATCAAAGTCACTCTCAGGCCTGCTTTGCACTGTGAGAGTGCTGAGGAGAACAGGTAAGAGGATAAACTCCCCACCAAAACTCTGACTTGAAAAAGTAGTTCAGGAGAGACTGATTTACATTGGAGGCCCAGGATTAAAGGTTCAGACCCAAGGAGAGGCATAGCAATAGAGATGTGCACTCACTGGGCAGACTGGTTAAGTGTTGAAGGGCAGTTCCACTGATTAAAAAAAAATCATGACTATTACGGTGTAAACAAAGCCACTCAGAGCAGTTTTGTAGTAAAATTCATCATTTTAAAGAGTCAGGGATTTGCAAAGTGGCCAGACATCCAAAGCTGCTTTAAACTTCCTCACATATATCTATGGCATTAAATGGTTTCTAATATGTTGGCTGATGCACAAGACATTGTTTCACTGTCATTTTGAGGTTCTTCACTACAGGCCTCACATATACAAGACACGTGTAGGTTTACTGGTAAATAAAATGGCTATACATATGTTTTAGACCCATGGCTCCTGTCATTGCTGTGTGTGTAGTCAAAAAACAAATTTTTGACAAAACATACTGTTGTGGCAGAATTAGCATTTATTAATTGTAATTTTTCATATCTTATGTTATTAATCATTTGTATTGTTTTATTAATTATTTTTATTGTTTTATTAATTATGTATAATTATATATGTAATTATAATGTATCCATATTCACTGTAATAATGTCTGCAGTTCACTTTAGTTCGGAGTGTGTGTGTCCTTAGGCTGATTAGATGTCTTTAAGGCGCCATAGTCTGGCCTAGGCCGAGGGTCAGATG
>JBBKCR010000022.1:10359889-10379643 GCA_037577295.1 Ladigesia roloffi | reverse complement strand
AGAGAGAGAGAGAGATAGAGAGGTATAGGGAGAGAGAGGGAGAGAGAGAGAGAGAGAGAAAGAGAGAGAGAGAGAGAGTGAAAGAGGTTTTTAAGTCAGAATGCTGGAAAATCAGGAAACAGTGAGGAGGAAGGTGTGTTGAAAAGCGATTTGAATATAAACATGGTACACACATTCACATTGTGCGCATTTTTTTTTATATGTGTCCCAGTTCACAAATAGCAGTTTTAACTCCCTTGATTATCCCTGACATCCGCAGTCTTTTATCTTTCCCTCCATCTTGTTTCTGTCTTTCTTTCTGTTTTTTCTTTTCTTAATCAGCTTAACCCAAACGGGCATCCTTTAATGGCCTCTGTTTTAGGGGGGGAAGCTGAAACGGGATGATAATTAAAATAATTAAACCTCTGGGATTGCTTTTCTCTTTTATACTCTCACTCTCTCATTCGTTCTTCCTTTCTTTCTTTCTTTCTTTCTTTCTTTCTCCTCTTTACTGAATTTCTGACTCCATTCAGAGAATTGACTGGAACTTATTCAACTGACTTGAGCCCACCTCCAGTTTTCTGCAGTCTGAGAGCCTATAATATAAAAGGGGAGTGTCTGGGAATAGACTCTGCTTATTTATCTGTTTTTCTTCTAGCTTACTTTCCGTTAAACCAAAAAAAATCCATAAAAAACAAAACGGAGGGGGAGTGAAAAGTATCCTCTTTTATGATTATTTATTCATGGACTTTTAAGCTTTTAATGAGGACAAATGAAGCTTTAACTGAGTGTCAGTATGAAGCATGCTTTCCTAAAAATGGTCTTGTTTTGCATTTTTTTTCTCTCCAGCGCCTGTCCATGTGGAATAAGTTTGAACATTTAAACACAAACCAGCCTGTTTGGAACCTAAAAGCAGCTCTCTTCCACATAAATAATGTTTTTATCCATTCTTGCTATTTCTTGATCCTCTAAAAATGCAGATGACATATAACACATTGGAAAGATCACTGAAATTAATTCATATATGGAAAATCAGTTCAGCAAATATTAGATTCAATGGTTAAAAGCATATATAATTACAAGTAAATTGGTAAGTCTAGACGTCTAGCAGATACATGTGCAAATGTGCAGTTCCAGTATGCTGCACCATCAAATTAAGCCACAATAATACAATTAATCATGAATCTTATCAAACGATCAATCAATGAACACGTAATGAACAATTAAATTATGGCTGTTTAGTTGATTCGAGTTTCAAGTGACTGGAACTGACTGGGATTTTTCAGTGTCTTCTCATTATTGCATTATTTTATATTATATACATACACAAACACTCACACTTCCTTAATATGCATGAAAAGTTCTCATTAAATAACCTGTTATTTTTATTTCCTAATTAAAAATAAGTACAAGTAACATTCTCTACAGGGAAAAAAGTTAAGTGTGGTAGTTTAGTGCAGAATTTACATTGATATTTATATTAAATATATTTATTTTAGACCCATTCCTATTCTCCCCCTGGTGCAACCTCGGTTTGGGGGTCTTGCTTAAGAACCCAGTGGTGGAGGCTGATTTGATATATACTGTGCACACACACACACACACACACACACACACACACACACACACACACATAAATGAAAATATATATACAGTACCTGGGTCAATTATACTTAAAACCTGTTTACTACTGGACAGTAGTGTTAAGTTAGTGTTAAAACGTTAATATCACCACAAATGCAATTAACATTATTACAGTAAAGTGTGGTTTTATGTGGGCAAATTGTTCTCCTGACCATTTCCACTGAAGTCTAATTAAATTTTATTTACAATCAAATAGCTGTTTTGGCTCGTTTTACTTCTTTAGATTGCATTAGGTGGTGCTGCTTATGAAATGGTATAACTCCACACAATGACTGGAGACACTGAGTAGAAATCTGAGACCAGACCTGGGTGCTTCACACCAGCTCGCAAAATATTAACACTTTTTAGAATAAAAGTAATCTTCATACTTTTTTACTGCTTTGTAGATTATTTCTATTTATTCAGAAAGAAATCGACCCGCAAATTCAAACTATTTATATGTATATAGGGTGCCGCCAGAAATCTTGCCCCCACCCCTTCATTAAAATAATATTACTAGCCCCTAACAGGGCCCCATGTCAGTGCTGGGCCCCTAGAATTGTTCTAACCTTTCCCCCCTGGCGGCGCCCCTATATACATATATATATATATATATAGCCTACAGACAGACATAATATTGTTATTTGTGTGTGTATGTAAACCGAAATCGCAGCATAAAAGTTATTTTAAGAGACAAAAGAGTCTAATCATAAGTGTGTCCGTGTCCCGTTATGATATCTGGTTAGAGAGAGAGAGAGAGAGAGAGAGAGAGAGAGAGAGAAATCCCTTTGCCGTGACTACTAAAGATCTATATTTAAAGTTTTCCGCGCGCTCTTTGAGAACATTGAGGAGCGATTTCATATTTGCACTGACATCTAATTTCTCACGGAGAGAGCGAAATCACAAATCGCTGCGGATTCCCTCCGCGGCCAATTAGCCCGCATCAGCCCGCCTGACCCTCGCAGCGCTGCTCAATTAATCATGCCACTTTCCCTCCGTCAGGAAACCCTACATATGCACACGTTTGATAAACTCATCACACTCTCTCGCCCTCAGAACTTAACACGCGTTTCCTCTGCTTCGACAGAGAACAGGGTCTCAGAAAAGAGAGAGAGAAACTCAGAGGAGGAGAGGAGGGGAGGACAGCGGCGACCTCTGCTCCTCTCAGCAAAAGAAAAAGAAAAAGAAGAGCTCTGTCCTTAACCTGACAAGATGTATCCACGCATTATGCGTCCATAATATGGACAAAATATACCAATTATAGTTGGGACGTTACAGAATGGCATTGCATTCAAATACAGAGATGATAAATACATAAATGCTTTAATTAGGAGTCGGTCCCCCTTTGCAGCTAGAAATTCCACTCTTCTTGGAAGACTTTCCACACGTTTCTGTGGGAATTGGTGTCGTAGATATTTTTTGAGGCCAAGCACTCATGTTGGATGAGAAGGTCTGGCTCGAAATCTGCGTTCCAGTTCATTCCAAAGGTGGTGGATGGGGTTGAGGTCAGGACCGGTCGAGTTTTTCCACACACTGAACTCCATCAGTCGCGTCTTTATGGAGCTTGCTTTGTGCACTACAACAGAGTCATGCTGGAATAGAAAAGGTTATTCCACAAACTAGGCATTACGAATGTCCATCACAGGAAGTACGGGGCCCAAACCATGAAAAACAGGTGTGTCCCAATGCGTTCGTCCATATGGTGTATTTCAGATCGTCAAAACCTAATTGAGGGTCCCGCTGGACAATATAGGACAATGTTTACCAGTTCAATACCACAAATGATCTCTTCTAATATCAGGACCTCTGTATAGGGTTTACAGCTGAGACCAATATGTCTCAGCATCAGGCGTTTTTCCAAGGAGTGCAAATATGTTTTTTCACTTACACGTACATTAGTAACTCAGTGAGAAACATAGAAAACTAGCCTGTGTGCAGCGGACCACCGACTGAAATAAGGTCAACATGAAAAGTGGCTCAAAAATTAAATATAACAGAATAAAGCCGTGTCTGACTTTACCATTGCGAGGTGCCCACCTGTGGAAACATTTTGTAGACACACCTGGAACAACAGTGCACTCTAGTGTCCAAAGTGGAGAACTGGAGTAGCAGTGTAGCCATTTAATATTTCTGCTGCTTAACATGCAGGACTTGTTAATGTTTTATTTCTTTTGGGATTTATTGCCTCGTCTGTTTCTCTTTAGGGTGCACACTTACATATACATATACACACATTTATGTAATGCAATGCATGTTTGGGTTTATTATACATATATGTATAAATAATTTAATTATATCTGCATTTCTTATGATATAGGTATATGAAAATACATACATAGATTACACTCATTGGAAGGTGTGGAAAGTTCATTACACACTAATATATATATATATATATACACACATACATACAGATGTATGTGTGTGTAAAATGTTGAGGTTGACAGCTTGAGGTTAATGAGGTTGACAGTTTCTACCTTTGTATGACAAGTGCACACATTCAGAGTCTAAATAATGGAGACCAGTCAACACTCTATAGTGCAAAACATTGAAGACGATTTTATTTTCATCTTTCACAGTTAACACAAGCAACTGCTTTAAGGACTTCCTTCTCCACCCAGAAGAGGCGTGACTGAAACTTTCCATTCAGTTCTTGATGATTGTACCTTGTATGTCGTAGTTCCTATTGTTGCCATTTAAAGTGAATTGTTGTACATGCTGTAGATAGCAAGGCAAAAGGGATGACAGCAGAGACTTCAAGAGGACAACAGGATTTGTGGATTTCAAATGAAGCCAGGAAGTCCACCTTCACACACTGGTGACCAGTGCTGGCACCTATAAATGTGTTGCCGGCCAAAGAACAGCCGGCTACAAAGAGTACCTGCATGCTGACCTGTGCCTTCACTGCTGGGGTTGACCTTTATTTGTTCAGCAAATTGTCTTTAATAGTAAATAAAGACCATTCATACTGGACTAGATATGAGCTGATTAAATATGAATCCAGTACGTGTTAATGCGCCTTCAGTCTGTCCTCTTTACGCTCATGTTAAAATCCTTACATGATATGCAAATTACAAGAGTAAACTCAAAACCTTTCCAGTGCACCCGCTTAAAGACCAGGTTTTTAAGATTTGGCATTAAATAAAAAAAAATGAGTGAATACAAAGTCATCAGTTTGACCGTTTTTGAATGTCGTCGTTTTACTTACACCAAACATTTGCATTAGGAATGCCCAGATATGGGAACTGTCTGATTTTTTCTGTGTGTATACATCTGCTGATGTAGATATGTAAACATTCAAAAAATTTACACATTTTGGCTAGTCACCTGCAATAGAACTGCAGAGATTTGTAAATATAAATGAAGCAAAATAAATGAAATGCTGGGGGGGCGGGGTTTGCACAGTAGACCAGCCATTGGCCAAATCCTGCCTTGCTGCAGTTCAATACTTAGATAGATAGATCAGATGCCTTTTTAAAGACACATATCTGCAGATTACGATATGATTCCGATATCGCTATGCTTTCCTTCTGCTATAATGCTTTTGCTTTTACCATACTGTTTAAAAAAGCATCATGTCAAGAGCATTTAGTTCATTCACATATCCTGATCCTAGATCTGCTCTCTGTGCACCAATAATAACGAGGCGTGTTCAAAAAAATCAGGAATAAGAAATGAACATGCTGGGCTGGAACACCAGATGAGCGAATCACAGGGGGCTGCATCTCACAGTGTTGAGCAGATAATGTCCTTTGGCCAGCTGCTGATAATAAATTTAGTCGTCTTACTACAGGAGAACAGGGAACCAGAGAGATTCCAGTTTTCAAGTGTTAATACCACTACACTGATAAGTGCAGTGTGCACTGTACTGTTGTAATGGTTTCAGAAGAAGCTCTGCTAATAATCCTGATGTGAGCATGAAGAGACGGCATTTGAGAATACTATTAGATGTAACAGCTCAGTGGAATGAGAAAAAAATATATATATTTCTGCATAACCACTCTCAAAGTCAGTTACTATGACATTATTAATGTCAATACTTGAGTTCACACTTGGCTGGACTGGCATAACTTGGAAATATTTTGGTTTTGTTGGTCTGCTGACTTCTGGTGAGCGTTAATACTTTTATAGAAGGCAGTATGTCACAGAGACAAAAAAATAAATAATTTGAAAATTCTAGTAATATAAAACACACCTCGCAGCACTCTGGCTGCCACACAGACTCTCTCTCTCTTTCTGCAGCTCTCACACACACAAAAGCAGATTGCAGGGTGTCGGCACTAAAAGTTTCAGTCAACTTTTCTTTAGAGGGGCAATTCCTCAGATTTTTCAAAAATGCATTATTGAATAATTGAGATAAACAGTCATTCAGAGAGGCCTGATGTGGAATGCTCCGTTTACAGAGAATCCCGGAGAGCCGGAAATGTTCACGGGAAATAGAGATGGAAACCTGACACAGTAGAAGCACTTAATGTTAGGATCACACCGATACCAATACCAGTATCGGGTATCGGAACGATACTTGGTTTAAATACACGTATTCTTTAGTGAATTGTCGATACCATGCACCGATACCACAGAACTATACCCTATTTCACTACATCAACTGATCATTCTGGGTGAAAATGATTTGTTGTCCTGCCAGACTTCAATATCTAGGGGAGACAATGAGCTGGAAACTTGGCATCAGGTATTCTATTCACGAGCAATTTGATTTTTTTTCAATAGGAGGATTAAGAAATGTCAGCAATTTGGAAATATTTTAAGATTCAAGATGATGCAGGAGTTACATTATCAATTTCATTAAATATCTGAAGATGCATCACAGTTCTAAGTATACAGCAACCAAACATAATGCATGTCTTTGTGGACATGAAAGCAGGAGACTGTTTTGATATTTCCTTTAAGAATGTATTCAAATGTGGTTCTCTTTAAAGGAACCGAACTCAGTCCTCAAGAAGTGGGCAGACAGAAAGAGGACACAGCTGGTTTTATGTTCAGAGTGTGTTCATTTGCTCCTGAGCTGTACCCTACCACGTTATCTAACTATGGCAAGCCTAATGGGCATAAAGAGTCAAAGCAAATCTGGAGCGCTTAGTGTTCATAATGCGCGAGTTTAACTGAATGGTGCTGTGGACTTAAAGCTTTGATCAAAGAATGGACGCTATATTTTAGCCTTGGAATAGACTTCTGTTAATACTTTGTATTTAAACTTATTATACCCTCAGCAAAAACTAACTTATTCAACTGTACGACGATTACACTTTTTTTATATTAAAACTGAGACAGTATATTTGAAGTTTACATTTTATGTACCATATTTTACATATTTTAGAACAGTATAGAGAAGTATATTTGATTATACTGATAAGTATAAAGAAAGTATATAAAGTATAGTTTTGTAAACTCAAAAATGTTCCAATGTAGTCTGAAGAAATGTTAAAATTAAAATACTTTCTAGTACACTTCAAGTACATGGTCCATATACTTGCTATATTTATCAAGCAAACTTTTAATTTCAGGTATACTACTTTGCTAAGGGTAGGCATGTCAATCTTTCTTGCACTTGCATGGACACCATTCTAAGACGTATCGGTATCGGTACTTGGTATCTGCACTTGGTATCGGCAAGTACAAAAATAAAAATACTCATACTCGTATCATTTTGTAAAAAATGGTATCGTTGCATCCCAACTTAATGCCTCTAAAAGCTTAATCACAAATTGTTATGAAAATCCCGTCTGAAGCCCAAGACATTTTATAGTGGTTTCAAAATTGTTTTGGTCTAAATATAGTTTTAAATACCTATCCATGACAGACAGATACATGGAATGTGGGTTTTCTTTTCACTATATTCCCAATATCAGCATAAATAACATGTAGGTTTACAGGTCAAATTTTCTTGTTTGACAAGGCAACTCCAAGATTCTATTACCAGTAATGTCAGGAAATGTATCTATCAATTTTCTCTACAATTAACCATTTCATATCTTGCCATTTCGAATAAGTTTGATTTTGCTGAACTTGTGAACAAGAAAATTTGAGGGGTTGGGAACACAGACTTCTTCCTCCTTGACACAAGAAGGCTGACCTCTGTGTGTGTGTGTAACCACTCTGCACCACACAGCAGAAATCTTCAAACGTGTGCATTAACCCAAAAATCACCCCGCTAAAACCGCATATTGCTTCTCGTACTCTCATACAACTAGAGACCTACACAAGGCCGACCCTCGGCTGTGCACTTGAGCTGGGGATCAATGGTTTTAAAATGTGCTGCTAATTTAGCATATGTGACGGGAGAATTAATGAGCCTTATGAGGTTTCACGTGAACTCACGGGAACCCACCTCACAACACCATTTCTCAAATCCAAGCCTTTGACAGCTCCATTTTTTTGGCAAGAAACATAACATGACAGTTCCACATCCTGTTGTCCACTTGGGGGAATAGGACAAACAACATTGAAATCAAAAGTGTCCTGCTTAATCCGATCTCAGCTTGCAACTTTCTCCATTTACTGGCTTCTAACCCAACTTCCTTTACTCGCTCTTACTTGCTTTATCTGTCTCTTTCACTTTTTCTCGCTCTAGCTGTGCTCTTGATGGGTTTCGTTATAGTCCATGATCCGTAGCTGTTGCTGCCTGGGCCGGACAGGCAGCCCACTGGCCCCTCTTCCTTCTCGGCTCGTGGCCCTCTGCAGGCCGTGGGTCTGGGCTTCTTTAGGCGCTGTGGTGAAGGTGGGCCCTGGTGCAGTCTTCATGGGCATCTCCACACAGAGCTCAGTCTTCAGGCCCTGCGACAGGCCAGTGAGCTGTGGGCGAAAGACTTCGCCCTCATCACACTGACTCTCACTCTTGTTGCGGAACAGCTCCCGTGCCCGCATGCCTAAGAAGCTCTTGGCACTTGGGTATGAGCCCACGGTGATGGGGGCAGCCGAAGAAAGAGCAGGGGGGCCAGGAGGCCCAAGTGGCACATTTGGCCGAAGAGGTGGCGGCTCTACCAGCACAGGCGGAGGGGTGCCGCGTCTGCCATTAACTGACTTCGCTTGCCCTGATGGTAAAATGCTGCCATTACCATGTGAAGACAACTCTGTGTCCTCTTTGGAGGCGGCGTTCACTGGTCCATCCATCACTATCACACTGTGGGAGTGCAAAGTGACAAAGCAGTGGTGAAAACACAGTTCAAATTTCAAAGAACTACCAAAAGCACCTGCACACAAAATCATCAGCCACCAGTGCCATACATTTACACAAGAAAAACAAATAAAGCTGTCAAGGATACACTGTGAGAAAAAGCCGAGAAAAAATGAATTTGGAAGAACACTGCAGTCTGTTTGACCATCTTAATTGCTTTTTGTTGTGTTTTTTTAACACTGGCCCATGACGAATGTCATTTACAAACTGCTGAACCAATTGCTTCTAAACAAGCTAAATTTACACTAAAATAGGGCTAACTTCACCATCAATTGTCATTAATCAAGTCATTTTTGTCAGTTAATCAAGTGAACATACATGTGCAAGCAGCAAACATTCAATGTGATTTAATATACACTGAATATGAAATAAAACCTGAAACAATTCATGAAGTAATCATGACCGCCCTACAAAAATGTAAACATAACTACATACATTCTTTGTTGTAATACAGCGGAGCTCATATGGAGCATCACACAAACAAACGTGACAAATGTACCTGGTTTCTGTGGGTCCACAGCGCTCTTTGGCATCCACAGCTGCAGCAGTGGTAGAATAAGCCTCTGTCTCCAGCCTGCTGTACAGCTGAAGCATTTCCGTCTGAAGGACCTGAGTAATACACCTCTGGGCCTGGTACCTATTCTCAGATGCCTGCAGCTCCTCCCTACAGAATGAGAGACAGACAGAGACAAGAACAGGGGAAAAGAAAAGAAGAAATCAAGAGAGATTGTCAGAAAGAGAGAAGTAGTCAGCAACACCACAACAAAAAGAGGAAAGCCTAATCTAAAAATATTAGCTAGCAGACACACTTTATTAACAACAGGATCTCGTCATGCAGTCTAATTGCTAATTTAACTATTGTGAGGCGTGAACTTTTTGGGACAAAGTGAAACATTTTGGCTTCTTAGGTTTCTCTAGAACAGCACGTTACAAATGAATCCACAATCAATGTTTGGGGAATTTTGTTTATAAATCTTTATCCAGAAATCAATAGTTCAATTCAATTGAATTCAATTTCATTTCTATAGCGTTTTTTACAACCAGGTTGCCACAAAACAGCTTCAGAGTCCAGGTCCGAACCCCTAGTGAGTAAGCCAAAGGCGACCGAGGCGAGGAAAAACTCCCTCAGATGGAGGAAGAAACCTCGGGAGGAACCACGACTCAAAAAGGGAACCCGTCCTCCTCAGGTCGACCCTGAGACAAAGAAAAGACAGACCTAACTTTGTGTCCTCTTTTTATGCAGGCTGGACTTGTGGTATGTACTGTTGCTGTGAAGACGTCTCTGACCCTCATGACAAAAATGAGACACGACGTTAATACTGGTCATGTGACGATAACGAAACAAAATCTATAATGTATTTTTGTTGAAGAACAAGAACGCGACTAAATGTGGTTTACAATATAAAAACTGTGCGAAAGTGTCTCGTAATTTTCGTTGACTAAAAGGAGATGAGACGTTATGTATCTAGAGTAGACAAAACTTTTGGGACACCCTTTTTCTGGATTTTCTTCCTTGAAATTTGGGTGCGTCTTATATTCCGGAGTGTCTTATAGGCCAAAAAGCCCTACCCCCTTCTGTAGATTTTGAGATTCTGGGAACTACTAGGAGCCCAGAGTTTTGCAATCTTAAGGACCGTGCTGAATTGTAGCGTATCAGAAGATTGGTTAGGTATATGGGAGCTAAACCATTTAAAGCTTTGTATGTAAGTAAGACTATTTTGTAATTGATTCTAGACTGAACAGGTAGCCAGTGCAGAGATGATAATGTTGGGGTTCTATGATCATATTTTCTGGATCTAGTGAGAACCCTGGCGGCTGCATTTTGGACTAACTGAAGCTTGTTTATTGAGGATGCATGGCAACCACCTAGTAATGTATTACAATAATCCAGTCTAGAGGTCCTGAATGCGTGAACTAGCTTTTCTGCGTCAGATACAGATAAGACGCTCTTGAGCTTGGCAATATTTCTACAATGGAAAAGATGCTTTTATGATATTGGTAATATGATTTTCAAAGGACAAGTTACTATCTAATATTACACCAAGGTCTTTTACTGTCGAGCTGGTAGTAACAGTACATCCTTGTAGGCGCAGACTGAATTGTGAAAATGTTGGGTACTGGTTTTTGGGCCAATAAGTAATATCTCCGTCTTATCTGTATTCAGTAAAAGGAAGTTTTTTGTCATACCCTGGACACACTTAGTTAGTACTTAGGTAATTCATTTGGTTTAGTTGAAATATATAATTGAGTATCATCAGCATAATAATGGAAACTAATCTCATGTCTTCTAATGATGTTACCCAAGGGGAGCATGTATAATGAAAACTGCAGAGGTCCTAAAACTGACCCTTGTGGGACCCCATATTTTACTGGCATTACACCAGACGGATCTCCATTTAAATCTACAAAATGGTATCAATCTGACAGATATGATCTAAGCCATTTAAAGGCTTGTCCCTGAATAACTATGTGATTTTGTAAGTGATCAATGAGAATATTATGATCTATAGTAGTGCTGGGCGATAAAACGAACTCAATTTATTATCGATTAAAAATGAGGACGATCACGATGATATGCGGAGGCTATAAAACTCGATAAAACTAGTTTGCTCAGTTTTAGAGCATCCGCTGATACAGACAACCCAAGGGCCAATCGAGTAGCACGTTAGGTTTGCATTACAGCCAATCACTGATGACCTTACAATTTTGCCCCTCCTCTCCGAAAGACGCAATATTGTAAACATTAGCAACGTGGGCTTGTTTTGGGGAAAAAACGTCGGGCAACTCTGCCACACCGGTGAGTAAAGCGGAGGAGGAGATAATACCGAAAACAGTCCTCAGAGGTGCTTATTTGTGTGCGTGTATTTGTGCGTGTGTGTGTGTCTGCGTGTGTGTGTGTCTGCGTGTGTGTGTGTCTGCATGTGTCTGTGTGCGCGTGTGCGCGTGTGTGTGTGTAGGTCCAGGGTTCAGTATAGCAGGATGAGTCGGTAATCAGCACGTTCCGGGTGATAACAGTATCTATGTGACTAAAAAAATAAAAAAGGCTTTGGGACATTGCAAGTGCTATGATTTAATTCTCGGCAAACAAAATGATGCCAGTTAGTCTCGTAGAGACCTCTTAAAGTAGTCGACCCGAAATTCACACCAACAGCTGACTGAAACTGAACTCGAAAATTATCTTCAAACTCCTTGTGTGGACAGATAAACCAGTCCTCTGGAATGGTGGAAAGCCCACATAACTGCCTTTCCTAAAGTGAGCCACCTAGCTAAGCGATATTCGCATTAAGAAAGGGTTTTAAATACATGGGGCAACACGGTTACAGATACTTGCTGCAGTCAGTTCTGTCCTGCTTTATTTTGTGTTTGCCCTTTGACATATGTGTAATATTGTACTTTTGTGCAGATTGGTACATTATTATATGGCTTTGTTCATATAATTGTTCATAATGATCTTTGGTATTTGTTTCTTTAAATACTTGAAATAATATTGTAAAACATTTTTACAATATTAAGGGAATTTCCTATGTAAATAGTCATTTATTGCGAAAACAATATTTGTTTATTAATATTGTTTAACTGTTTTCATTCTGTTTGCCGGGATAGAATTATATTTATACTTTTTTATTACATAATTTTTATTGTTACAGGGACTATAATATTGATAATTATCGATATCGGTCAATACAGGAAAAATAATCGCTAATCTATAGTGTCGAATGCAGCACTAAGGTCAAGTAAGACTAGTATTGAGGTGTAGCCTTGTCCGAGGCTAGAAACAAATCATTTATAATCTTAACTAGTGCGGTTTCTGTATTATGATGGGGCCTGAAACCTGACTGAAATTCTTCAAGGATCTTGTTTTCCTGCAAGAATATGCAATATCTTTTCTAGGATTTTTGATAAAAAAGGAAGGTTTGAAATTGGTCTGTAGTTTGATATTTCATTTGGGTCCAAGTTAGATGTTTTGAGAAGTGGCTTAATAGCTGCCAGGTTGAAAGGTTTAGGGAGATGACCTAGATGTAATGAGGAACGTAAAATGTTTAGAATTGGTTCTCTCACCGTATGCATCACTAAGAATCTGGTTGGGATTGGATCTAACGAACACGTTGTTGATTTGGTGGAAATGATAAAGCACTGAAAATCCAAATGTGTGGTTTTAGACTGAACTGGGTCATGGGATGCTTTTTGAGGTTGAACCTCCGTTATTTTATACCTGATATTATCTATTTTTTCATTGAAGAAATCCATAAAGTCTTTACTTCTAAAATGTGTTGGGATATTTTCTGCAGGCATCATAGGTTTTGTTAGGCAAGCCACTGTACTAAATATGTTCCTGGGATTGTTATGGTTTCTTGCTATCAGTTGGCTCATGTACTCTGTTCTAGCAGATTTTAGGGCCTGTCTATATCTGCACATACTGTCTTTATACGCTGTCTTTATATTCTAAAAACTTGTAATTTAGTTTTTCTCCATTTTTGCTCAAGTTTGCGGGTTGCTCTCTTTAGGGCTCAAGTATGGCTGGTGTACCATGGTGCAAGAATTTTATCTCTGACTAGTAATAAGAAATTGGGACAGATCCGGCAATTTGCTAGTGAATCTGTCTTTAGTTGTTGGATTCATATTTCTAGCAGGTCGATAACGTGGGAGGACACAGCTAATCTGTTTTACAGGTAGAGTGTATATTAGGAGATGGTGATCTGTGATATCATGACTTTGAGGTAAAACCTCTATATTAGAGACATCTATACCATGGGATATAATTAAGTCTAGCATATGATTGAAGCGGTGAGTTACATGAATGTTGAAATCTCCAGCTATCAACACTTAGGCAAAGTTATCCAAAAGGTCTGATAGTAGAAGTCCAAATTCTCTAAGAAAATCAGCATAAGGCCCTGGGGGTCTGTACACGGTGGCAATTGTAAAATATAGCGTAAAATATAAAATATGGTTTATGTATCTCTTCTAGTGCAACATTAATGATAAGCATGTCCAATGAATTAAACCTGGGACTTGTTTTCTGGGTAACAGTGAGAGCATAATTGTAAAGAGATGCGACACCACCACCACGGCCGGTTAGACGGGGCTCATGCTTATATAAATATCCTGACGGAGTAGACTCATTCACACCAATATATTCACTTGGCCTAAGCCAGGTTTCTGTGAGTGCTTCAAAGCAATGATCTGTGATCATTTAATTTACAATAAGTGCTTTAGGCGCATCTGAATAGTCCTATTACCAATACAGAATTCTGAGAAGGGACGGGTATCGTTAAGGTTTTAACAGTATTAATACTTTTATCGATAGCGCTTATTGATTCGGTACTTTATCGCTTCTCTTATTGGTACTTTCATTGCGTTTTTTAATAAAAACCAAATATAATTGAGAACAGACGAATAATAACACTTTAACCCTAACCCAAATCTTAAAAAGTTAGACTCACTACAAATTTTTTTTTAGGTAAGTTCTGCTTTGTAATTTCTTAAATTTGTTATCATTATTATTATTTGTAAATGCAACACTATAGCAGTACAAGTCATTTTATTGTTTAATATTTATTTAGGCTACTGCGTAAATACTCTAAATATTTAGCCTATATGTAACTGAATGTGTGTTTATCAAATTATTAACACTGACTTAGAGCCCTTATGTGATGTTTACATCATTATTTTAACATAGCATACATACCTAAGGAGGGAGATAATGAAGTAGAAGCTCTATATGTAAATAATGCACTTGGCTAGAGTTTTTTATACATTTCTTGTGTTTCCACCTTTACGAGCAAAAATCTTGTTGCACTTGGTGCAGCGAGCATTGTTCGTGTCCACACAGGTGAAATGTAGCCATGCTTTAGATCGTTTGGCTCTCTCCACCATCATATCTCCATTTGCGCAAACCCTCTTGTCTTTTGTGCGTGCGAGTTCTTTCGTGTCCTCTTTTTAAAATTTTCCAGTACCAACAGCAGAACCGTTACCGTTAAAGATTATCAATACTTCAGTCTTTTATAATTAGGCACCATGGCCGAGTAAGTACCGGGTTTAGGTCACGAATACTGAGTTGAGATATTTTGAGTTCCCGTATAACATTTTGTACATTCATTTAAATTATAAATTTAGCATTCCATTGTTCATTTCATTATACTTACAGGAAACTGAACTGAATGTGTCTTGAGTACATTTATATCTGCATTACTGTGAGCGTAATCCCTATCCATATATAACCCTGATGCTTAAAATGCATGACATGCCCAGGGGCGAAAGCATGTCCATACTTGGCCTGGCACTTGACGTCCTCCAGGAACTTCTTCTGCTCTGTGATCAGATGTTCTTTTTTGGAGAGCTGTGTCTCCAGTTCAGCTACTCTCTGTTGTGCTGCCTCCAGCTTCTGCCCCTGCAACAGCAGGTTCTGCTTTAGCTGCTCCACCTCCTTCTCCCAGGATCCCTGCAACATCTGTATCTCCTGAGTAAAGGCAGAGAACCATAGATAGAAAAAAAATATTGCATTAGGACAAATGAATAGCAGTAACAAATGACCACCACTAGGGATAATTGTATTTTAACTAGGCACAAGCGTGTACAATTAAAGAGGGCAACCAAATATGTAAAGGATTGGGTATCGTTTGGGGATTTTTGACACCGGTGCCAAATCAGCTAATTGCATATCCTTAAGAGTTTTGACATGCTGGTTATATAGATACCGATGCCGTATTGGCACCGGTTTCCGGTATCCAACCCTAAATATATCTAGCATTCTTTCGGGAGCATTTATATTGGGGGAAACCCTATGCTTCCTCCGATATAAAGTCCATATTGTGATTTGAGCTTCCATTAATTACAGCTTATCAGCATCAGCAGTCAATCAGCAGCAAGGAGAAATAAATAACGTTCTTGTATTGGCTATTTTCAAACATCAAATTTTGGTTTCAAATACAAATATTATTTTAAGTATTAGTCCGAACACGGTATTCGTAAACAACACGTTATTTGTGCCTTATTCGGCTCCATTAGGGGTGGAGCCAAACAGTATTCAGAAAGGCACAAATAACGTGTTTTTTACGAATACTGTATTCGGACTACTACTTAAAATAATATTTGTATTTGGGAACCCCCCTCCCCCTTCATCCGTTACAGACTCGTGTTGTTAGGGCACTCGCTCTGCAATCAGAAAGTCGTGGGTCGATCTTCCAGACTGCAGGAACCTCTGAAATACTCTGACTAAGTACCGTTCCCACACACCACTCCCCACAAAGTGCTCCTCGGTACATTCCCCACACACTCCTCAACAGGGGTGCAGAATTCATGGATGCCCGCTACTTCACTTGGTGAATGGGTTTAAATGCAGAGGATCAATTTCGTGCCGTTCATACTGTGTGCAGGGGTGTGTTCACGTGACCGATTGATCACTTTCACTTTTAGATATTCCTCCTTCCACGCCCCTCCCCCTCCCCCATCACACGCTCAAGTTCAGGAGGAGATTCTGACATTGTTTGCGCAATGCATTATAAATTTTACTTGAAAACAAATACAAATACGAATACATTTCCTTGTTAACAAATACAGATACAAATAGCGGGCCGCTCTGCACACCCCTAATATATATATATTTACACACACACTGCTTTGTGAACATATAGTTAAATAATATACCATGTTATATACTATTACAATAATATCATAATTATATTCCCAACCTTGCTGATGTCTGGGCCTGCATGTTGAAGTTCCTGCACGCACAGTTTATGTGCTTCCCCCAACAGGAGCAACTGTTTGCTCAGAAAGCTCAGCTGCTGCTGGGTACTCTCACTTGTGGATAACTACAAAAAACAGAAACAGCTTTAACATCAAAGAAAGAGACAAAGCATTTCAAGACCTAAGAAACAGATCAATCATTAAAGACAATAGACATAAAGGATTTATGTATTTTTTTCTATACATTAAAAAACAGTTCTTTCACTGGTAATTACAGATGTTTTACCTTGGTTGTAAGCTGGTTCACTTGGTGCCCTGTATGGCACACTTTGTTATTAGCTCTCTGTAGTTCTGCCTCCATCTCCCCTAAACTTTTCTGACACTCCTGTAACTTACTCTGAAAGCAAATACACACACAGCCAACAGAACAATAAACACACTCATAATGTTAATGAAACTACAGATTATTGTATGTGATTTTTAAATAGTAAAAAAGTATGCAATCAAGTATTAAAACAAATATAATATTCTTAAATAGCAGTACAGTACTGAGACAAAACATAAGCAATCAACCTCACCTTAACTACTAGGCAAAAAAAATCAAGTATCAACAAACTTTAAACTGAAAAACTTTCTTAGGAGCCCAGTTGGCCACTAGGGGGTGCGGTAACAAAAGTCAATGTGTTCAAACAGTAAATCTGTTATTTGCAATTTACAAAGTCCCTTTACTTTGACCCAAACATGCCTATTTTGCCAAGCAGTGTCAAAATATAAATCATTGTGTCCTTGGTGATTCTTGCATTAATAGGATAAACTCAAATATATTTTGCACATAGACTGCAAATTGAATGAAGTCCTCAAAAGTTGAAAAAGAAAGGCCTTCAGAGGTGCGCAACAAAAACTACAGGAACATATTGAAACAGATAAAATGATTAACCTTAATTTTGTGTTTTTATGGTTAATTAATGCTAGTCTTTGAACTATAACTTTAAATACTGTCACAAATTTGAATGCTTGCCAGGTATTCTGCTCTATTGTTTTGACTTATCTAAAAGTATACTAGGCTAATATTAATGTCAAGGCACAAAACATGACATTAAATTTTTGTCTGAGGAAAAACAACAAAAAAGATTTTTATCCAAAACAGGTAATAATATCAAAGAATGAGAAAACTTTATTGACCCCGGGAGAATTTGCTAAAGAATCAGTTCTTCCACTCGGAAACCAAGATATATTATTTTAAGCCTGACTCAGTGCCTTACATAAACACAAATATGAATAAACAACAAGTCATTGCAGATGTTGTAGTGTTTGCCTATGGTCTGTACTTCATTCCTTCAGAAGATTTTCCTGAGAGGCTAATCAGTAATGTAACGCATATTTCTCAATATATTATTGAACCAAATCTGAAGTATAAATCCTAGACTTAAAACTCAATTGGCCTAACATTAAAAAAAGGTCAAGAAGTAATTCTGTGCAAATTTGCAATCTACTCATCAACTTCTAGATTACAATCTTGGTTATTAAGGCTTCTCTATCGTTTATCTTCTGTTGCAAAAGATCCATTTGGCTTCTTTGACCCACAGGGTCAATTAGGCTTCTTATGGAATCAGATTTGTGCAAAAAAAAAAAAAAAAAAAAAAAATTTCCTAATCTCAAACAAAATTAATTCAAAATGAATTCTCACCTGTGAGTCTTTTAAATAGCTGCTAGTTTTTTCAATGTCGCAGCTGGCTTTTCTGTCACGCCGCCTCTTTTACGTTTTCGCAGCCAGAGGATTCGATTTCATTTCTGACAAAAATCTGTCGTGTGGGCGGAGCTTCACCACATTTAAGTGACAACTCCATACCCCGGAACTATTGCCGCCAGGTACGATCACATATGAGATGTGAGATTTGTGCACAAGATCAACTTTTGAATTAATTTTGTTTTATACTATGAAAGTTTTGTTTCGAAATATTTGCACAAACCTGATTCTATAGCTTCTTGAACCTGCCACTAGTGGGTCACTTGCCCATTGTTTTACATATTTTGTGATTTTGTAATTTTAATAATAGTCATTTTACTGTTTTTGTTTTCACCATAATTACACATTTTCCTTTGAAACAAATGGCTTTTGTTCACAATTGTTTTATTTTTGGACTACCACCTGGTGAATATAACTGTTAATTGTCCAGATACAAAAAAGTATGTCAATGAATATGAATCTTATGTGTTGCCACTGAGTGCATATCAAGAGTTACAGCAGCACAATGTCAGTCTCAATTCCTGGAGGGCCACATTTCTGCAGATACTGGTGCTCTCTCTCTTCCAAAACTCTGAATTCAACACAGAAAATACCTTGCAAGATTATGGATTGTGCTTTTATTAATTATTATTGGTAATTTGTGGCCTATCAAGACCGGAGTTTGACAGGTCACCATGCGTGCGTGCGTGCGTGCGTGTGTATGTGTGAGAGAGAGGAAGAAAAGTACCTGTAACTCCTGGTTCTTGGTGTAGTAGTCATCACGGCTCTGCTGGAGCTGGCGTATCTGGCTGTGCAGGCGCGTAACTACAGTCTCCCTGTCGTCCCACAGCTGCCTGTAGCGCTGTTGCTCCACCTGTAGGCTCTCGCGGAGGGACATGATGTCCACATTCTGCAAGTTCAGCTGGTCCTTCTATACACACATACACAGATATGTACACAACTCAATGGAAATGGACAAAATTCAATTGGTAAGGCTTTATTAAAAGAACAGTGGGTGAAGAAACTGTTTAATTCTAAGTTCATTTTCCAGACCCCAACCAAGCCCATTAGTATTAAAGTTGGAAAAGCACCAAGGTTGGGGAATGCTGCTGTTAGAGGCAGAGAGGTTAGAACCTGGTCATAAAAAAATGAAGCCTTTGACTTCCCAAAATTATTTTTCAGATGCTTTCATTCACAAATTCTGAGATAAAGGTCCCAGTGTAATAAATGCTGAGAGCAGAGTCTCATGTTCTTCATTGAAACAAACATGCAGCGAGAGGTGTGTGTGTGTGTGTGACACAGGAAGGCTTTCATGTAGTGTCTTAAGTGTGTGGTTGATGTCTGGGCCGGGTTACCATGGCATTGTTTTGTTCCTCCAGCGCTGTCGCGTTGATGATGCGACGGAGGAGACGGCGGTTGCGCACAGCATGCTGCTCACGCTTATAACGCTCATAAAGCAGCTGATTATGCAGCAGCAGCAGCTGACTGCGCAAAGTCTGCAACTCATCCATGGGAGCAGAACCTAGAGAGAGAAAGACAGAAAGAGAA
>JBBKCR010000022.1:10336430-10348084 GCA_037577295.1 Ladigesia roloffi | reverse complement strand
TCAGGTGTAACATTCGGAGAACAAGTGAGTTTTGAGTGAAGATTTGAATTCAGAGATGTTGTTAACAGAACGGAGAGTGTGTGGTAGAGAGTTCCAAAGTTTGGGAGAAATAACGCTGAATGATCGTCCACCCATTGAGGAGAGGCGATACCGAGGGACAACAAAAAAACAACAAAAAAAACAAAAGCTAACATGCTAATTTACACTAGTGGCATTTTGTGAATTCTTGTTTTGTGGTAGTATCAAACTAAAAGTGCCACATGTTTGTTCTCTCACACCGAGTTTAACACTTAATGCAGGACTTTTGAAGCACATAAAACATTTGTGTCATTTGTTTTCAACTTTAACATTACAGCTTTAGAATGAAAAAGGAAGGAAAGACTTATCTTACCTGTTTAATCATCTTTTATTTTAGCCTAGTTGTTTAGAATTCTGGGGAAACTGGGGTCTTCCTGAATCAGTACACTGTGCGGGCCTGGGCTCAGTCAGTCAGATCTTTGCATCTATCTCATTTGTTAAAATTTACAAATTATTATTTACTTACAAAATTAGATATAAATCTTAGCATATAATGAAGTCAGAGATGTTAAGTTATGTTTCCCACACAATGATGTTACTTGGACTGGCTGAAAAATATATCTAACAGCTGCTAAAGTATAGTTTGCAACACATTCTGGCTTTTTTTAATCCATCTGAGAAAAATGATGCCGTCTGTGAATGATGATCTAGTGACCAATCTTCCCTTGCTGCCTTCCCCTCCCATACCTGTTTGTTCTGCTGTCACGAGAAGAGTGTACTGACAATCACTCATCCTCTGCAGAGAAACATGATGAGAAGGATTGTTCTTTACTATTACTTTACAAGCACCAGCTCCCTTATTGTGTATTGTGTAATTGTTCTAACGTCGATAAAAGTTTGGAGTTTTGAGGACAGAAAGTAAAACTGCCCGGCCTGAAGAAATGGAAGATTATAATTTTAGACAACTTTTAAATGCATATATAGCATAGTGTTCAAAAATATAATAGAATTTTTAGTTACATATAAGTGTGTCATTAGGTTCGCCCTGGATATTTTATGAAAAGAAACATAAAAAACATCTCCAGATCTGTTAAACCTAAATTGACCACTTCTCAACCCACCCCCTCAACCGCAACTCGACCGCCAACGACAAAATAGTAAATGTCATGCATTTATACAGTATGTACAGTAATATATTTCACACAGGTATAAGTAATTCTGAATTTAAATAATTCAAATATGTGAAATTTTGTCTGAATATATTTATAGGTGTTTACATAAACTGTTATTTGTTTTTTTTTTAATGGTTTAATTCACATGTTGGCTACGGTCTTAATCAGTCTGAATAAGTGTGAAGCCGGTAGAAATCTAAACTAGTCAGGGCTAGTCCTGGAGCTAAAGCTTTGAGATGCTTGGTGTTATATTTTTATACATTGGGAAACCGTATAGCTGCAGTGGTGTAATAAATTCCTGGTGCAGTGATAAGTTGTGGGCAAAGAGAGGAGGACTGACATCGGCAGAAGTGTCTGGAGCGAAGACTGCAGGGTCATGTTCCTCTTGGCCACTAACCAGTAACAAAGAGGAACTCTTTCTGAAGTGTGAAAAGGCCATCAGGTCCACCGGCTGGACACAGTTAAAACAGAGTCAAGGCTGCAAATGAATTATCCAGATAGCCAGTTTCGGACGTATATACAGTCTACGACAGAAACGGAATACTCGTAGATGTACCAAGCTTATACTTGCGATGCACAATATGAAAAATATGAAGAAAATACAGTGTCATAGTAAAGTTTTTGATCTAAAATGTTTTGTATGTGCTGGTATGTATCTCTACATAGACAATCGTGTCACAGTTAACAGTACTATCAAAGGTATAGGTGATCTGGGTTCTACATTTCACACAAAGTACAGCAGTAAATCTAGTGAAATGTATGTAATTCTTCTCTCATGAATCATTCAGTCGGTCAATGTTGTTTACATTCTGTTTATATCACGGTGTGCTGAGAAAAGCATATTGAGACTTTGTGATGTAACCTTGATAGGATTGAATATCAAATTGCCCAACATGATTTCTCAACCTCTTCTGTTTGTCAGTAATTTATTGATGTGATAACTCATCTACAGCATGGCATCCTAGTCCTGGTGCCTGACTCTTAGAAGATTTTTAGGGTGGAATTTTTAGAGCTGGAATCACTGTTGGTAGAACCAAAGTTCAGAACATGTGCTCTATACGACAGTTTGAATAAAGCTTATTTTTTATGTTTAATTATTTATAGTAAGGTAGGCATCTGTACCAGAAAGAATACATATGAATATTTAACTTAACCTTAGTCACTTGGGGTGAAGGACCTGGTTTACTTGGGTTGAAGGACCTGCTTCTCTGGCCCCAGTACTAAAATTGTTTACAAATTATAATAATATAAAGGAGACTCATTTAAAGTAAACTCAACTGTGCAACATTGGCAAAAATCACATTTAGTCTTTCAAAAATGTTGTTAATAAACCGTTATGTAAAATGTTCTGTGCTTCCTTCAAATTATATTTGTTTTGTGTGTGTTACAGGGCAAACTCTAATAATAGATCATGCAAGGGTTTTTTAATCAGTTTGTTAGCTTGACACCTTGACGATTAAATACTCACATGCACAAAACACAGTTGTAAATGGTCTTTTCTAGAGGTCGACCAATGTAGCGGCCGGCTGTTATATCGGGCCGATATATCGGCCGATATCCAAGTGCACTACACCGATTTACAGACAGGCACCTCTGCGGGCAGCCCAGTATTATTGTTGCTGTGGAACACGTGGGCCATGCTGCTTGTGCTGGACCCCAGCCTCTGTTCCCTCTGAGAAAACGTTTGTGTTTCTTGCATGACAACCTGCAGCTCTCCAACTGGGAGTACTAACAACTTTCAGTGAGGGACGGGTGGGAGGAGAAAGATACCGGGACTGGAAGTGGAATTAAAATTGAACATTATAAAAAGAAATGTGCATGTTTAAAAATGTTCCTTTTCTCAAGAATTTCACTAAAAGATTTTGATGCTGCTGTGTTTATTGTTTACAAGTTTAAGTTATTGTTTAATTGTTATTGTTAAGTTTTGTTCTTGTTTTTAAGTTTATATTTATATTTAAGTCATTATTCAATAAATGGCAAGTTGAGAAATTTTGTGTCTTGATCTTTGTGTTATTAGTGTGATATTTTACCTCCAACAGAGGGGGAAACGTTCATATATTGGGCAAAAAAATATTGGCAGCATATATCGGCCCTCGGCTGATCCTGACTTTAAAATATCGGCATCGGCTACTGAAAAACCCATGTTGGTCGACCTCTAGTCTTTTCCCCAAATTTCGATAAACTTAATATATTATACTATATTAATTTTGCCAAAGCTTTTACCCAATGTTTCAGAACAGTGTGAGAACCTGAGTAGAATTCTAAGTTTCAATTTTTTTAGCTAGGATTAGTGCAAGAAGATAGATTGTGCATTAGGAGGAGAGACTCTCAGTACAGAGAAGTCTTCAGATGGATTCTACAGCTTGGGTTGGCTTATGCTGCTCAGTTCACTAGTGGGGAACCAGAAATAGACTGGTTTGGTCTGAGTTTACATTGTGTGTATGGATGACAGAGCTAGACGATGTTCCTTGGAGGAGCGGAGGGAGCAAGTAGGACCATAAGGCTGAGTGATGGGGTTAGGGGTAGCTGGGTGCAGACCCAGATTTCACTCTATAGACTGAGGTTAGTGATTTGAACTTACTAATAGCTGCTTATAGAGTTAAGGTCAGAATTAAAGGAATCACACAAAATCTTAAATAAAATGTCATGGAAATGACCATTACGAAAAGTGTTAATACTTGTAATGCTTCCAAAAGAACAAAGAAACAATCTCCACAAAGTTAGATTAAGAAATTTTTCTTATGTGCTGATGTTTAGTCAGAAAAGTGGAAAAATTATGAGGTCAAAATTATTATCCCCCCTGACATTTCATGGTCAATTGTGTGGCCCCTTAGTCTTTCAACTGACTACAGCCTCACTCTGTAGTTCTTAACTAGGTTGGCACGTGTCTCTTGAGGTACACAAGCCCACTCTTCCATGGCAAATTGTTCTAGCTCATTCAGATTGTGAGGTTTTCGAGCATGGACATTGACCTTCAGCACACATTCTCAATGGGATTGAGATGTAGGCTCTGTGAGGGCCAGTCCAAGACCCTGATTTTGCTACTCTTTAACAAGTGTAGTGCCAGGTTGGAGGTAGCCTATGCTTTGGGTCATTTTCTTGCTGAAAGACCCAGCAGCGACCTTAAGGGAGACTTGCTGCAGATTTCAAGGTTCCCAGTGCCCGAGACAGCAAAAAAGCCCCACAGCATGATGCTCCCGCCTCCATGTTTAAGAGTAGGAACAGTGTTTTTAGGGTTGAAGGCTTGCCCCTTCCTTCTAGAATAGAATAGGCTTCCAAAACTCATTACCATGTTTCAAATTTTCTTGGATGGTGACCTCGAAGTCCTTCACGATGAAGAGCACTCAAAGCTGTCTTCCTTAACACCTCAACTCCAGAAGAGGAAAACTTTGCAACAATCACCTTGGCAGAGAGCCGGGGATCCTTGTTTACATATCCTGATGCTTTGCAATGATGCATTTACCAGTTGTTCCCGACACTGTGAAATTTTGCTAATGAAAGTGTAGCCTTCACCCTCATGATAAGCATCTACTCTCCTCTTCCTGAGGTCCAGATGAACTGCTACTTACCAAAAGTGTCAGAGTAGCCCAAGTGCCACTTGCCCTGTTTACCAGAGTTCCTCATGTAAAGGTCATTGCTGGTTATTCAGGTGTGATGTGAAATTAATTGAATTTTCAGGGTTTTTTTTTAAGCTAATTGGACGTTCAGGTTTGTCTTGAAAGAGAAAAAACTCACATTGGCTAATACTTTTGGCCATGTCATGTTTCATTGTTCTTCAGCACATCAATAAAATATCAATCAAAATTTGTGGAGATTGTGTTTTCATTCTTTTTGAAGCAATACAGGCATTAACAGTATTTGGTATGGTTATTTCCACGAAATATGAAAGAATTAGTGTGATTTCTTTACAGGGGCTAATAACTGTAGTTGAGATTACTTGTACATTTGGATCTACAGAACACCTCAGGAGAATATCCCAACATTTCTGGAGCTTATCAGTGCTATATAGGCAAATACAAACAAACCAGCAAAGAATGAAGAAGCTGAAAAAAAATATTGTCAGTTCAATGTAACAGGGCAGAGAAGCAAATCTGAAGAGGCCTTCGGTTGGACATTGAACATATTGGAACTAGTACAATATGATAAGATGCAAGTAAAGAATGCAAATATTGCTTAGTTGCTGTTGGCCACTCAAGTGGAGATACTTCAGACGTGATGTCTCATTTGCGTTACCTTCACCCAGCCGTGTCCATTGCAGATGGAGCTGGAGCAGAGAGAGTCCACATCTGAGCTTAAATGCCACAAATGCCTTCGAGTAATAAAACACCACTGTCCCTCCTTCCAGTCTCATGTAAATCATTTGAAAATTCCAGCTGTTTTCGAATACAATTGAAAGCAAAAAATGATAATCCTGCTTCAATTTCAGCAATTTCAGAATTGCAGACAGTTATTCTAGGTATGACCGTGTTGGGGAGGCATGCAAACATGAGAAAAACACTCTTCTGAAAGAGTAGCCTGCTTGTGAGGGGGAATGTGAGTGGCCTATGTGTACATCTATGTACATTTGTACATGTTTTTCCTTTTTGTGAGAAAAGTGCCAGTTGGTTTCATGCTGGTAGCTCTTACAAGTGATATGAGTGTTTAAATGGTAAATGATTGACAGTCACATATATAATATACATATTCCTAAAGTAGCTGAAACGTAGGGTTAATATTAAGTCACATGAAATCATCACTTCCCTTTGTTTGTGTTAGTTATGTAATTGTGTTTTAAACAATTGTCTGTTTTCTCATACATTTAGTGTGAATGCCAGTACAGTCGCTGCGTTATGTTAGGGGCAGCTGCTGGTCTAGTGGTTAAGGAGTTGCCCCTGCCATTCAGAAGCTTGTGAGTTCACTTGGTGAATGGGATAAAGGCAGAGAAGAAGCTAACACTGTTCACTGTGTATGCTGTACTGTGACTGCAAAGGGCCAATTTACATTATTTTTGTTCTGTTTTTTTTTCTGAAGAAATGAACATTTTTACAGTTCTTCACTTGTGAGACCTACAGTTTAGTGGCCAAGCTTTTGTTGCTTTCATTGCTTGTCTGGGACTCTTACAGTGCAGGAATTTGACTATCTTCTTGGGCAGCTATACACCTTTTATGACACAACCACACTGAATATCACAGAGCTCTTCAGCACCACACATTCTGGCATCTGCCTGTGGTGATGACATGACAATGTGCTTAATTATGTGCTCCTCTTGTTAATCTGTAATTTAGAAGGTATGGCCACATACTTTTGACATTTACACACTCTACAAAGTAGATGTTGAAGAAAGACTCTTTTTATATCTATACATGAGTCCGATAGAGGGGAAAAAACAAAACAAAGGTAGCAGATGACTCAGGAGTTCAGATGTTGGCAGTCTGTGTCCACTGGGTTTTAACCACAATCCAGAGTCACTAGAGCTGAGAGGACAGTTTTTGAAAGGTTGTGACCCCTGAACATGAAGGGAGATGCCTGGGTTTTTGCAGACAAGTAACACTGCCTAAAGTGTGGTTTGAAAAAAAAGTGTTCAACACAATGTAGAAGTGTGCACAACATGAGTTTTTACACAGTATGCTGTAGAGGTCGACCGATATGGGTTTTTCAGTAGCGGATGCCGATATTTTGGATTCAGGATCAGCCGAGGGACGATATATGCTGCCGATATTTTTTTTTGCCCAATGATTGAACGTTTCCCCCTCAATTGGAGGTAAAATATCACACTAATAACACAAAAATAGATACACAAAATTTCTCAACTTGCCATTTATTGAATGATGAATTAAATATAAATATAAACTTAAATAACAAAAACAAAATTTAACAATAACAATGAAACAATAACTTAAACTTTTAAACAATGAACACAGCAGCGTCAAAATCTTTTAGTGCAATTCTTGAAGTAAGGAACATTTTTAAACATGCACATTCCTTTTTGTATCATGTTCAATTGTAATCCCACTTCCAGTCCCGGAGTCTTTCTCCCCCCAACCGTCCCTCACTGAAAGTTGTTAGTTCTCCCAGTTTAAGAGCTGCAGGTCGTCGTGCAGGAAACACAAACGTTCTGCATTTTCTCTTGTGAGCGACTCCTCTTCTGATCATAGATCATTCCAATCTCACTAAATACTCTCTCACTGGGAACAGAGGCTGGGGTCCAGCACAAGCAGCATGGGCCACATGTTCCACAGCAACAATAATACTTGGCTGCCCACAGAGGTGCCTGTCTGTAAATCGGCGTAGTGCACTTGGATATCGGCCAATGCCGATACATTAAAAAAGGCCAAATATTGACCCAATATATCGGCCGACCAATATATCGGTCGACCTCTAGTATAAAATCTAAATCTCAATTAATTTAACATTTTAACTCTATTACGATTAATGAACGATTAAATTATTTACTTAATTTTTTTGCCTTCATAGTTCACTGACAAGTTTTGTACAGTAAATATGCTGACATTTTCGAATGAAGGAAACACTATCTACTATCTATGATTATTTATTGAATATCAATGTTGAACAACTGAACTTAAAGCATACAGTACCTGTAACGAACAGTCAATTTGTTCTTATAAAATAAGTAAAATTAAATAACATTTGGAAACAAAATAAATTATCTTCATTGTTTTTTCTAATTAAAAATAGTGACTCCATATGGGTAGTGTATTTAAAGGGAAAATAATTGAAAATATCAATCTGGAAAATTTTGATCGGTTATAGGTTCTGTTTGTGGATTTTGATTACTTTTCGATTGATTGCCCAAACCTATTTTCAATAAAGTTTTATGGCACTGTTTCACATTGACATCTACAAAATGGACAAAGGTAAGACGATGCTTGACATTGGCTACGAGTAATCTTTATAACCAGCGTGAGTTAATCAGTCCTCCAAAGAATCAGTCTTAGCTTTTAGATGTTAGGTGTTCAGGGGCAGTTGGCGGCCTAGTGGGGGTTAGGGCATCTGTAATTAGAAGGTCGTGGGTTGAATCCCAGGACTCCCAGTGGCACCACCGAAGTTCCCTTGAGTAAGGAACCATCCCCACAAACTGCTCCGCAGGTGCTGCGTTCCTGGCTACCCAATGCTGGATGGGTTAAAAGCAGAGAGAATTTCACACTTGTCAAACTCAGTGCTGTGCTGTGGTGTATTCACATGTGACCATAAGAGGCAAAATTACCTCACAAGCTGTATAATAATGAATCATAATGTGTGTGATCTGTCTGAGTGGCTTTTTTGCTCTGAGAAAGCTAAAGAGACAGCAAGATAGAGACTGATACTGAGCGGGAGTACGATAAAATGTACTGACCAATGTGTCAAAACATTTATGTGTAAAACCTAGTGGCCTAATTCATTACCACAATATAAATGATCAGGATTCTGTTGGAACACAAAGTGTCCTGTGCTGTTCCCAAAGGCCTAATGTAGGGGAAGCAGAGGTAAAGGCTTGTTCTTCAGAATTTTGTGTCCTTGATTGATGGTGTTTACATTTAAATTCTTGATTTGATTTGCTATATAGCATTTCGGTTCCATAGGATTTTTCATCATTTTACAGCAAGTGGAATGTGGTTTGTAATTCAACTGCATGTAATTCTAGAATTAATAAATAATACATATAGTTGAAATATAGATATAATGAGATTGTGCCTGTTGGATCTTCAGAATCCATTTGGGTCTCTTCAGCTCCTATTAAGACTTCATGCACCCCAAAAAAAACAATCTATCAATTATTTGTGGGTCGGTTGAAAGTTTTTGGTGTCAGAAATTATAATCAATTGAGCCCCCACCCACTAGATAAGTTGAAGATCAGCCATTTTTGTCTGCTGGTTTTGCGAGCATGCATAAGACCCTGAGTGATCTGTCTACATTCAAAAGCAAGTCCCCATGAAGTGCTGTGTTCATTTTGCCCTGGGTCCGACTCGAGGTCGGAAATATTGGGCTGATAGTGCCTCTGTATTTTTATGGGTGGTATTGTGCAGCGTGAGCCTGGAATGGGTGAGGCTTGACCAGCAAAATTTTATGTGCATAAAAGTGACCGAGCTCTGAAATGGCTCATTTTTGAAAGGAACTGAAACGGTCCAGAATAGAGCTGGTGAGTTCTTTCTGTGAGTGTGATTTTGAGCAAAGGACTTCATGAACATGTTTTGTATATCTCATATACATTTTTAAGGATAATATGTCCCCTTTAAACTTTTGAATACTCAAATATGACATATTTTGTTCTCTCTCACTGTCTAGCTGCGTGCACCCTGTGTGTGTAAGGATAATGTGCAGCGATGGTGCCCTGTCAGACCCACGTGATGCTGAAATGGCAGGAGCACCTGAACAGCTCCTGGGCAGCGGAGGACAGTGTGCGGACGGCCACACGTTCTGGGGCTTCCTCACTCTATGCCAAACTACTCCACAACAAGGAGGTGCTGGGCCTGGCGCAGCCTGTACAGGATCTGATGGGGCCGCGGCTGCCCGACTTCCAGTATGAATCGAGTGCTGAAGAGGAGAGGGAGGAATATCTTTTGGCTCTGCTCCATAGCCAGCGCTGCCTGGCTCACCGCGTTCTTGCCCGCACCCCTTATGCCCTCTCTCTCCACCACAGGCTGGCAGTGCTTCAGAGGGTGTACTACGCTCTACACAGCAAGTACCATGACCGCTTCCGCACCCCGCCTCCACCACAGCCAGCCTCCTCCTCCTCCTCCTCCTTCGGCGCTGAAGGGGGTTCTTTGGAACCTGTTTCAGAATCATGGCAGGTTGCTGGATCCCGTGCCAAGTCTGGCACAGACGTTTTGATTGAAATGGGCGTGCGGACGGGCCTGAGCCTTCTCTTTGCACTTCTGAGGCAAAGCTGGCAACGTGGGCGTTTGGTAAGTGTGTTGAATCGTAAGGTTAATATTAAGTCTTAATATTGTTGTCTATTCCATGCAGTTTTGAGATAATTAAGATAAAAGTCTACTTTAAAATCAACTTTTACGTTTTATGCGGATCAGGAGGTCGTGGATCCAGCCGCACTCAGATTTATTCTGGGTAGCTATTCCTTATATGCGGAAATTTCAACAATAACGCACAACCTGCAAATATTACCCACATTTTTTGTTGCAATATATTTTTTTTACATGTTATTTTTTCTAAATGATCAAGAAATATGTATTCATTTTGTAGCATAATTATGAACATAAATGCAGTTACATGTCTATTTAAAATAGAACTGTATAAATATGTTTTAACTGGTTCCCATGGCACCCACTTGAGGAAAGGCACCTACTCTCGGAGAATCGGAGATACACACACACACACAGATATTCATATTAAGCAATGCTATTTCTCCCCACTTGCAGAGTCTGGAGGATGACCCTCCTGATGTTGCGCTGTGTAATGAGGTGCTGGGCACTGCCTCTTCTGTCTTGGCTGCCCTGCCCCCCCTCTCGCTGGCAAATGAGAACAAAATCCCATCAGTGGGCCTGGACTGCCTGGCACAGGTAGGATGGGCCAAGACAAGATGACATAAGACAAAAGTGTATTGATGGGAAAATAAAGTGGTTCAAATGTTAGTGAGAAAGTAAATGAAGTAAAATAAAAGATGAAGAAAAATAGACATACCATTGTTTAAATAAAATGGGGTCAAAAATTAATAATCAAAATTCTTTTGGTGATAACATATCTTTGTGAATAGGACACAAATTTACAAATATTTCAATGTGAAGGTGAGTGACTTTCTGAAGAAAACAGCAGTGAGTGGGTCCTGGGCAGACCGAGCAGGCCGGCGCCTGGCTCTGGAGCTCCTGCTGGGACTGGCCGTGCAGAGAGGATCCCTGCGCTTCCTCCTCGAGTGGGTTGAGGTTGCGTTGGCAGCTTCAACTTCATCTTCATCCACCTCCACCTCCCCCTCTTCCTCCTCCCCCTCCTCCTCCTCCTCCTCTTCAGAGCCTTCAGGCGTGGGCTATGAGCTGGTCAACCAGATCCTACAGCAGATGAGGCAGTATTCGGTAAGAGTAGTTGATTCTCACTCAGAGTCGGCCAAGAAAATAAAACAATAGAGATTTATATTGAAAAAGGATACTGATAAGGCATTTTCTCACTAGGTGGTAGAAATATGGCTGTTCACACACAGCAGCATAAACCAATTAACCAGCTAGATTGTGAGATTGTGGGATATTAAAATTAACGGTTAGATAAACATCTCAGAACAAAAGGATATTGGTTAAAAAAGAGCAAGCACTTTCTATACTACATATTCTGTATTATGTTTCAATTGTTTTTGTCATGTTTGCTAATTTGATATTGTTTGCCAACATTTATAAGAAGTATATCAGATGTAAAAGTTTGATACTACAGCAGTTTTCACAGGCTTTGTGCAGAGCTGCTTTAAAGGGATAGTTCACCCCAAAATGAAAATCTGATGTTTATTTGCTTACCCCCAGGGCATCTAAGTCAAGGTGACTTTGTTTC
>JBBKCR010000022.1:10291108-10303315 GCA_037577295.1 Ladigesia roloffi | reverse complement strand
CGGCTAAAGCTAATAATCTGCGTTTGTGTTCTACTGAGAAAACAAAGTCACCTTCGACTTAGATGCCCTGGGGGTAAACAAATAAACATCAGATTTACATTTTTGATTGAACTGTTGCTTTAAGACAGGAAGACCAAGACATGAAAAGAGGTTAAGAATAGTTTTAGTGATTCTTTTTTTTTTTTTTTACAGAAACTTGGGCTATTTAAGTGATGTTTGTGTTAGTTAGCAATGTCAGCCTCACAGCTACAGTTAATTACTTAAAATGCAACATGTGGGCACTAAGCATGTCTTTGGTGGGCTGCCTCTACTGTAAGTGGAGTAATGTGAAAACTATTTATATTAGACCTGTCATACATTTCATACATACATTTCATACATTTCAATTCATAGTCGAAAGGACTGTCACAATCAAATAAACACCCTTAAACACATCAGAAATCTTTTTTTGTGCAGGAGTCTGTAAGTGCTTTGCAGTGGGACGCCACAGGACACTTGCTGTTGTCAGTGGGGCGTTCTGAAGTAGTGAAGATTTGGGGACGGGCCGGAGCAGCATGGGTCCTTGTGCACTCTCTTTTCCACACTGGTGTGGTTAATGCTGCAGAGTGGTGCCCTCTGCTCGGGCGAGGGACTGATCCACGCCTCATGATGGCTGTGTGAGTATTACAAATAAGCACAATACAAAAACGAGAGTTGCATAATTATATTTAGGATTGTGAATTTGCAATATTTCTAAAGTTTGTTGGACCTTTAATGTGACAGATTTGTCCTTTGGGCCATATAAATGCCTGTATGTATTGAAACGCCCATATAATCTCCAATCTGGAACTGTAAACATGTACATTTCCATAACAATTTGCACATTACAGCATGTTGCATCAACGCATTATGGATTATTACATAAAACAATCATTGGGACTGAACCACATGTACTGAAACCCAAATATTTTTTTTTATTTGTGACATTTTTAAAAAAAAGATACTACATATTTTTGTTCTTTTTGATCTTTTCCCCTCCTCAGTGGATGCCAAAATGGTCTTTTGTACGTCTGGACTATTCCACAAGGGGGCACTAGTGTCTCATTGCCAAATTTCCTTGGTGCCTCTACCAGCCAGGAGAGGAGCGCTGTGGTGAAGGTCAGTGAAGCTTTTTACCTTTTGTTTAGCTTTCCCTCCAGCATTAACCTCACTCTTTCAAATATGTTTTCCCTTTATTTCAAAGCCATTTTAGTGGGGACTATGCTTTGAATACTATAGATCTTTATCTCTCTGCAATTTGTTGATGTATCTGATTACCTGATGTTTACATTGTTTCTAAGTAAAGCACTTTTATTATTTATTTATTATTAGTAGTAGTATTTGTTATTGGTATTGTTATTGATACTAGTTGTAGTTATCAAGAAAGTAATGGTAAAAACAATTAAAATACATGTATATTTTCCTACAGCGTGGCATTGCCAAGTGTATGTTCAGACTGAGTGGACACATAACAGCGATAAAAACCCTGTCCTTCTGTCCCAGTGGACTGGCCCTGATTTCAGGTGGAATTGGAGGCCTGCTCAATGTCTGGTCTCTGAGAGTGAGTTTCTCTTTTTTTTTTATCTTATGAATTGTAAATTGATGTGCTGTATTACTCTTTTTATTGTTGTTTATCTGTTTGATCGTATAGGATGGTTCGGTGCTGCAAACGGTGGTCACAGGACTAGGTTCTGTTGTCTGTACCACTTGGATCCCTAATGTTGGTGCTGCTGTCTGTTCTGGAAGGTCGAAAGTAAGAATGACATTATAATAGACTATAGGAACTGAAAAAATGTAGTGTAAGATTGATGCAGCTGCGTATTTATAACTATTTAATGAACTGAATATTAAACACAGGACATCAAAACAATATCTTGACTTTTTCCTGTCAGGATGTGTTGCTGATTCGCTGCAGTCCAGAATGGATCTCTCAAAATCATGTCCTAGCTTCCTGCCGCAATGTACTTCGAACCCAGGGGATTCTGGGATTGAACCGTGCCCCATGCATGTCCGTGTTCCTGGAGCGTCTCCCCAGTTTGCTGCAGGAACAGTATACCTATGAGAGAGTAAGCAAAAAAAAAAACCAGTACATCCTAGTTAATGCTTTTATTTCATTGGATACACAGTGATCTACGAACTTTTGGAATGTTTTCATGCATATGGCATTTAGTTTGCTTTCAATACAGCATTCTGACCTCATATACGATGATTTGGATCTGATCCAGACTTTATTAAGCTTCCACGATTAAACTGGAAGTGAGAACTGGAGGAGCACTTTGTGTACTGGTGCTGTTCCAAGCCGTCTTCAATGCCAGCACTGCATATAGCTAAAGCCATTAGCAGCATGCTAAACTACAAAATGAGTCTGGCAGTTTTTGCAACTTGTGATGTGTGTCTGTCACCTACGTCCTCTGCTGCCACGTCTCTCGTCTCGCTGTAGTATTGAAGCAGTGCTGTTAAATCTAAATCTAAAGGGACATACCAAAAAGGTTAGCTTTTAAGGTTTAACTTAATAAAAACAGCAGCTTACCCACCTGTCCCTCTTTATACGTCACTTATATTTAAGCTTGATCCATTTGACTGTTTGTATTTTAGTTTTTAGGCTTACATACTTCCAACCAGTTTTAATAGAACTTTTTCTTTAAATGTTTTAAGCTTGATAAGTGACCATCAACAGCTCAGAAGCAAATTATTCTATTTTTCATGTAATGCATCGTTTTTGAGGAAACAAGATTGTCCCAGAGGCTTAACACTGTTAAATGAGCATGTATATTATTATTATTAAATAATACATTGTTATTGTAATATTATTATTATTATATTTATTTTTTTACATCATCTGTTGGGGCATATATTGAGGTTTTGGAACAATGAACATAATCTATTCATAATTATTTATTTGTTACATTACAATAATGCAAGTTCAGTGTTTAGAAAAATAGAAAAACTCAACAATTGATACATCCATTGACAATCCCTCACTAATAAAGGCCCTATAGTTTATGATCTAGGGGATGATGTGTATTTGACTGAGACTTGGCAACAACACAATGATTTTTCCATCTGAATGAGGCTATATCATGACTTTCTTTATGTTAAAATTTACGATATTTATCAGAAACATTGTTATAGTACACCATTCTTCATGCTACATATCATATTCACCTTTCTTGTGTCTATTTTTTTCTTTCAAGCTTCCACCAGTTTCTGAAATCTCTGCTCTTATTCAAAAGGTGTTCCACATGGTTCTGTTTAGGGACCTCATTTATTTATCATGTACTTTTCAGATTCTTCATAATCTTGCGCTGACTTATTTATCTGATATTTTAAACATTTACGCTCCCGTCCTCTCAGATCTTCCCTCTCTTTCCTTTGTGGGGCCAAATATGTAAACATGGTTTGGTTGTAGGATTGTTTTGAAAGGTGCCTTGAAATAAAATTAAATAATAATAAAGTTTGTCTAAAAGGTACGAAGAGAAAGACGATTCACATCCAGTATTGTTGTCATTTCAATTTTGCCCCTGACTCCAGACCTGTGTGTCCTTTCTCAGAGTCATGTGATGGCTGGAGAGCAGCTTGTGCACAGTGGCTTCCTGCAGAGCCTGGCTTCTCTGGCTGTTGGGCTGTCGCTGGACCAGATACTGAGCCGCCCGCCTGTAGCTCCTCACCACATTGGATCCAGCACTGTGTCAGATTCCCCAAGCACCTCCTCTGCCCAGGCTGAATGGTGCTGGCTATCCACCTTATCCTTAACAGTGAAGAGCGCGGAGGCTTTTGCTCGTGGCACATCCTTCCCTGAGGCCTTTACCATGCCAGAACTCCAGCTTCCTGATTGTATTGCCACCATCAGGGCTTTGGTGAGTGATGGCTTCATTAGAACCACATTAGCTATTTTGCCTGAAAAACAGTTTTATACATTTTTGCTCAAAGACTTGTGATAATAATTGTGGATGTGGTCCTTTGGCAGCAGCATCAAAGCCACATTTGAAATCCTTATGAAAGACTAATATCAGTTCATATGGATGCATGATTCTGGTTTATTAAACCAAAGTGTTATGTGGTGGCAAAAGTTACATGTGGGCCACTTTGTTGTTTCTGATTTGCAGGACAACAGTAAGTGGAGCTTCATGATGGATGAACAGCTCATGTTATGGGCCACCAGCAGACCAGAGGTGAGTGTGTGTGTCTGTGTGTGTCTGTGTGTGTCTGTGTGTGTCTGTGTGTGTCTGTGTGTGTCTGTGTGTGTCTGTGTGTGTCTCTGTGTGTCTCTGTGTGTCTCTGTGTGTCTCTGTGTGTCTCTGTGTGTCTCTGTGTGTCTCTGTGTGTCTCTGTGTGAGTGTGTCTCTCTCTCTTTGGTGCTGTCCCATATGTCACTGTCAGTGAGCACACTGTTCAGTAAAGACCATTGCTGTGGCACTTCTCCATTACTAACTCATGCTGCCACTATTCAGAGATATAAATGCTGGCTGAATCTCATGCGGTTAACATGTTTAATCTTTTATTTTCTTTTTGCAGTGTCTTGATTTGGTGTGTTTAACCCTTTACTCTCAACACAGCTCTATAATTCTCCACCAGAGTTAGTGGAGTATTGTTGAATGATTCAGACAAACAATTTGACCATAAATCAGGTGAAAATGAGATGTATTTTATACCAAAGCCGTTGTACATCTCCTTAATAAAAGAAAGTATTATTTTAATAAAATGAAAAATTTGACTTTAGAGACAAAACAGTGTTTCTCCAGGGCCATCATGCAACACAAGAACAGAAACTGAAAGCACACAAGACTAAGTGCCAGTAGGACAAAATATACTGAATTTAAAGAGATGGAGAGAACGAGAACGAGTGTTCTGACCAGCTGCATCACTGCCTGGTATGGCAACTGCAAAATGTCTAACTGCAAACACCTACAGATGGTAGTAAAGACAGCAGAGAATATTACTGGGTTGCCTCTCGCTTCACTAGCAGAAACAGTTCGCAAACTATGTGTTCACGACACCTGCTTCATTGTGCAGGAGTCTTCTCACCCCTGACATGGACTTGTCATCCAAGAGAAGATAATGCAGCATCAAAGCTAGATCTGTCAGGTTACATGACGGTTTTTACCCCAAGCTGTCAGGCTCTTCAAAAACCCTCCTGGTGTCTTCCACATTGCCCCACCCCCTCCGTGTCCTGCTTTACTGAACCCATGCTTATGGACAACCAGTTATCCACATTACTGCTTTTACATTAACCTGAATTCTAGTGGCGTAACTATAGCAGGTTCAGCAGGTGCAGTTGCACACGGGCGCGTGATCTTTCGGGGTCCGTCACTAACCCAGACATGCCTGCATAAAAAAAACCTCAGCACTAAATATCCAACCATCAAATAAAAACTTGCGTAATGCAGGTCTGCAGGTTTACAGAAAGCTCCAGTAAAACGAAAGCGGAGCGGAGCCTGCCATGAAGCAACGTCTGCCACAAGATGCGAAATCTCGGGCTGTTTCGTTTTGCTGCAGAATTTACAGCAGCACACACATAGTTCAGTATTTTTGTATTTATAATCGCAATCTATGTAAACTACCTCTGTGCTTCTGGTTCTTTGCAGAGAGGATTGTTGTCGCCCTTAATGTGTACTGCATGTATCAGATCTAAACATCCTCGGGATAAATCTGAAACTGTATAAAGGCCCTGATCGGCTTTTCGCACCCGGGCCCGTGACTATGTTACGCCACTGCTGAAGTCACACGCTTCCTCCTAAGTAAACACTTCGTCATGCGTATAATAACAATAATACTTATTGTGTTAACTTTTAACATATTGCACAACGCCTAAATAGCCAGGACACGTTTTGTCATCGCATTATTTATCATGATTTTCAGTATTATGGTGTTTCTTGACACATTGCCCTTTTACATGTTCTTTTATTTTTATTTTTTTGCTATTTTGTTATATGCATGTGTATGCTGTGGTCCCTCCACCGAATAGGGTCTGTATATTGACCAGGTCTGTTTGCTGATGAAATGTAATAATATTTAAGATTATTTGCACTGTAAAAACTTGGGCAAGACTTGACAACAATAGCTCAGATGGCATGTGTGTTGGAAAATATGTTGTAAATGTGGGTTTGTGTGCAGGATTGGCAGCAGGGTGGGAAGAGTGAAGTGTTCCTGTGGGGTAATGGAAGACATGGGCAGCTTGCAGATGCCGGCACCAACGTTTCTGTGCCCACCCTCGCTCCCTCCCTATCTCAGACACAGCAGGTACAAAGCAATATCTCATAAATACACCCCCCACACACACACACACACATCCATGCCCTGTTGTGTTACTCTGCAGTCCTAAACCTCTTTCGTCTCCCAAACACAACAAAGGTGTATGTTTTACATTCAAAAACAAATAAATGTATAAAACCAATATATTAAGGTTTTAATTTTCTAGGCTTTATCATCTTATATCTACACATTCATTTCACACTGTACAGCAATGTTGCAGGTACAGTGGTACCAGTAGTAGGTGTACGATGAAAGGCCACTTTTCCATTTGTGTGTTTGTTAGGTGGTGTGTGGACAGAACTGCACGTTCCTGGTGCAGGCTAATGGAACAGTGCTCGCCGTGGGGGAGGGCAGTTACGGCAGACTGGGTCAAGGCAACTCTGATGACCTATACACACCCACAGTTATCTCTGCCCTGCAAGGTGACCTACCCCAAACATACATGCAGTTAATATTCAACACAAATACAGACAAATAAAACACTGACTAAACACTGAATTACGCAATGTTTTGTTGATTAGCCAATGTGCCTGGACCTGGCTGCTTTAGATGTACCATTGGAACCATGTAATGTAGCTATAAAAGCTTATGTAGATAGATTTGCGAAATAATTTTAACCTCAAATATAGCTATATGAATACTATCCTTGGTGTTCTTTGTAAGGGCAGCCTGTAGTAATGGAATTTTGTTCCTTTTATGGTTGCAGTATGTCTGTTAGTTGTAGATATAAATCATTAATAGAAGCTCTGAATGTGGTTTCAGTTAAGAGACTTATTGGTGATGTAATTTTATCTAAACAGTTTGATTTACTCATGTTGGATAGAAATGTTAGTTGTACCTTCATTGCAAAGTAAAAAGGCTCATTACATATTTTTGTTGATCAACTGGGGAGGGATGTTCACTATTCACATGGTCCTACAAGCAACCTAACACAGTTCTGCAGGACATGTGGAAAGTTAACAGTATTGTACAGTCTGTGTAGCTTAAGCTGCAACAATGCAGAGAAAATGTACTGCTGGTTTATGTATTTTCTTAACATTGGTACGTTTGCTAAATGTGTTAAATGTCTGAAGGTCATCATTTTGTGTTCCCTGGTCTTCACTGTATTTAGGAATGATTAAGGCAGTTTGGCCGTACTGTCACTTCGTATTTATATTTATAATAGTAGTTGACAGTTCCTAAATAGACAGGCTGTAAAAATTCGAAAACATGGTTCTATCCATTCTATAAATTCAAAAATTGCCAATGGCGATCATCCGCGTAATTCTCAAAACGCCCACCAGATGGCGGTGTTTATCGGCAAACCCGATATTACAAAACCGATAACAGATTATGGTAAAATGCTAAAATATCGGGAAAAATATCGGTAAACCGATATATCGGTCAATCTCTATACTTTATAAAAACAAAAAATTATTTGTTAGTTTTTGTTTTGTTTATTGTTTAATCAAGGGTAAAATAGTATGGGTGTCAGTAATTATAGAGGCAACATCATCATCTTGCAGGTTATGTAGTAACTCAGCTGGTGACGTCATATGGTTCGGATGGCCACTCCTTGGCACTGATGGAGACGGGTGAGGTGTTTAGCTGGGGTGACGGTGATTATGGGAAACTGGGGCATGGCAACACTGAGAGACAGAGGCGGCCCAAACAGATCGAGGCTCTGCAGGGGGAGGAGGTGGTGCAGGTGAGTGTGTCGTGTGGGTATAAAGACCCCAACTTTCAGATAATGTGTAGCTGAAAAAACCTCTCTACTCCTCTCAGTCTGTAAGAATTTCCTCTCTGTTTTTTATGTCTGTGTTCTGTTTTGAGTAATTGCACACTGCTAATATTGAAGCTTCCATTTAGACCGAAGTGGTACTACTGACATTCATCCTAAATGGCACCACGCAGCCATCCTTCTCTGAATGCCCTTTAGTTTGTTACCTCTTGACATTTTGCAGCACTTAATGCCGAACCCTCCAACTAGGTAATGATGGTCCTTTAAAAAGAACACTTCCTTTATGTAAGTAATAGGAAACTAAAACCAAAGCTTTGAATAAATTAAGGTAACTGAAATAATAACTGGAGTAACAAGTAAAAAAATGTGCACCCCTGAAAAAGTTGGAATATGCCTGTTTATTATGCACATTTGTTGAATTGCCTCATTAACACTACAGGGAATGAATGTAATTTGTTTTGCAAATTTTATCTACATTTTTTGTTTATTTGCTGAATTTGACATATTGGGGTTGGGGGCTCTATCCTGGATATATTCTTACTGACACTCAGCAAAATGTCATTATACCAGGGGCACCAAATCTCACACATGACATAAAAGCAAAAAATAAATATAATTGAAGGTGCAACAGTGCTAATCAGCTGTGAAACTAATGTGAAAATGGTCGTTTCAAAATGGAAAGAAAATGTAATTGAGACTCTCTTAAAATAGCTCTTAAAAGAACCTGGGGGGGGGGTGTATTCCAATAGGTATTACAATAGTTTTCTAGAATTTTTTCTGCAAACAGATGCTTTGATTCTTTTAAAAATGAAAACATAACATTCATAGACCTAATTAAGAATATCTTGGTTGTTGCTGAACATAAAAGAAGCTCTAAATGATTAAATCTAAGTTTGGAGCTGGAGTGTTGGAGGTTATTAGTATGATTAGAAGCTAACAAACCATTAATGCCGTTCCAAAGCAGCACTTACAAAATAAGTCTTAATTGTTCTACTCACAGTACTCTCAGCATCGTTCCACCCACATTTATCCTGATATTTGAATTTTCACCTTCTGCACAGCAGTTTCTCTTTGGGACACCATGTGCTTTTCACTGTCTGTCTACACTGTTTTTGAAGCTTAGGACATTTTTAGAAGTTATTTTAAGCTGTTAACTGTAACTCTGTTTGCCGCATATACCTTTGGAGTGTTCTTGGGTATTTGTCCCCTTTATTCAAAATTAAACTGGCCCGTCTTGGGCCTTACAAAGTCTGCACTATATGTCTACCCTTCACAAAGCTACAGTCTGTGTGGGTCAACTTGTCTGCCTTTCAAGTAGTGCATCACATTCTTGTGAGACTCGTAGCTTCTGCTACTTCAGTCGTTTGGCTAGGCTACATGACCCCTAAACCTTTAATTACACCCCCTGCTTCACTTGGTGAATGGGTTAAATGCAGAGGAGGAATTTCGTGCAGTTCACACTGTGTGCTGTGGTGTGTTCACGTATGACCAATTGATCACTTTCACTTTCACCTGCCATTAAATTACATAAACATGTACAGACTTATTCCAACAACTGTAATTTGTCATTTAGGCTTCAGTTGTTCATTTAAGTGCTGGTTTACTTGAGCCAGTGTTCTGTGAGGATAAGCCTTATTCTAAGTTAAGTAAATGTCAGTTTGGGTTTATGTCAGGTGCCTTATGAATGCTATCCAACACTATTGTGTTACCTGTGCAAATTCAATAGTTTTTCATTAATCTTTAAAGACCCTTTTAAAACGATCTTAATTCAGTAAGGGTTTTTTGTCCATTTAAATGGTTGTTAAAAACAAGGTTTTGGCACTTTTATGTTCTCTCACATTGTGTAAATCGGTCTCTTCCTTCCTGAAGTTGGCGTGTGGTTTTAAACACTCTGCCGTTGTCTCGGCCGATGGGAAACTCTTCACCTTCGGCAGTGGCGATTCTGGACGTCTAGGCCAAAGATCAACCTCCAACAAGATGGTGCCAGAGAGGGTCACGGCACTAGAGGGCTACCACATTGGACAGGCAAGTAACTGAATACACATTATTAAGACAACATGATATTTACTTAAAACATCGTGATTTTACAAGTCTTCCAAGGTCAGTATTGTAATACTGATTGAACAATATATTTTGTGACCCTGCTATTATTGCCCTGCTCTGGAGCTTAGACAGGGTTTGGAGCCTGTACATTGATTTTTCTAATGTAGAACAATGTTTGAGGCCATCAGGATGAGAAAAGGCCATCATATTTGTTGACTGGAAAATGGCCCCCTCATGACCCCTTTGGCAGAGCTTTAGGAAAATACATGAGGCTCCTTGTATCTGAGCTGCAGCTGCTAAGCAGCACTTTCCGCCTTGCTGGACAAAAGCTGGTTGTATGCAGTATGATTAGGTTGTGTTTTGAACATATTCTGCTGCTCAAAATTTGGAAGCATTTGTCATATTTGAATTAGTTTTTTCTTTAATGTTCCAAGTGTTTAGGGGATAAGGCTATTTAATATGTCTGTACTTATATGGTTATAGAAATCCCTGTTGGGTTGTCTGTGTCGAGATTTGAGTAACACTCAAAAATCAGGCATAATCATATGAATTTTAATCTGATTTCTTATTTGATGTAAAAGAGCTTTCTCTTAGATTGTAGATTTGTCTAAAGCTGTTTTCCATTATTCTGGATATATCTAGCGTTTCTGACTTTCCCATTTTCTAGTACAAATCTTTGTTAAATTATGACATTGTGAAGTAATATATCTTAAAATCAGATTCATAAATAGTGATTCCAAACTTAGACTTAATTGCAATGTAGTAGGGAAACCCTTTGTTACCCCTACATTTTACTTTCTGTTTCCGTTATGATTCGATTATATTCAGATGTTGTTTTACTTTTGCTGTTTGCAGGTGTCATGTGGGATAAATCACACTCTGGTACTGTCGTCAGATGGCATGACTCTCTGGGCATTTGGTGATGGAGATTATGGGAAACTTGGCATAGGGCCCTGTACGGTCAAGTGCTATCCCCAGGTAGTAGCGCATGCGATATTAAAGCAATAATTCAGAGATTTTTATTTCTACTAGATGGAGTGGAATAGCTAATATATGTTTGGGGTCCAAAGTTTGTTTTATTACTTTTGCTTAGTAACTAATGCATAAATGCATACTTAAACTACTGTACATTCACAGAAAACCTTTTCAAGTTAATTTCAGATGGGCTTACTTTTGTGATATCATGTGGCCAAAATGCTCTATGTACAAGTGCAATTTTTTTTTAAATATCACTTTTAACATCAATGAGGGTCCGTCCTGATTGAGATTTATACTAGTATGTTTTTTTTTTCTGATTTGTCCTGATCGGTGAACTCCTCTGTCTGTCTGAATAATAGAAAGTGGAGATGCTCTGTAATAAAGGGATTAAGAAGGTACGCTGTGGAACTCACTTTTCAGTGGTGCTTGCCAAAGACGGACGTGTCTACACATTTGGACAAGGTATGTTAACGGAATATGCTGCATTATCCTGGTTATAATAAATAAATAAATAAATAGAAAATCATACAGGAAAACTTCCTTGAAAAGAGGGTTCATTTGAATAATTAATACATTATCGGGTATACATTACCTGAAAAATAGCCTAACAGACTTGGGATAAAAGTGCTGTTTTGTTTGTTCAGAGCGTCTTATAGGGCTTCCTGACTCAATGCTGAAGAACCATAACCGGCCACAGATTGTGCCTGCTCTGGAAGGCATCTTCATTGAGGACATTGCTGTAGGCTGTGAGCACATCCTTGCGCTCTCAAACACTGGAGACGTTTACGCATGGGGCTGCAACTGTGAGGCTCAGGTACACTATCACAGTGCACACACACACAAAGCATACTTCTGTACGCAGTAAGTTAAAGTAAACATATAATTATTGGTAGCATAACATGTTTTATCCATTTGAAAGTTATAGTAAGTGTAAAATATAGTAATTGCTTATTCTTAGTTTCTAAAAAACTAAAGAACATTCAGTGAGGAATAACCACTGCTTTGGTTATTTAGTCTAGTCCTGGGATTAAATGTTGCTTTTTCTGTGTGGGCTGTCTGTGCAGCAATTTCTTTTGAGATCTTAAAGGGATAGTTCACCCCAAAATGAAAATTTGATGATTATTTGCTTACCTCCAGGGCATCCAAGTCGAAGGTGACTTTGTTTCCTCAGCAGAACACAAACGCAGATTATTAGC
>JBBKCR010000022.1:10266533-10282870 GCA_037577295.1 Ladigesia roloffi | reverse complement strand
TAGCCAATCAGCCGCTGGTAGCTGCTCTAGCGCGGGATTTTTAATATGTAGGCTATACACAGATATACGCAGTGGTGTCCCCCCTGGAGTATACTGGCCCCAATGAAATAGCTTTGCCCACCCCCTAGCCCCCCCAAGTAAAATAAATTCTAGCTCCGCCACTGTTCTTCTCTTTTTATGGATCGCGAGAGTGCAAAAGCAATTAAGTCTATTACGCCAATTAATGCCAATTATACAGGTCGCATCATTTTTAGCCGTGAATAGGTTGATTGCACAGTTGCTAGCCTGGGATAGTCCAGAAAGGCACCCAGCCTGTCCGTTTGCTGCATGCAGAGTGATCTGATGGGAATAGTGGCGTTTAGCTTTCCTCCCCGAGATGCTATCATTTTGATAAATTGCACACGGCAGCGGTCCAGTGAGAGCGAGGGAAAGTGATGGTGATAATCAGTATCCTTGACTTGCTCCAGTGAGTTACGGAGGGAGGTGAAGCCCTCGAAAGATGACTGAGAGGGAGAGAGCCGGAGAAAGAAAGAGACAAAGGAAGAGAGACGCATTCTCCAATCAGAGAACACCACAGAGAAGGCAATGTTTCTGCCGTCCTGAGCACAGGGGGCGAATCTGAAGAGCCACTGCCATTAAGTTTCGCGCTACTTAAAAATGTGGATGGCGTGTATTGCTGATGAATTCAATATCATCAGATGGGCTCTAAAGAACTTATTTTTTGGTAGTCTGTCATTCAGTCTCTGTCAGAGGAATATGTAGTCTTAGGGTCATTAAACAGAGTATATTAAAACTAACCATTTAAATTGATGATTAGCTATCAGGTAATGAACTGCTAAACAATAAATCTTTGAATAATGCACGCCTCTATAAGCATCAGGTCATTTGGATCACAACGTTTCGGATTACTGCAGCAATTACACACTGACCACTGACCAGTAGGTACAAGCAAACAAAGGATCAATGTTAGCTGCAGAACCATATACAAATTACATTTTAGCAAGGGGTTGGGATGTTTCCCCAAAGAATCAGGGTTCTAGGCCCATCTTGTAAATATAATGCAAGGCTACTTTGGGTACAGAAAGATGGACTCCCATGCTGCCCACACATATACACACCCCAATTTATTTGAGCAGACCGTAACTCAATTAAGTGAGGAGATTATGGTCCACAATGATGCATAGTGGCTACTGGGTTCTTTGGAAATATCCACTTTGTAGTTACTCGTGATTCTGACTTTGCTTAAAAACGAGGTGTGCTGTAGGCTAGTGTAGGCCAATAATCAGGTAGTTCAGATAATCAAATATATTATTTAAAGTTACGTAATGAATATCTTTGTTAGTAGCCTAGACCCTGCTTCCGGAGATGCTGGTGTGTGTTTGTGGATTAGGTTTATATTTAGGTCTGTAACACAGCAATCTAGGCTGCAGCCTGAACTGGCCATCGAGTCAGCATTCATTAACACATTTCTAAGGCTGGTTTGTTTGTGTGAGGAGGAGCAATGGTCGACCTTATTGAGCATCTGTTTAGTCCCTGGACCATGCAGAACTCACAGCTGGTCTGGGATCAGTCGAATCATCATGTTTTGTGTGGTTTTTACAGCTCCACTCATCACAGCTGCAACACACTGATTTAGAAAGGGCACCAGAGAATATCATACTAAATGTTCATGCTGACTCAGAAATTGTAATGGAAAATGAACACAAAGAATTTAATGAGTTTGAAATCCTTCAAAGAGGATTTCACCTAAAAAAGAATAAATGCTTACTGAGACAGTAAATGCTTTTAATAAAGAAAGGAAAACAATACATTCGCCAGGTTATCTTGCCCTGGTTAAGCCTAGACATCGATGAATTCCCATTAGCCAACAGCTCAGTCTATGACTAGGATCCAGGACACTGACCCAGTATGTACCAAGAACCAAACATGCATGTATGACTTTATAAGTCAAAGAATCTCTGAGACAAAATACAGGGAGTGTATTTACCAATAACATTGAGACATTAAAACAATGTAAGACAAATAGAAAACAGCATTATTTCTTAGATTACAGGATGCAAAATGATTGTAAAAATGTGCAAAAAGGTTCAAGCCATATTTAACAGCTATCTAGAAAGGACAAAGCCGAGATGAGGGCACACTGAGACATGCCCCCCCCCACCACCACCACCAAAACTACCAAAAATACACATAATGTGAGGAGAGGTGGGATGACAGCACCAGCATCCCAGGTTCTTAGAATTCCCCATTCCCATAACTTTACTGCTCTACACCGTTCATCTAATGAGAAAAGTTAATTTCAGAACCCCCGACTGCACAATCATTTATTTCCACCACTGAATCTTAACCAGAATATGTTTTCAATGCTGGGGTCTTTGTATAAAAGGCTCTTTGCTTCCTCGGTAGCGTTTAGAGTACTGGAGACTAGTAGATTTATGTGAGGTTTGTAATGGGAGATTCATTCTCAGAGGTATTCGAAGGAGAGGACATTCACTGTAAACAGTAGAATCCAGAATTTGGAAAACAAAGTATCCAATGCATTTCGTAGCTTAGCAGTATGTTGAAGATTAATGACAGTAATTTTAATATTAATACTAAAGTATTAACCCCAATGAAGGATAGATCTTTCAGTGTACTTTAATACACTGGGTATAAGCGTCAAAAGTGGCATTAAGATATTTTACAGAACACACAGGAGACACTGCCGGTTCCCTTCCTTCTTTGGATCACGTTCGATGGATTCAGATCCCTGTACACCAAGAATTTCCAACGAAATCTGTAATTCTGGAGATTCTCAAACCCAGTCTAACAATCTCAGTTTGGACCTGGTCAAAATCACTTAAAGCCGGACTCCATTTTCCTGGAATTACATTAATCAGCATTAACTGTTCACTTGCTGATTAATAAGTATCTTGTTACAGTGGTACGACAGATCATTTAGTTATTTGCAGTTATTTCTTTCAATGGGTTTAATGATGTGACCGAGTGATGCACATCTAATACAGCCTGTTTAGTTTTAAGAAATGTTGGAAAATTATCATGTAAAAGCGTACTTTCAATATATTTTGTACATAAATACATACATTATAAATAAATCTAAATATAATACAAGACAAAATGGATATGGGCCCTTTAAGAAACAATTAAACTAAATTTAAATATAATTATGTCTCCATGTGGATTTGTAAGGGTACATTAAGCATTTTTTTTTCTAGGTAATCACAACTGAGTGAAACTACAAGTAAAATAACTTCAGGAATCCTCTGAAAAAAACCCTACACTATTTGTAGAAATATTATAAATGTATTTATTTATTTTTAGTATTACTATTTATAATAGTAAATTTAAATAATTTAATCTGTGTAAGGATCGCATTTTGTTTAATGTGGTATAAATAATAAAACTGTGTTGCAGTTACAGCAATACTTAAAACAATGAGCTGGCAGGTGCAATAGGTTGTGGCTGGACCTCTTAAGTGTGTCTGTCCATGTATCAGGATGTTCATTCCCTGCAGTTGTGTACGGTTCGTTTTTCTTGGAGAGGTGATTCAATGGCACTCTATCAAGCTGAGGTAGCTCCACTCTGCTTTACTGTACAATACACTTGCTCTGACACTCTGGCCTTCTGGCTGTGATTAGAAAACTCACCCTTATGAATAATTCATGAATGAGGGAATTCAGACCATGAGCGATGCTGCCACGCCATAATGCCATTCTGCTGGTGGCCTGTAGGGGGCAGTGTGGTGACTGGAGATGAGCTGCGGTCTAGTGCATTTCTCTGTTTGGTTTTCTTCCTCCCAACGAATGGCTAAGGTCCAAACACCATAACCCCCACAATCCCAGCTCTGGAGAGCTAAGTCCCTCTTAGAGGAATAGCTGGCGAGTGTGGCTAGCAATTAGAGACAAACATTTACCACAATTTCATGGCTACGTATTTAATTCTAATAGCGCTAACATATCTGTTTCACAGGAGATCCGTAAGGAAACAGAAAAAGGCGGGGAGGGGGTGTGTGCAGGCAGTGAAACAGCTGTGGGAAAAGAATGATTACAAGAGAGAAAGAGAGATATTGGGACTGATGAACTTAAAGCAGAGCTCTTTCTCTCTCTCTTTCTCTCTCTCTCTCTATCTCTCATCAATACTACCTCAAAATGAATTTAGATATTATTGTCCATATTAAAATTGCCTTTATGTTGATAAGGCAGGGACTTTGGCCTGTCCCTCACTATGAAAGTTATTTTTCAGCAGGTTTTCTTAACAGTAAATCTTTGGAAAAAAAATCAAATTTTCACATTTGTATATTTTTCTAAAAGTAATCTCATTGTTAAGCAATATTTTCAGCATGAACACATGTCATCTCTGTACAATTTAAATCATTTTATCAGTGTCCCCTGATTTCAAGTCAACCCTGTTACTGACACAAAAAAACCCTGTAAAATAATGGCACATTCCAGCAGTGACATAATTTACAGGAAGTTACATCATTTACAGGAAGAGGATTTCCAACATTTAAAAGACAAGAAAGTTTCTCTCTTCTATAATTTAGAATTTTGTTGTTTTATGAGATTGTTGAAGGTGGGGACATCTTTACATATTAATTAAAATACTATTATTTGTATCTTGATATTTACTATATCTATAAGTAATATCCTTTTAAATTATAAGACATTTGCTCTTGTGACCTTAAGCTAATGCTAACTAGGGGCAAATTAGCTTGAAATCGTCAACCCTATTACTGTCAGTCCTGTTAGTTTTCCAGTGTAACAGATTTGACATTGATTATGTATCGCTGTAGTCACACCATTTTAAAAGTTTATTTAGATATATTGCTAACATTTTAAAAAGTTATCTTGTGTGTATCATTGAGCTGATACCCATATTATGCAATGTGGGTGCTTATGAGCATTTATTACATAAATAAATCCGGAGATATTTAAAAAACTGAGAAGAAATTGAGAAATTGTACCAATTTCGTGGAATGACCCACATATATATGCTGATATATATATACATAGCTAGGAATGGATCAATAGCTAGGAAGCAGTACATATTTAGAATGTTGGATTTCAATGGATGCAATGGATGAACAAAAACCATCAATTCAGTTTGTAATGGAATTTATTTACTTGGCAATTAACTTTAAGCTACCCTTTGATGATTGTGATGGTTGCTATAAGCTCACACAGTCTTCTTTTCAAGCCTCTATATTTGAATAAAATGAACAAAGCCACAGTTAATATGTGCACACTGAGTCTGTTAATACAAAATTGTAAATTAGGTTGTTCTGCTTTTTTTTTTTTATTACAATTTCTGGTTTCAGTGAAAATTGGAATATGGGATCAATCCAGTGTTTCTTTTTTTAGAAATGTATTGAAACTCTCCCACTCTTTGTTATTACCTAACTGAAATATAACGATGGGTTGAGTCAAAACCAAAGGACACACGTTTCGAAAATTTAGGTTACAAGTTTTCCAATTTCTTAGTTTAATTTAATTTAAAAGCTTTGAACTGCGATGAGCTTCTTCCTCAGATGAATGACAGGTGCTTCTCTGACCTCTCCTGACCCTGTGTTTCCTCCTGTCAGAAAGCCTGATGTTGACAAATTGTTCTCTATCTTCCTGGCTGTATCCATGGCACTACATACCTCATGTCCTGGGCCTGGACTGCACATGACGAGAAGATTTACTGATTAAAAAAAGGATTTTATTGAGTTAGAGGAGAAGTTTTCCTTTGCATGTATATACCGGCAAACATAACAGAGCTGCCCTTGGAATGTATGAAATATTAGTATTTCTGTGTATTGACTGTATTCAAATGTATTGATTTAACAATACTGTTAAAAGACAAGCCTATTATATTTAACCAAATGTATTTTCTTGGAACACATAGACGATATGATTCTAGAATCTAAAAGCTATCTAAAAAATAAAAGATAAATACTAGCTGCCACTTACTTTATGCAAAAATTACATGCCAAATGGTCCAATAGCTTTCACATATAATTCAAAAAATTAAGAGATAATTATTCCGTAATACATCATCATTATCATAGATATGAGGAATGGATCAAATAAATCTTCATCTGAACTCAAATGGAAAAAAATGATATGTGTGATAAAAGCCTACATTCAGATCGATGGTGAATTTTAAATTGTTCTCAGAATGTTATTCAAATAAAAAAATGTATATATCTATACATCAGTCTCCTCTGCTCCGTTCAGTTTTATTAATTAATAGACAAAAACCCTTTCTTTCTAAGATTAGCCTTAATCATCCAGATCATTGCATTTAGTGGAAAATGAAACATTCCTGACACATCTCTCTAATTCAGACATAGGGTACAAATGTGATAATTTACTGATTAAGGCACTCTTTCATTAAATCCCAGCTGGGGACCAGAGTAGGGAGTGTTTTATCTTAGTTTGCTGAATGTGAGATGCAATATCGTTCTGGACTAATTATCTCCCACAGCATCAAACTCCACGCTACAGAGCGCACAGTGCAGACGGCTTTGAAATGTTGCACTAAGAAGAAATATTTGTGTGTGTGTGTGTGTGTGTGGGTGGGTGGGTGTGGGTGTATGCGTGTGTGTAAATCCTAACTTTGTGTAGGTCCACTTGTTCTGTAAAACAGATCGGAACTGTTAGGCATGGTCTGTACAAGACATCTGAACGTGTACTGCGGTGTCTGCACCAAGACAACAGCCACAAATCTTTATTTATTATGTTATTTAAATTGTGAAGTGTAAATGTGGTATTAAAAATCTCTAATAATTATTCACCCCCTTTCTGAAACCCTGAACCAGGCCAATGCAGAGACTCAAATAATAAACACACCAACCACAGTAAAACCTTTTGACTTTCCCCCATTATTATTATTGTACACAGGGGCGCCACCAAGGGGGAAAGGTTAGAACAATTCTAGGGGCCCAACTCTGACATGGGGCCCTGTTAGGGGCTAGTAATATTATCTTAATATTAATGTTGCCCACAATTGTTATCTTTAATGGGGCCCAAGATTTCTGGCGGCACCTCTGATTGTGCATGTTTTACTTCTGTTGGAACATAATATAATTCATCTTGCAAACAAAAGTGAACCTAAAATGGAGCCCTGTGGAACCTCATATCCTATATTTTCATGGGGTGTGTGTTTGTCAGTGTGTGTGCCTGATAACATGCTAGTGTATGAAGGAGTTGTTAGTATTAAGGTAAATTGATGCATATATGCAAGTCTAGCCTTCCTTTTCTCAGTACAAAAATGAAAGAATAGAGATTGGTATAGTCTTAGAATTTATATCTCTTTCTGTCCTCATTTCAGTTGTTTCTTTTTAATATGATTTTATTACCAACACAAAGCAGCTTCACAACAAATCAATGAGTGTGGGTGAGGATTGTGAAGATGCTTTAAGCAAGGCCATGACCACAACCTTAAATCTTGGTGGGCATTAACTATGTAGGTACAGTTGACATCCTGATATGTTTTACTTGATCTACATTGAGTTACTTAAGTTTTTGACTGGGGATAAGCAGTTATTTCATTCTGTTCTCTTGGACTGCCTTAGTGTTGCTCATACCTCTCACTTCAGAGCTTGTTTTTTTTTTAATTTTATGCCAAAACCTTCCCAAAAACCCATGGAATGATACCAACTAAACTTCAGTGTTTAATTTGACAGCCATTTTAATAGCATTTAATTTGTAATCATACGATATAATCTCTATCTCTGTCTCTCTCTTCTCTTTCTCTCTTCCTCTATCTGTCTCTGTCTCTCTCTCTGTCCTTCTCTCTCCCTCTCTCCCTCTCTGTCTCTCTCTCACACTCTCTCTCCCTCTCTCTTTCACACACCCTTCTCTTGCTGCTCGTATTAGTTTGTGTTTTGTAATCAGTCACACTGTCGTTCACTGGACCACCGGCTGCTGTTCATATGCTCAACTGTGGTTTATATTCTGCAGCTACAGCCGATATCAGCCGTCACTGTAAGAAAATTTATGAGTCGGTTGAAGCAGCACACATTGGCACACCACGGCTGATTGGTCAGTAGGAAAGTAACGATTACTCTCCATCTAATTCTCCCTCACTTACTTCAGTGTGTGTAATGAATAGCTTAGACTCTCTTTCCTCCCCTCTCTCTCCTGCTCTCTTCCTCTTTTTACTGCCTTCTTTTCTGTCTTTTTTTCTTTGTTGGCACCATATCTCTCTCTGTCACACTCTTCCTTGTCTTACTGCCTCTTTCTCGCTACTGCCTCTCTTTCTCTCACCACTGTCAGTCTACCCTCTCTATCCCACTTGCTACACTATCTCTCTCTTTCTAACTCTATTTTTCTCTGTCTCGTTCTTTCTCGTGCTGCTTTCCCAATCTCACCCTCTCTTTCTCCCATTTCTTGTCTGTTCACTCTTTCTCTCACTCTCTCTCTCACTCTCCTTCTCCCTCTCCCCCTGTTTTGTTCTATCTGTCTGGTCTGGTGACTTTCATGTGGACAATTGTTATATTATCTTTATTTATATGTAGATCTGTGTCATCAGAAGAGCTTGATTTTCATTGGTCAGCAGGGAGAGCTCCTCACTTATCACTGTTATTGGTCTGCCATGTGTCACTTTCGAAATTGACCTTTTTGGAACTCTGAAAAGGGTTTGATGAAGTGTCTCAGAGTACCAGGTATGTTCTGTCTGGAACGCTGCTCCCACAGAGCACTGTAATGATTCACACTCCAGCTTTTATGATTCTAACACAATACACAGACTCCGAGATAAAAAAAGAGTGCACACTCTTCCTCACTGCAGGCAGTGTTTTCTGTTTTGGGTTTAGCAGCTGACGACAGTCTGTCGCAGCGACAACATTGTCTGATTCTTATTTTAGGCATAATTGCGTATTAATAAACAATCGTAGAGCGCTTCTGTACATTATAATGATGGTCCAAGCAGTCATAGAAGCATCTAAAGATGACATTTTTCTATTGGAACCCAAAGTTCAATTTGTTAGCTTTAGAAAAGTCCATTTCTCTTTTGCTACACCATTAGCCAGTTGACATGGTTCATTGGCAAATACATTGATTTCGTTCAGCCTCAAGAGCTTTAGTGAGGTCAAGTACTGATTTCATACTCTTACTCATCCCCAAAGGTATTTGACTGAGCCTCATCACTCCAGAAAATGTTACAATTCTCAACAGCCCAGTGCAGGGATGCTTTATACCCCGTTAGCTGGCACTTGACATTGGACATGGTGACCGCAGGCTTGAGCAGTTGCTCTACAGGCAACCCTTTTGTTGCTCTTCTATGTTCATTATAGAAACTGTTTATGCATAATTACATATCTGTGTTTAAAATGTAAACCTAAAAGTAGCTAAGAATACATTTAGCATGAATTAAATTCAAGACTCTTTTCTACATATTGATATCTGGGTAGGTACCCAGCTACATTTATCCCATCATACTCTGCTACTCCAAAGAACATTGTCTGGCTCTGCCATCCCTACATACAAGGTAAACCCAGTCCAGACTGGTCTCATTCTGGTTCCCCACAGGTGGAATTAGTTGCCTAACTCGACAATAACAGCAAAATCCCTCTCTATCCTCAAAAACCTCTGAAGAGACGAAGACTCATCTATTAATAGCATATCTCCTCTTCTTGCATTACTCCTACCTAACGATTTAGCACTTAGTACTCTCCTCTGTTTCTTACACGCTCCTGAAACATGTATTGCAAATCGCTTTGGATAAAAGCATCTGCTAAATGAATGTAATGTAATGTAGCTATAAGGCTAAGATTCCCATTGTGCTGTCTTTTTTATTAGGAGTCGGTGTGGGGGGAACTTTGGGAAATTAGGAACCAATCATGTACCAATGAAAATATCAAATTTCCACAGAGTGTTCTTTAAAAAATGTCAAGATAATATTTTTGTTTCTGTAAAGAAATAATTCTTAAATAGGTATAAAGAATGAAGACAATTTTATAGATTTAGACCACCTTCTTAAAATATAAGGGTTATTTATGTGTTATGTGTGTTATATTTCGTGGAGGTTACTTAGACCTAAAAAATCTGATTGATTCTTCCTCCTTCTTATTGTACTTCCTCTTATTATTATTATTATTATTATTATTATTAGTATTATTATTATTCATGCTTACACATTTTGAATAATTGTTCCCAAATTGTTCCCTGGGGACCCTCTAACGAATCCCAATGTGCTGCAAGTCATATTGGACTGTTTAGGAGTGCCTAAGGACTGTTCTGAGAAACACCACACTAAATAATCATCATTTGGAAATTTGTATGGTATTAAAAAGAGTTTTTTTTCTATTGTACCATTCCCATTCCAAGGAATGTTTGTGTTGACATCATTAACAGTGTAGAGCTTTAGATTATGAGCATGTCAGGGGTGGCATTTCACAAAAATGGAATACAAGCTCAGCAGTGTTGTCATGAGGCCAGATTCTGAGAGGTTTTCTCTCTGCTATTTCACATTTCTGGCTGAAGATGCACATGCCCTACAGCGTGCTCATATGCTTCCCTCCATGGTGCTGCACAAGCATGCCTCAGCATTACTGCCTCAGCCACTGGAGGAGAGAGACAGAGAAACATGTAGAAAAACAGAGAGAGTCAGCCCAGGAGCTATCTGGAATTTGCAGTATTTGGTCTGTTTATATAGGTATAAGCCCTAGGCTATGGTTTTAATGAATATAATTTTAACATAATGCTGTTTTGTAAAAGTAAGGGATACAGTGCAGCGTAGTGACCATTTATCTCTGACGTGTTCAAAAACACGGATGAACTAACACACAATTTTCATCTGGAATATTGAGAACACACACTGATTTAATCAAAGTTTAATTTAATAAATCCTTTGATGTTATGAGGCTACTTTCCTCTTCCTCCCTCCCTCTCTCTCTCTCTCTCTCTCTCTCTCTCTCTGATTATATAATCCCGGCGCTCATTCATTCATGGCTGTGTGCTATGATTTTTTAATGTGCCTCACAAGTACATCTGTACCAGCTCTGCTAAAACTCTTATTCTCTAGGATTTCTCCCTACATCCCTTTAATAGAACAAGAGAGAAAAAGGCAGAGAAAGCAGATTGGTAGATACAGGGGCTGCATGTCAAGGTAGGCATTTGGATTACATTGTGTTTAATCTTGTCAGTGTAGTTGAGCGGTGTCTGTGTCGTGGTGAAAGTACTTAAACGGTCCACATAACAACCACTGCCACTTTAACGTATTATCAGGATGATGGCCAACAGTTTGCCCAGTGTAGCTTGGAGGATGAACCCAATTGTGGAGTACAAAAGAGTGTCGGTAGTCCATGCACATTGATCTAAGAGAGCAGAGATTCCTACCGGGAATCCGCATTCTCACGAACACACAGGCGAAAGAGAATTCACTGTCCTGAAGAGATGAAGCAGGTACGGTGATGGGTGGTGACTCATTGACTGAGCAGTGTCTACCTCTTTGCCCATGGCTTATATACTCTGTGACGCATTCACTTCCGACTCTTTTGTGTCCCATGATCAGTGTGCATTGTTCATTTGAAGAATGCTTTGTGCATGTACTCTGAAATATTGTGAGTAGAGGCAACACAGTGAGTTCTGATGTCAATTGCAGACCGAACAAACCATGACTGTTGCCTCATTTGCTGCATTCTCATTGTAAACAGTAACATTTACATTTACGGCATTTAGGAGACACCTTTTATCCAAAGGGACTTCCATTCCCTAACTACAGAGGACAGTCTCCCTGGGGTCTTGCTCAGGGACCTAGTGGTGGTGCTGGGGGTAGGATTGGAACCCAGGACCTCATGGTCCAGAGGCAAGTGTCCTACCCACTGAGCTACATCCATCATTTATCGACATTGTGGTGCTAAAGCAGAGGTAGTGGACTAGTAGATGTTTCAGCTTCAACATGCTCCTAGTGTATGTACTGTAGCTTTAATTCTCCAGACAAAAGGTATGCAGATCAGTCTGTGAACATTGCAGACATACATAAAGAAACAAATGCAGATTTGTGTCTATAAACCAGAATTAGCCTATTAATCTGCTGCACAAATACTGTAAGTATTGAGTGAAATTTAATGATAGTTATTTGGAGGCAAATTTTAATACTCATGTTTGCATAATTTCATAATAAAATGGAGAACGTGTAACCTTTGTTGCAGTGGTCATATGTTATTGTTGACATTTGCCATTTGAATTAATTGTCGATTTGTCATAGTCTCTGCCTTAAACCTCTCTATTCTGTTCACCAGTGTCTGGTTCTTGTCTCATTCCATGTCCAGGTATTTCTGTTGTCCTGTTTTGCATATATACCCTATTGTGGTTTCTCATTTTGTGTTCCTTCCATCATTTTGGGTTTCTACTATTTTTGAGCAAAATGACAACAGTCGAAGTGAAAGTCTTTTTGATTTTATCGAGTCTACAATTCATGAACAGATATTTTCTTTATAAAGTACAATTTTGTTGTAAGATCTCTTCATTCTGAGATTTTTTAGAGTTCGGATTTCTTTTAAGTTTGTACCGTTTGTACTTTTAAGTTTATTCAAAGACAGTTATAAAACTGCCAACACCTTACATTTCTACTTCATCCTGCAGTTGTTTTTTTGTTCTTTACACCTCCTGCAAAGCCTCTGGCTGAAAATGTCGTCATTCCATGGGACACCCTTAGCCCTGGTGAACCTGCAGGAATGGCAAATGTTGAAGTACAAGAGGGCTGATCCTTAGCTCATTAGAGAAAGGGCTCCAGCACAGTAAGTGGCAGGTGAGCACATATGTTATTAGTGGCTAATTGAGGCACTTCAAGGTCTTCTCCATCTGTCTCTGAAAGAGAAGTACAACCCGTGGTTATATAAGATTTGGAAAGAGTTTTGGATTTAAAGATATAGAGTGAGAGAAAGCAACTGAATGAAAATGGAAGATGGTCTCCATACTCACTAATTGATTTTTGTTTAGGGAAAAAAAGCTTTTCTTGAACTTCTTGTAAAACTACAGCAAAAAAACTTGGAAAACATTCACTCAGTTTCACTCAAATTAAAAATGGATGAGAGGATCTCCCAAATAGAATAAGAAATAAGTAATCGCCAGTTTACACTAACTATACAATAATTACATTACATTACATGTTAATGGCTGGGTTATATCAGTGTTACAGGGATCAAGTGACGTGTTACAGAAAGATTTGTTCCTAAAGTGACAATATGTGGTTTTTATGCAAAATAACATTTTTTTGTTTCAATGGTTTTTTACCAAATTAAATTTTGACCAAACAATTGGTGAAGCATGCAGTGTCCATAGTGTGTATGGATTGACTCATGGTGGTCACACCCTTGACCGGCCTCATTGATTTGTTTGACCTGGTCAACACTATTACGGCACTGACCATTTGGATCAATCCCAATTTAACATCTTGGCCATAAACAGTTAAATGGCCTCTATAAACGTATTAATTTTCATTTGTATTGCACAAAGCATGGCATGAGTTTGGATCTTTAAGGGTTTCATCATATTCACTGAGCCATTCATAATAGAGTGCGGGAAGAAAATATGAGTATGGGAATATAATAATGGTGGAAATTAATTTTGAGCTGGGAGACCCCCGCCTTCCTCCACCAGCACTGGGCACTGAGCATTGCACAGTATTGCCACTGGCTGTTGATAGTGATGATGATGATTATGATGGTAATTATTTTTTAATCCCATCCTTACTGCATTTTTGATGGCACATAAACAAATTTCCCTAAATTGCTCTGGCACTCCAATAAGTGGATATAGCTCCTTATTGGATATAGTTGACTCATCTCTAACTCAAGCACACAGCCTTGTAATCTCTGCAGAAAAGCATTGCAGTAGAACTGGACTTCTCCATCTGGTTGACCAGGATGCAGCCAGAAATTGGTTTGCCTATCTAAGTACATATAGAATATAAAGTTGCCCATCATAATCTTTCAGAATCAGATGTCACTGCAGAATCTGAATGACTAGATTAAGAACTACAAAAGCCCTTTCCCCAGTGTGAATGTGATCTTCACCTTGGCCTCTGAAAGAAGCTATAGGAACTACTTTGCAGGTTGTGGGAGGTAAACCACTGAGAGCTGGCAATGTGTTCAAGGACACAGGTGATGTAGTCTAGAGGCTCCGAGTCCAGCTTGATAATGATGTTAAGAAACCAAGTCCAAAGTCTAATTGCTGAAACCTCTAACAGCTTGATCTCCCTCCCATTTTTTTCTGCTACTCACTGTGCATGAACATTGACAATGAGACTGTATTAACAATGTTTATCCAGTGCTCAACATGTCAGCATTCGTGATGATCTCATTAAGCAGGGTAAAGACGTCTAGTCACATATGTACAAATACATATGCAAAGCCACTGTAATTATTCTGACATTAGCACATTTTTAGTCTTCTTAAAAAGTGCCATGAAGGGTTTTTCACTATTGAAAACGTTCAATACATTATTTAACAGTGTTTTTTAGAACCTTTAGTAAAGGCTGCTGATGGTTATCATGTCATTGGGATAAAACATTGCTCAAAGAACCCTCAAATCCAAGATTTTTTAGGTAACCAAAATGGTTTTTCCATTGCATTGCTAAAAAAATAACCCATTGTGGCTGGTTTATTTTTTAAAGAGTGTAGGCATTGCATTTATGAAACAGGATTTTCCACCCATCATGCATTCTAATGATTTCTATTTGACCACCACTTACAAAATATCTTGAATTGGATGTTTTTAGCTCCCACAAGGAGCTAAAGTTAGGACTTAAATTACATTTAACATGCATAATCGCCAATTTTTTGGAACTTCTAGCATCTAAACGGGACACTTCTAAATATAATGCATTTTCATGTTAAAACTGGGAACTTGTTTACAGTTTTGATATAAAGTGGGCTCTGTTTCATATGATATGACAGATGAACATACAACTATTCTTTATAGAAGGATTTTTTAATTGCCCAGATTATGTGCTAGAAAGTGCTATTACAGAAATTGTAATCTTCTTATTCCCTTTTCCAGCTGAAATACAATCTACTGAATTTTTATCTGAACATATAATGTGTTTACTGTTCATGGTTCTTAGGCATGAAATGTTCATATGTGTCATTTTGAATGTTCTGAACACAAATATGTGCACTAGACAATATCAGGGCATTTTAGATAGTGTGGTAAAAGCAGCGCTGGAGGAAAGAAGTGGGAGTAATGTGCGGAGAAGCCTAGCCCTCTGCTGAACCAGTCTGATGCCAACACAGGCAAAACACCAGAAACTCTAAAGGCTGCTCTTAAATAGAACAATGTTAGACCTCAATAAGCATAAACATCATCAGACAAAGGCACAAACATACATTCTTCAGACTGTGCTAGTTTTAAGGTTAGCATGAGCGATTTTAAGATGGCACCTGGTTTGCATGCTATTTAAAAATAGCAATATGATTCAGTAATGATCAGTGCAAATATTAATTCATCAAGCCCATACTAGACAGCGACCTCTTTGGCTATCCAGCAGAGTTTCCAAGGAGCCTGAAGGCCATCTGTAGATAATCAAGAAGTTTGTCGAGTCAACAATTATAGGAGGCCAAAAGACAGATATAGCTTCAGTTTTGTTGGGCCTGCAAAATAATTCACCCCTAGAAAAGTATTGGTTGCTTAACACTGAGGCCTCTTTGTTATCTTGAGTAAACTTGTAACCAAGTCAGCAGTGCTGTGAGTGCACCTTGCTGAGCTAGACAAACACGAGTGCTATAAATACTGAACAAAATGACTCATCCGCATGACCCTCCCAATGGAGAAGACTAAACTGGAGCGGCAAAGTGGCAGAAAACAGCTCTGTGCCCTAGCACAGTGGTCTAATCTCACTCAGGTTGAAAGAAATAGGTTTTGACCTGTATAATAAAAGAATGTTTATGGGTGTCTGCACTGCTATGGCATATTCTTTAAAGACTGTGATGTGTCTCTGGCTAAATAATAATTAAAGATATTATAACACCAAGGCGTAATTCAAAATAAAACTACATTACGGCTGTCTAATAACTATAATAAGCCTGATCTCACAAAACCACATACAATCCAGATGTGAACGAAGGTTAATAGATTAAAATAGATTCAAAATGAAGGTCATTTGCTTGGAAAAAAACGACATATTTGCTCAGACTGAATTGATAACATGCGATGAAGTGCATCAATGCTGGTTTAAAGGCTCTAAATTTAAGTGCATCTCTAACTGTTGTAATAATTAAAGGGATAGTTCACCCCAAAATGAAAATTTGATGTTTATTTGCTTACCCTCAGTGCTCGAGACGGTCGTCTTTCAGAGGTAAAAAAGGATATAAATACTGTTCAGTTTCTCACAAAAAATGATCGTTTCAT
>JBBKCR010000022.1:10215665-10231047 GCA_037577295.1 Ladigesia roloffi | reverse complement strand
ATATAGAGTAAATGGATAATGTATAGATAAAGTATAGGTTTAATGTTTATTTCACGAGTGTGTGTGTGTGTGTGTGTGTGTGTATATGTGTGTGTATTTGCATGTTTGTGTGTGTAGGTGATATCCAGGCTTCAGACAGAAGTAAGACATTGCCATGATTGAGAATGCACCACACATTTTTCTGCAAGTACTAGATCTACAAAACTATATACAACACACATATAGTTTGTCTTTATATCACAGTCTATTGCATAATGGTGATAATCTTTAGTTTGTAAATATAATAAATGTACACATAGTCATTAAGCAACATTTCTTTGTGTCCATCTCAGTCAGAACTTAGGAGTACAAAATAATGTTAACCAATAACATCCAACTTCAACCACACTCGCTCTCTCAAAAAAACAAAATAATAAATAAATAAAGAGAGAAAAAAAAGGAAAAAAAAGCAGCAAATGCAAGATTTATTCCCTTTGGACCCATAACACTGCATCGGCCTTAACACTACACCAGTTACTGGACTTCGGAAAGTATTGCAGAGGGTAATTCCGCCTACATTTTTACCTGCATTATTGCCCATATTTTGGCCCTCCAAACACTCTCCAAGTTCCACTTTGTTTTCCACTGGTAATATGTTTATGAACGTGCTATTTTTCTTTTCTTTTTTTCATAGTTTCAGTGGTCTCCAGTGTTGTTGTGTGTAGGTTTTCCACAGTGATGCCAAAAGCTTCTGAATGCTGGACTCAATTTGTCATCTTCTCCAAGTAAAAAATAAATAAATAAATTTCAAAAAGTCACTGTCAGGTTTCACGTTGCATTCCAGTTACGATAGAAAAAAAAAAGAAAACAAAAACTGAAATCAACAGAGAAAAAAAAGGAAAATCTTCTTCAACATGTTAGTGATATATATGAGAAAGGAAGACTTGCATTTATACTACTTTTTCTTTTTCACAAAGTCAATGCCAAGTATTCTAGCCTGATTTACACATATATATTTGTATAATATACATTCGTAAGTTGAAGGGGAAATGTCTAATATATATTATAATACAAGGAGCTGTCTGTACAGGATAATCTATGAGGTTATCTTTTTAGACTTGGAGAAAAAACAAAAATACTTCAGTCTCTTTTTCCCATTTTCTCCATAAAAATGAAGCAAAAATCATTTTTTAAAAAAATAAACAAGGAAAAAACAATGTGATCATAAATTCGATGCAAAACGCATCTTGTCTTGTTCGGTCTCTGTACTGCTCGATTCTCTTCTAGATCCCGTTGGATCCCTGTGCTGGACACTAGCAGGCGTCGCACGCACCGGTGGTAAAGCTCCCGACGACATTTGGCGGAAGAGGGCCACCCTCTGGGGGACGGTGGTGCGGATGCCACTTTGCTGTGTGGCCTGGGGAGCCTGGACTTGAGCCTGGGCTTGAGCTGGAGCTGCAGGGGGCTGGATGGAGGCCAGGGACTCGCCGGAAGATGGGTGTGGCCGGACAGCTAGCGAGGTTTCATGGGGCAAAGAGGGCTGGGAAGCTGACAGGTGGCGAATGTCCCGGCTGAGACTTCCAGACTGGAGTGCCTGTGTGCTCTTGTGGACTTCACTCCTTTGAGGAGAAGCCTGTTGAGGCTGAGGCTGCTGGGATGGCTGTTGCTGTTGTTGCTGTGTTGCTAAGGGCTGCTGAGGGATGGGCGGCTGCACCAAGGAAAGCTGAGAGGCAGTAGGTGAGCCATACTGGAATGTTCGGGCGGCCAAAGGCGTCTGAACTGGAGGGCTGCAAACAGCCGCCGTGAACGAGCAAGGTGACATGATGCCGCTTGGTTGCTGCTGCAAAGGTGTAGGCGGATTCGGAGAGGAAATGGCCAGATTTCCAGGTGAAATGCCAGAAGCAGAGAAAGCAACACCCTGAGCTATGCGGGCAGCTGGGGTAATAGATGCAGCGGTACTGTAGGTCATAGGAGCGGACTGCTGAAACTGGCTGTTGCCGATGTTAACGAAAGGCGGCTGCGCGGGAGAGTTAATGATGGAGTTTCCAGACATCGGTGTCGAGTTGGCCCCCGTTACTGATTGCTTCCTGTCCACCATCATCACCATCTCTCGGTCTTGCCGGATGATCTGCTTCAGAAGCTCGTTCTCCTGTGTGTTGAAAACGCCCGCGTTCAAATCCTTCTGGAACTTCTGCAGTAAGAGCGAGTTCTTCTTCCCTGGAAAGGAGTGAATCCCAAAAAAGAATAAAACTTTAGCTGGTGCCACAGTAAAAACCATCAAAAAGGCTTATGAAATATCACAGGTGATGTAGTAGTGGAAAGACAATGGAGACAGAATGGAGACACAAAGACAATGTAAAAGGAATGCTAGTAGCTAAAGCATGACCTACAAATACATTTCAGACTTTTGAAAGACACTACACAATATCACAATGAAAGTGAATCACGTGTAGGACTTATCTATGAAGGGCTTGTCTAACTAGCATACTATAAAAACACACACGCAACATATATCTACAAACTGAACCAACAACTACAACTAGAGAATAATGCTGGGCTAAACTGATTACACATTTTCAGTCATTGGATATTTTTTTTGCCCTGCAAATTTGCTGCCCTAATTGATTAATTGACTTGAATGGCAGTGAAGGTGCTGATCACTAGTCAAACGTAGTGTGTCAATTTAAGTTTACTCCAGATGTTAAGCTAGGATTTTAGTCTTAAAATTGTTAAAATGATGTACTTTTCTAAGTAAATAATTTTAAAGAAAATAAATCAGTGTCCAAATACAAAATAAAACTTACTCTTTAGTCAAGAGACACTGACCTTTCCTCAAGTCTAGAGGCTTTAGCGGGGTATATTGTGATCTGATTCTGTTTGCTGCAGTTGGGACAAACCACTGGGGAAATCAATCTGGGGACATCGATCAGCTAATTCTTGTAAGGAGAAACAGAGGGTGCAATTGCTGTTGTGCTGTCATTTGACAGCCCTACAAAATGTGTGATTAGATTGCAGTGTAATACACTGCCATACTTGTGATTTAATTTGGGCCTTTACGAGGTGTTATCTTGGAAATGAACAATTGATTCATTAGCAATTTTAAACCTGGGCAAGTGTCAGAATGAATCATTGGGGTTTTTGTTATTGTAGTGAGTATTTATGTCCTTTTAAGATTGTGGAATGTGTGGATCCACACACAGACTTTTGAGGCTGATGCACTAGGTGTACTGAAGCCTAGTCTTGAGCTACACTGCATTCTGCAACTTCCAAAAAATATACAGAAAGTTCTGTCCAGGCCTGGGAATCTGATCAAATATGACTCCAAATCCAGTACTGGAAATCTACGGCCCAAACACAACTTACTCTACACTCTCAAAAGTAAAAGTGTCATGAAGGGCTTCTTTGAATGGCACCATATATGAACATCTTTGGTTCTCTAAAGAACCATTTTTATGCGAGATGTTAAAGTCAGGTTAGATAAGCTTCACACAATTAATATGTTCTTTACATATTAGAGGGTTCTATCGAAAACCAGGATATTGCATTACGTAGAGCAGAGGAGCGCCGTTTGATCTCATTTGGCGCCTTTAATTTTAAGAGTGTATTATTAAAGTTATACTACAGGCCTCTATTAGCTGGATCAGGTGTGTTATAAGGGCTAGAACTCAACTAGCAAATCTTCCAACCTCTGCGCCATTTCATCACTGTGACCCGCTCTATTTGTTGAGAAATTATCTCTTATTAAGGCTGTGCATCTTTTGTTTGCACCAGCAGAACAGAATTCCTTAGTCAGTAAAAATAAAAGAGTTACATTTTGGGGCACCGAAGGCAAGAAGAAATTACCTATCAATCTCCAAGCACCAACCTATGGAGAAAACAGTAAAGGTGCTTCTCTCCTTTCTTTGCTGTTTATGGCTCTGCACTCTGCAGTCTTTACTATTCAGCCCAGCAGGATGTTAAATATGCAGAAAATGGCTTTACTGCTGCACTGCAAATATATCCAGCAGAGACATCCTGGCCATCTTAAATGCAGACAATACATCTAACCACTTCTCCATGCAGGACATTTTTAAAATCAGTATAGGTTTACCCATTGTAAGATTGTTTTGCTTACTATTCATTTCAAAGCAGCTTGTTTCAATAATGCTGGATGGTGAAAAGATTAGCCAGTGCAGTTAGAACTTTCTGCTTAGCACACACTTTATACACATCAAATTGTCAACAAGAATGAGAAACATACTGCCTGCATTTAAGCGGTTTCACAATATAATTGTTTTATGTTCTGAAAGGGAGTTTATTATTATATCTGTATTTTAGCAAAAATACAGCACATTACATGAAAACCATCTATTAAAAACTTACACTTTGTTTTTGTTTTTATGGATAAGTGAACATATTGAAAATGTCTACACTGTAGTTGCAAATGCTATTACTGTCCAATGTCAAAACCTGCAGAAGTTTACAGAATCTCATAATAAAATGTTACATTTACATTTCTCAAAGCTAATAACCTTCTGTTTCAAAAATTGCAACCGAAACTGCAAATTTTATCAAAATGTACAAATGAAAAAGATTCTGTTTCGAAAGTTATCAATATTGTGTAACCCTGAAATAGCATCTTGCATTATGTCAGCTGTTGGTCTGAAAAGAAGCAGAGGGACGTATTCTCTGTCAATACAGAAAGTGCCTCAGGCGCCAAACAGCAGCAGGCTGACAGAAACGTTTATCCAGCGGGACACAAATTACCGTGAACAGCTTCTCAAGGAGGACATGACCGTCCCTGGGGACACAAGGAGTTCTTGGAAGCCAGACGTGTCCTTGCATACCCAAACACACACAAACACGCACACGATCCTTGTTGAGTCTTTGTATTGATCAGCGTGGCGCAATGAACACGGCTGGCTGAACTTTGTTAGGTGGCAGTCAGGGCCGATATCCGCACTGGCAGGTGAGAGAATGGCAATTGATTACACCTGGACTTTTTTCACTACAGCTATTTATTTGTTCATTCCAGACTGGCAACAGCCATAATGTGTGATTTAATACTGTTATATACAGGGTGGACTGGGTCAAAATATCGAAAACATCTAGGTACTTCTCCAAAACACATTTCCTACTTACTACAGCTACAAGCAATGTCTACATTATTGGTCATAAACTTACATGATGTTTAAAAAAATGTTTGGAGGGATGTGCTCTGTGGATAAGGAAACATGTTATTGAGGCGGTTAGTGTATTCAGGGAACATTAGGCACTTACAGAGTGTTCCAAGGTCCTTGTAAATTATCAAGTGTCCAGTCTGTTGATATATTATATCTGGTTTTATAAATTCCTTTTAGTTTTATTCTGAATGAGCTGTTCAGGACAGTAAAATATCTGTAGCATGTCTGGTTTCCATCAAATCAAGACAGACTGGGTGAAAATAAATGAAGTACACAGACATACTAAAAAACTGGGCATTCACAACATTGATGTAGAACCCAAGAACCCAAGAAAATTCTTAGATTAAGACAGAGGTGCCCAATCCTGGTCCTGCAGATCAACCACTCAGCTTATCTCCAAAACGGACACATTTGTTTTAGAAAGTAAATGCTGTCTCATGGGCATTACATTTAATTTTACAAAAGATAACAATGCTTTTACAGACACTTTTATCCTAAGTAACATCCAATTTGAGGAAATGGTCAAGGGGCTAATCTGAATTGGACCTTCAGGATGAGTATTGAGAACGCCTGGATTAGGACATAATTTTAATGTCCGTTGGAACACTGACAATGTTCTCCAACAAAAACAAACGCTGGGCTGGTTCTCAAATATGGAATCCCCCTCTTCTCATTCTAGAACGTTACACTCCTGCCAAGGATCTTATTGTTCTAGACGATCTTCCAACATTCACACTGCTCTACAATTCTATTTCCTGTGCATTCTGTCCATGAATATTCCCTCCTAGTCTTGATTTGGTCTATCAGTTCATTTCGAACTGCTAAGGCTAAGCAGCAACTTCAGAATGCTGGTGTTTGTTGGGGAAAGTGGAGTCAGTGGGCCATGGCCTTTAGAGGAAAAGTAAAGATGAACAGAAACAGAACAGCACACATAGCATTTAAGTTCTATTTTTAGAAGCATTCATTGCATAAAGTGGAAAATCATCCTGTGATACTCCATTGCAACAGACCATTTACGCCATATTTCTTAATGCTTTAATTATTCTCTCCTTCATATTCTCCTAGGGCTCATTGGGGCATTTGGTTTTATGGCTCTATGCCTGCCTTATTCTTCTTATGGCTCAACTGTGGAAGTGTCTGCCTTCCCTTTATAAATTAATGTACAGGACACATTGAGGCATGGTGTGGCGCATCATTGAGCTAAAGCATCTAGCCAGGTGGCTGCCACTTCGCTCTTCAAAGCTCTATAAATAGAGCTCGAAAGGAGGTAAAATATAGCAGTCTTGTGGTTAGGCTTGTATTGTTCTACAATGCAACAGTGTGTTGCCTGTTTTTCAGGTAGACCTACCTTGTGCCTACACTCACACACAATGGCCACTTTATCAGAAACACCTGCCACATACCAGGGCAATAAAAAAGTATTATCTATTGATGTTGTCTATGACACTGCTAGGCTCAGAGTAGTTGTCCACCCAAATAATATCTGGTCACTGGTGATATTCTGGTAGCTTCTTTATGCTTATGAATGGGGTAGAGGGCAGCTCATAAATTGAGAGGCAACAAATAAAGTTACAGCCAGTAATGAAAAAACTATGCACTATATCTATATCATAGAAGCTTCTGATAAAATGACCAATGGGGTGTATGGAATGTGAACATAATCCATATAGAGTATATTGGCAACCCAGTGTATTCTTGATGTTGGTTTGGTTTTAATATATTCACACTGAAGTCAAAGGCCACATGCATTAAGATACTCAAAACTACAATAAACAAGATGTTGTCCTCCTACAATATTGTACAATATTAGCATTATGCCAGCTGAAAATAGCAGAAACTCCTTCTGTTTAAAGCTTTTAAGCATTCATTGACAAAAGGTTGATAAAATAGTAAGCATGCATTGACAATGTACAGGTTCTGTGCTCCCCATAAGTAAGTGTACAGGGAAGTTGAATGTGACATGTATACTGCATAATCATTTGGATTTATAGCATAAAGTGGATGAATATGAGGTAATTAATAATTCCTGCTTAAATACCTCTTACATGATTTGAGAATAAAAATAGGTAAACTGTGCTGGACACTGACCTTCCAGAACTTAATGCCATCAAATACAAGATTTGTATTCATATTTTGGTTCATATTCATCTTTTCATTTCAAATTTAAGAGCTCTTTACTGTCCCCAAACTTATGGAAAGCACAATATACAAAAAATGACCAAAAATGAAAAGATCAAATATACAATTATTTGAAATAATTTACTGGCATGCATCTTCCTACACTGAAAAAAGTGAAATGTTGAATTTACTCGGTTCAAATGCGCAAATCACTTCCACATGAATAAAACATAGCACACCACAATAATTACAGAAATATGGACAACAATGCTGTGTTATGCTATGTTTTATTCATGAGAAAATCTATGAATGTAGCAAACTCATCATTTTTCTCAGTGTAGATGAATTAACAATTCAATAGAAAAAGTGCACTGCCTTCTCACTCTAAGACCCATCTCAATGTCTGCTTTTCAGCAGCTTGCCCATGGTACCTTTAGCCTGTGTGGAGCTTTACAGATGTGGGGAAAAAGCTGGGATTGTAACGAGGAATTTACCTGCTGCCTATTCGTCGGCCAGGACACTCTTGAAAACGAGATGAGCTCATCTCAAGAGGAACTCCTGGTTGAATAATTTTTAGATAAAGATAGATACATAAATTGTGAAACATGTCATTCTGGTCAATGCATGACAACTTTTGGCTTTTGTCAAATTATTTTGCTTAGGACGAAACAAGCATTCGCAGTCCAAAAGAACAGTACGAGCACCGATCATGACACGGTCTGTATTTCTCCCTCGTATGAGACAAAACCCCTCTGTTTTATTACACTCGTCCAAATCACTTCTGTTAGTGGAAGTGTTTTGCAAGAGCTGGTGACTTTTTGTCGTTTTACATCTGTTTTTAGAGTTTCTGAATTGAACATCAAGTTTTTTTTTTTGCTTTCTAAAAAGCAAATGTGCATCTTGCCTGAGTTTAAACTGAGCACATCTTAGCTGTTGTTAAAGGTGGCCATGAAATTATCACAGATAAATGTCAATGACCAAAAGATTGGAACCTATCAGACTACACCTTCTCATGGATTATCTTGATTTGATTGTCTTATTCTCACCCGTGCTGATCAGTTATTGATTACTTGTGACTTGAATGTCACAGTGGTGCAAAGCAAGTCAATATTAACATGCCTGAATCTGGTAAACAAACATACAAAATGAAAATAATGGGGGAAACAAACATAAAAGAAAGCATAAGCTAAAACTATTCATTTGGAAATTAAAGGTTATAGCAGTCGTTTCAGTTCATTGGGAAAATAGATTTTAGCACAACCTTTAAAATAACCATCTGGAGAACTTAATGGGGTAAAGAGTTGCTTATTCTCAAGCAGCCTTGCATGCATTTATGCCATTGAAAAGTATGTGAATGTCGCATGCTATGTTAATAACATTCACATTCTGCTCATATGCTTAGAAGTAGAAAATTATATACTTCGCATTGACTGGTCACAGTGAACTGGCTTATCGTCAGCATTTGTCTTATTAGCTGTAAAAGCAAAAAGCTTCATGTTATATGTTATATTAACAGTGTAATGAATACAGTCGCTGTGCTTGGGTGAACAAACCTTGAGTTTTGTCAGGGGCAAGGAGGTAAACATAAAAGAATATACAAATAAGGAAGGTGGTTCGATTTCATGTTCGGTATGTTATAATATATTACGCTATTTATCATATTACTCTATATCTTGTTAATAATCTAGCAATGAATATACAGATTAAACTATTTTTCTCTAATTGTCTGAAATGGTGTGATGAGGGTAATTTTCTGGTGAACCAAATTAAATGTCCCCATCGGTTTCTAGCACTGTTTTACTGAAGTTTGGGAAAAAGTTTTGTTTTAAAAAATGTAACGATATTTTGATATTAGTAAATAAATATATAGAATCTTTGTGTCTAATGAAAGAGGCATAAATTCATGCAATAATGCAAATGATCTCTGATCCTCAAAGATGCAGAGTAATCGGTAATTTTACTTCTTCAATATAGATGTAAATGTAAAATGCAGAAGTAAACACTGACCTCAAAAAATGCTGCTAAAACGTACTTGAGGATGGTCATGAAGCTGATGCAACATAAAGCAATGTAATAAAGTCTCTAGAGTTCTGTGGTTTTTGAAACTATGGGTTTTACGATGTAAATGCAGATTTTTGAATTCAGTGCAATTCAAATTCTAAACACACAATATCTCAAAGTCATGGCACACCAGGGTTTATATTATGAAGCAGAGTTTGTATTCATCATGGTAATTGCTAATAGTTACAGACAGATAGTACTGGGCTGAAACAAAATCAAGAATCTAAAGAGATCATCTGAAGGAATATTTCATTTAAACGAGCGGAACCCCTAAAAGTGCCGACTGAATTTAGTGCTCACAACTCAGCTTCATAGTGTATCCACCTGGAACTGCACAGTATATATGTGTATATAATATATAAATATCTAATTTATTTATGTATATTTAATGCATGCAAACAAAATTTTAACTGGAATGAGTACAACAGACAATGCTTAGACATTACACACACAGTAGACATTATCAGGGGTTGACATAAGAGATAGGCAAATGTAATTTAATTTAGTTTAAAAGTCCTGTTCTGCATCATTTGAAAGTGTTCAAGAGAATAGTAAAATAAAAACTATATATGTGTTTGCATGACCAGTCTTCTCAGATGGGAGGTGGATTTTTATTTATTTTGGTGCATTAAGTAATGAATGTGGGACTCATTAGAATACTAGAGCAAAAAAAAAATATGTCAACCCCTGGACATAATGTATCTCATGTATCACAAATGATTCTCAAAGAAATACATGTAAAAACATGTATATAGATATCAAGAAATGACTAACTGGTACACCAGACAGTGGCAGCTGGTGAGGGCAGTTAAAGTTTCAGTCTCACAATGTATTATTGATTCTAGTTTAGGTATATAAATACTACCTCTTCCATTTAGTGAATTTAGCTATTTTGAAGTGCCCATTTTATAAGTGTTTAGTTGCAGTATAATGGGATGATCTGGAGCAGTCACATGTAAGATTAAGGTTTCAATGCTCAACTGCATCATTGGCTACAGCAGTAAACAACTCCCCAGCATTGGGCTGTGCAAGAGTAAAACTGTTTCCTTTGGAGTAGTAGAGCTTCATTTGGTGCTTCTGGGATAAGTTAGAGTAGCAATTTTGATACATTACTAATCATCCTATATGGCCCTTACGGGTGAATACTCACAGCAATATTTGAGCATCTAATATAAAGACAGAGAAAGCAAACTCAATCCTAATAGCCTTGATTTCAGAACATTTAATTCATGTGTTTCTAGAGAAAATGGCCATTCCTACAGTTTTAGGTCTGCTTTTCTTGAATTATTTACATACACTGAAGTATAGTGAAATTATTCCCTGAAATGTTCTATTTGTATTAAAATCTGCAACTGTGGCATGCACTCTTTACACACATCATTGTTTAGTTTCAAGCTTCATATACAAGATCACAGGAATCAAATACAAAAAACATATACTATGTAACTCCCATAATTTAGAATAATAACAAATATGTGAGGGTCCTTAAAGTTGTAACATGGAGAGAAATAGTTTAAAATGCTTCATTTAGATGCAAAACTTGATTTGTTCATTTGATGTAGTAATTTGGTCATGAGATTCACTAATTGTTTTCAACTTAGCAATGGCACTGAGGCAATTAATTCTCATTGCTAAAATGTATTAAATCTACGTCTTCCTATTTGGAAGGTGTTGTCTCAGAGCCCATATACACCGGCTGCCACTGCTACATATACTAAAATTTCATAAGACTGGTAGAAAATTCACTATCCTGTCATTTAATTTAAAGGCAAAAAGTGTTTTGTGTTTAAAAAACAAACTTGCAAGCATTCTTGCCACTGACAGTCTCATTAACTTTAGTAGCAAGAAATCAAACATTTAAATGTAAAAAAAAAAGAAATGTAAGCCAACCAGAAACAAAAGATAGATATTATATAGTTAACATTTTAAATTCAACATTGTGTAAAAATATGAACAAAAACAAATGAACTGGACAAAAACAAACAAGCAAACAAACAAATAAAAATATCAGTAAAGATTTTTCCAATTTTTCTTTTTACCATTTTATGGATACTTCACCTGCCAGATAAAAGTCTTCAAAAATTGACAAGAAAACGTAAAGTTTACTGTTGTACAGGAGCCTATTACTTAATATTGTTCGTGTTTAAATGAGGTCCCAGTTTTAGGGAGCATTGTAGCTGTAAGCTGAAAGTAAATTATGGCTGAAGTGAGAGAGGGCGGGGTGTGCTCATACCCAGGTGCACAGAGTTTAAGAGGGGTAAGGGGAGGTTACAGGTAAGGGGGGTTGAGGCTCATGCAGGTGAGAATTTGCCTCAGTCCGCTTGCCAAATGTCTAGTCGGGCTGGACTAGACAAAAACCAGCAAAACAACCGGACCATGACTGGAACAGCCGCATGCACTGCCTCCCACAGACAGGCTGTTAATCTGCAGTTGCTGTACATACACTGTATGATACTTTGCTGTAACATCTTTAATCTGTATGAGACATTAAGGAAATAAACAGGAAGAAATAGAGAGGCATCGTAGCATACACAGGTAACATGCAGTATAATGGCAGACAAGTGTGATGAAGGAAAACACACACAAACACACACACACACACACACACAGTACAAACACATGGCACAGGCCGGCCCGGTTGAAATATGAGAGAGAATAGGGTTAAAGTTGTGTTGAGTCTTACCGATTCGATCCAGGCGGTCAATAGCCACGGTCTCGAAAGCGCGGCGCATCATGGGGTATTCCTCCAGCACTTCGTTAAAGTGGTCAACAGACAGGGAGAAGAGGCGGCAGTATGTGTCAGCACGCACACTGGCTGTGCGTCGTCCTTTAGTTAGGAGACAGATTTCTGTGGGAAACAAAATGTGGAAATGGAATCCATTAATTGACAGATCATTTCACTTACAGCTTTATTTGTCATACGCAAGTCAGCACAGGGAAAACATTGCCATGGAATGTGATCGCAAAATAATTTCCCAATTGCACAAATGTAACAGATCATAGCTGTCTATGGAACAGGTTGGACATGTCATTCTCAATGCCTCCCAATAATGCAGAAAACAATCAATTCTGCGTTAGAAATCAGCAGAAACTTCACTAGATTTTGAGCTGGGCTCCACCCGAAGACTTGAAGAGTCCTTTCCTCTTCATTATGGCAGTTAATGTGACAGCACATTAGATTATTGTTAGCTGGATTCAATCCAATATATCTGGCTGTTTTTACAGAGGTTAAACAATCTTAATTAAATAAACATTTTCATAACCATTGTAAATTATGAGCTTGGAATGAAAGTTTGTTTAAACTTGAAAAGCAATTATCACATTACCCACATTGCACTGTAAATAGTTTTTTGCAGAAACAATAACGCACTTTTTTATTTCTACTGCAAAACTAAAGAAACATGTCTAGCTTTAATGACTACATTTAGAGTAGAGAAAAAAAAAGTTTTGGCTGAACCGTTACTTAAAATACAAAATGTGATGACCATCTGAAATCTATTATTACCTACTCGCAAATTAATACACAAATAAAACCATGTGGACATTATCCATGTGGATAAAAGCACTAATGTACATCACTTTGGATAATGGGCTCCTGCTAAATTCTGTAAATGTAAATACAAACCAAAAACATTCACTGAAGATAAATGATCACAGCACACTAAATTAACCAACGTGCACAACCTTGGGTGTTAGCTAGATTAGCACTGAAATGAAGCATTGGCGTGTGGAGAGGTGAGGGATGTAAATAAAAAACCCTCAGTATCAGAAAAGCATATTAGATCCATTCACTATTTCTTCCATAGTCTCAGTGCCATTTATCATGCTGTCCACAAGTTAATGGCCCAAAGGCACTGTTGTTGGTTTAACAGTTGCTGAAGTGTAGAGCGACCACACAACGTAATAGGTTCTTTAAAAACAGCTACATGTTTTTTTCCTGTTAGTTTTAAAGGCTCTGCTATCCCATTCATTAGATTGAAATCACTGAAACAGAAAAAGCTGAAATATCCATATGTCACTGAAGGCTTCAGCTAAATAGCTGCAAGAATTCCATGGAAGACAGGCAGGATAAAATAAATACCAGGAAATGACTGCAGATTTATATATTTAAAGACTATATTTAATGATGACTATATTATGATTTCTAAAGAATTTAATGATTAGAAAAAGGTTTGTGTTAGCAGAGAGAAGTCATCAACATAAAAACAGCAGTGCTAAATGTTATTCACTCCTCATGGGAGCTGGACTGACCGTGGTTGCAGAGAAAAAAAAGTGTTAAATGCCCCAAACGGTTCATTTGTGACGCATTGCAAGTGTGTTTAAACATTTATGGTCATATTAACGTTAAACATTTAACACAATGTGATTATCACAATGTAGAAATGAGACCATATAGCTCTTTTAAGTATTGGTTTAACACCATTGATTATTATTGTGCGTGTTTTTTGTTCTCCATGTTGTAATGTGCTAAAAAACCTGCTCACTGATGACTCAGGAGCACAATGTTGTGAGGAGATCTCTATATTTAGTTATAATTGTTTTGTCATAGGGCGGCACGGTGCCGCAGGGGTTAGTTGCTCCCGGGTCGGGTGCAGGGTCTTTCTGTGTGGAGTTTGCATGATCTCCCCGTGAACGCGTGGGTTTCCTCCGGGAACTCCGGTTTCCTCCCACAGCCAAAAACATGCGTGATTGAGCACACTAAATCGCCCCTAGATGTGTGTGGCCCTGCGACGTGCTGGCGACTGTCCATGGTGTACCCCGCCTTCGCCCGTAGCAGCTGGGATAGGCTTCAGTCTGCTGACTGCAGTGTGATTGCTGTGCTGGTTGCAAGTTACTGCAGTGGAGTTTGTGACTGGGTATACCATTTCATTTACCAAAGGAGAAAATCACACCCATTGTTAATGCTAACAATATTCTTGCTGAATTTTATTGTTGCCAGAGATTTGCACTGATCCCTGTCCCCATTCAAGCTAGGTACACACAGATGTTCATGTCCATGTTAACTTCCAGGATTCTGGCAACACACAGTGCATGTGCCGGGGCAACCAGGTCATCACTAACTACTGGACATCACCACCTGACCTGCTCATTTCGAGGCACATATAATTACATCCGCTGCCCACAGTGGAGCCCTGCAGTTTGCATTTCATCCCGACTGTTAAATGGATGATGCCCTCACCACCGTCCTTCACCTGGCACTGACCCATCTAGACAATAGGACACTGATGTTAGCATGCTGCTCATAGACTTCAGTTCAGCATTCAACACCATTATTCCTGAGCATTTGATAAGAATATTTGTTAAGGCCTGAACACCTTCATCTGCAGCTGGATCCTAGACTTTGTGATAGTGCTGCATTAGACTGCAAGATTGTACAGAGCATAGTAGAGCTGAGAAGATATCTCTCCTCTGTTGCAGACATTCACATCACAGGTATCGCCCACAAAGCCACCAGCATTGTGGAAGACACCACATGCTCCGCCCACATCCTATTTTCCCTCCTTCAATCTGGCAGAAGATTACATTGCATCAGGGCCTTTGCCACCATGATGGGGAACACTGTCTTGCCCCAGGCCATCAGACTCATAAATCAGAACTGAATAACTATACCTTACACACACACACACACACACACTCACACACACACACACACACACACACACATATATATTTACTCTCTGCCCTCAATGGCTTCCTTTCTCCCAGTCACACTTAACACTAAACTGTTCCATAAACAAAAAAAAACCCTCCATTGCCACTGTGAATCATGTGTATTTATTTATGTACTGTACATTTGTTCAAATCCTGTTTCTGCCAACTGATATTTAATTAATTATTGTCAACCGCAATCTTGTCTGCAACTCAACTGCACAGTGTGTTGTCTTGTCCAGTAAATTATAGCACTGTTGCTCTTGAGTTTTTCTTTTTTTGTTGCATCATGGGATGCTTTTTCATTCCACTGTGTATATATGGCTAAAATGACAAACAGTTAACTTATTGGAATACACATTTAATTACATAATTAAACATTACGCAAAGTCTGTTCAAGACAGAATTAAATA
>JBBKCR010000022.1:10162944-10179062 GCA_037577295.1 Ladigesia roloffi | reverse complement strand
AAATGTAAATGTAAATGTAAATGTAAATGTAAATGTAAATGTAAATGTAAATGTAAATGTAAATGTAAATGTAAATGGAACAGTGCAACTGGTTGAAGGTTTGGAAGAAACTCTCCAGTGTGAAAATAAATCAGCAGTTCAAGAAATGTTCCCTATCACAGAGAAGAGCCACTTAAAATTGCAAAATTGCAACAACAAAAAAAGAAACTCTCCAGTGTGAATATAAACCAGCTGTGATGAACCCCTCCACCACTACAAGCCCAGAACTGGTACTGAGTGCAGACTCCAGTGTTTAGAACAAGTGTGAAAATGTCCTTCAAGCAGTGATTCACTGAGTTGCCGTGACCATGCCTTTACTAAAGAACCCCTGAAGGACCTTGAATATAAAATTGGTTTATTAATGCAGTTTTCCAGAGATAACTGTGCAGCACCATGCCATAAGATTGTTCACCACTGTAAACGTATATTAATCCAGTGATTTTTCTTGACGTGTTGATTGATGTTGATTTCTTTATTCCCTTCTTTAATTTTTTACCTATTGTGTCATGTTTCATTCACTTTGTCTTTCCGTCAGACACAGTGTGTGTGTGATATCTTCATTATTTTAGGCAACATTGAGCAGCAGTTTCCTTCCAGATGTTTGATTTGCCTCCTTTAGCATATGGCAATAATTCACAAAATTACATGTATCCTCGGATTCAAGGCCCCACAATCCATATTTGATATCTGATTACATGAGAATGTTACTCTTCAAGCAAACAAATTTCACTTATAACAAAAATAACTGGGAGATTGAGTTCTGTAAATAAGTGTTTAAAACAATAAAATGCAATGTTGTACAAACTCTAAACTATAGTTAGCCCGCTGTAAAAATACAGGCCAACAAATGGTAGTTTGATTTCTTATTGGACTGCCTTCAACATAGAAGATTAGGGTTTATCCATCCCTTGGGCAAGCAAGCCAAAACTACATAATAACAAAAATTCCAAATAGTACATTCATCTACATCTACAACTTGATTAAAATCTATGTCACTCTGGATAAGAGCCACGTACATAAATATAAATGTGAATATAGATAAAATAAACACATTGCTCTTGTTTTTTAAATGTACAACTGTAAAAAAATATATACACACAATCTTAATCTTTGTAGAATTATATTTATTATAAACTTTAACCATCTCAACAATCATTTTAATACATTTACATTATATTTACACTACGTTTCATAAGGACAAGAAAGGGTTAATGCTCTGGTAAGTTTTCTGTCTTTCTCCCATAAATAATAATAAGAAAAGATAGAGAGATGGGTTGGGGTAGGGTGTCTGTGTGAAAAAAACTTGTTTTTCACCGTCATCACTGGTGGATTAATATGTTACATTATGCCCATAAAATTTAGTGAAGGATGTTCAAACCGAGTCTTTTGTGACAGAATGTTAAAACTGAATCAGTGAATAAACTAATGGATAAGGTCGTGAGGGGAAGAGGATGGCAGTCCTTGATCATCATTTTATTAAGGACCCTGGCCCTCTTCAAAAAGAAGAGCCCAGCCCCCATCTATGAAGTGCAGGGCAGCTTGAACTCTCAATTTGGGGCCGTCAATAGCAGAAGGGGTCAAAAGGTGATCTAAAAATCACCAGTGATTAATTCAGTGAGGTGGTTTGGGAAGCACTGAGTTGAAAAGGCCTTCAGATGCTCCTCACATCTAGGACCCAGGTCCATGGTGGCTATGAGGAACGTTTCCGAATGCTGAGAAATGGAGTGAGAACGTGTGGCCAAGTACTGGAACAGGCTAGTACATTTACCAGGCAGTGGGAGCAGGAAGAAGAAGGTCTGAAGACCAATGTTGTATAAACCTCCTCTCCATTTGGCTACCCTGCCATTTCTGGTGGACCCAACTGATCTTGGCCCAAATGTAGGCTATGTGTTTCAGTGGTCACCAGGTTGTTGCAGCAATGTGCTTCAACCATGTTAATTTGTTTTAATTTTATATATCATACACAAACACACACACACACACACACACAAAAACACACATTGTATACTGAAAAACTTTCATAATTGCCAGTTGTCTGGCTGAAACATTCTGAAATTCGGTAGCCAGAAGGCCAACGTGAGGGATGGATATGTGTTTTCCTCTATGGACAAGATGTAATGCTGGACATTTTTCTTAATTCTGCTCTCCTGCTGGTGCTTTCAGCCAGCCTTTGCATTACTGTAAACAGAAAGCAGTAATGATGAGCATGCATCTATGTCAGTATAGCCATTAGGAAGGATCCACTAGAGAATCCACTCTCAGTGTTAATTGTAATTCCTTCACAGGTATGCCACAAACTGTCCTGCTGTATGGAGCAACTTCAGAGAGCGAAACCGTATTCTCTTTATATCTCTGGTTCACACTCTCTTTCCTTCTCTATTGCACGTACTCCTCCGCTTTAAATAATGGGAGCTCATCAGCATTTAATTCATTAGCTCTGTGCAATTATCGGTGGGAAGCCATTTCTTCCTGCGTAGGCAGGGTATGACGGAGCCCCGGAGTGTAGCGAGCCACGCTGTATTTATCATACATGACCATAATTGTGGGTAATTATCTTCTGTCCTCATTTGGGAAAGGAATGACATCTTCTCTCTGGGGTTTCACCTTCACAGTGCTCACTCTAAAAAACACTTAACCTGCCATTGTGCTTATTTTAACTCCTTAAACTATAAAAGCCTCCTAACTCTTTGGTAAACCACTTTTACTGTTTTAGAACAAAGTGATTTGAGGGAATGCATTGTAAAGTAGCATAAGATTCTTTACTTGTCACGTGCATTTTCATACAAAAATACAACATACAGTGAAATTCTTTCTCTGCATATAACCCATTCATCAAGTGAGACAGTGGGCTGCCACCAATGAGACCTCTGATTGCAGGGCCAACGCGAGGCCATCCAGCTGTAGGAAAGTGTGAATAGGAGAGTAAAGGAGAATATTATATAACTGTGTAAATGGGGGAGAAGACATAAGTGTCAAATGAACAAATTCGATCATTCTAGAACTCAGTGTGAACAGAAAGGTAAAATGTGGAGCACATTATAGAGTAGTATGAATAAGGAGAGCAATCTAGAAAAATGTGAATGAGACAGAACCCTCCAAAACTGTAAATAAAATGTAGGAGAAAAGTGAACGTGGAGAACATTTTAGAACACTGTGAATATGGAGAGTGCTTGAGAACATTGTGAATCAAGAGGGAATCAGTATGAATGAGAGAATAATGTGTAAATGTCTTAAACAGTTAATGTGAAGAATCTTCTGAAGCAATGTGTGTGTGTGGAGAATTCGTTATAACAGCATGAATGGGAGAGAATATTCCAGAACAGAGTGACTAAAATAATGTATACTGGGAGGAACTAAACATCCAGTAAAATTTAAGCGTCCAGTATTAATTTAAGCGTCTATCAGTAGGACAACATGAGTGAACTGTGGAGAGCTCAATAGACAGATGTTCTTTAAGTGTATTATCTGGCAGTATGTGGCAAAATATATGATAACGTGAAATCTGTCTCTACAGGAACTACAAACTTTAGCACTGTGTTCATCAAACACATTCTGTTTCTTGTACTATTTAAGAAATGCCTTTGACTCAGAACTGCTTAGTACTAATACACAATGCTATATAAACAGAATGCTACGGTAAGTAAAATATATAGATTAAAATTCTGCAGATATATATAATGACTGCGAAATTTTTGGTATTGTTCTCTATATGCAGTCTGTTATTTCATGTAATAAGGATGTAATTATTGATCCTGGACATGCAGAACTCTAACTTCATAAGTAGAAGAAGAGGTGAGAAAAGAGGTGTCTACAAATTTTTGGAACCACAAATTGCCACATAGTCTGCCACAGAGTTCGGTTAAATGAATTTGGAATAATTATCTTGCATATTGTGACATGCAACAAGCTTAAAGGCCACTGTTACCACATAGTGTTGTTGTAGGCTCTCCGTGTACTTGCAATGCCCTCATCGCCACCAAATCTTTGCCATCCATCTGTGCGTTTTTCTTTCTCTGCTCAGTGTTTCTCATTTCCCCAGGGAAATGTATGCCCGACAACTCTTTCATTATTTAATTCTGACACCCGCCTCATCAGCTGTCCCCTCTCTGCACATCTATCTATCTGCTCCTTGGACGAGCCCACAGATACAGCACCATGATCCACATGGGTAGGCAGACGGAGAGATGGAAGAATAGATGGAATGATGGCACTCACCTCTGCATCCCTGTCCACCACTAAATGCCTGTCAGAGACTATTGGACCCCCTGTGTGTTTGGAGACAAAAGGTGACATCTCATGACCTCTTTTTCAACGTCAGCCTGCTGTGCTGCAGTCTTATCTAAGACAGAAAATGCCTTCAGCTTGTCAAGTTAAATAAAACATTTATCCCTGCTTTAGGGCAGAAAATTTTCGGAACAGTTCAATATCTAACTTCTAGCATTACAATTAACACTTAAAAGCACATTATGGTTCCGGTCTTCTTGTATCTAGCACAGATCAGTCTACTAGTTGTCAACCTATTGTCTGGTCCCTGTGAGACACATAGTAGTGTAAACTATCCAAACATATGAAAAACAATGATAAACAATTAAAAAAAACATAACAATAAGGTGTTTGCGACAGTGAAAAACAATCAATTACATGATGAAGAAACATCCTTTTACTGAACGTCGGGGGAAAATCAGCATTTAAATCTGATTTTGTGATCCATTTCTTTTAAATGATTCAGTTTTATTCTGTACCCATTGATTCACTGTTTGATTCACTGTGATTTATATAGGTACACTGATTCTTTATTAGAACTAATCCTTAGATTAGGGGTGTTAGGGTAAAGACAAGTCAGTTTAAGTTTGAAGTACGTATGGAAGATCATTTTGAAACAGTACATTTGTGTATGAGTGGTTGACTTAAGACAAAGTGTACGAAGATCGTTCGAGGGCCACGTAGATTAGTTGCCTAGCAACGAGGGGTCCTGGGTCGAAGTGATTCCTTAGTTGTTCATAACAATGTATGTTTTGACTAGAATAACTCTGAAGAAGTCGGTAAGCAAGGCCAAAGCTTACGTAAGTTTGTGTATAAAGATGTTAAGAAAATCATTGTCACCCAGAACCGAACAGAACAGACTTGGATAGGCATAGGTGACCTGAGGGTCACTGTGTTACTTTCTGTTCTCCTTCTGCAGACATATTTGGAAATAAAATCTCTGTTTGATTATTTTGAGCAAAGAAAAAGACTCTGTTTGTTCATTCCCGTGAATCTCTGACTATCAATGTCAAAGGTTATGTAAATTTCAGAATCTGATGCAGTTTTGAAAAAATATCCTCCTCAACCAAACAAAATGTGAAGCTTATTGATTATATTTATGTTCAGTCTTTATCAAGCATGTGATGTTTTAGACTTGAAGTTTGCTAATTGGTATGGTATTCATTTATATTATTTGTCTGCAACATTAGTCTTGTTGCTCCTGTGCAAAATGAATGGAGCAAGCTTCAGGCATCAAGCATTGGCTAAAGTACTACATTTGGGCTAAAGGGACATTTTTTTTCACCAAACTATTCCATTTAATGTTGCCAGTTATTGCCATTTTTCTGTGAAATTTGCCTGTTTATACAAAGAGAGCAAAGAGAGTTATCCTGCTGCCAACCATTTCTTCTGAGTAGGTGGTGTGTTAGAGTGTGTCATAGCTGTAGTGAGGGCATCTGATGGAGGAGAGAAGGAAGGACACTCTGCAGGGGGGACAAAATGCCCCCTGCTGGTCTTCTGAATCATAAAACCTTAAAACTGTCCTGCTCTGTGGTTGGTTGGTCTACTGCGACACCCTTTATAACACCTTAATAATAAAGAGGCTTTCTGGTGGAAATAGAGGTCAAAACTGCAGTTGCATTCATTTACATTACTTTAAAGAGAGAAGGATGCTCGTTCAGCATGATTGGAGAGGTTGATTAGAGCACTTTCTATGCATTTTGATTTACTAATCTTTACAAAAGTTGTTATGTTTGCACACTTACACTTCATGAGTATAGTTATGTAAAGTTCCCACATGGCAAGCTGCAAAACATAAACCACCTTGGGAAAAAATTACCTTACAAAAACGTATCATGAGCCATTTGTATCTTAATTATTCATGATATTTCACATGACCTTGCAGTCAAATAATCTCATAGCACAGCATAATATATTCTTGTCATTTTCAGGTATGGTTTAAATGTAAAAAAACAACAACATTAAGGGTTCAGTGCCAGGCATTTAGGGCAACTTGATATTTGATCCTGCACCGCAACATCTGACTGAGTAAATGAGCCGCACGTCTAGCAGAGGACCATACCTCATTTGGAAAACAGGTGGTGTTATGCCTTGCTGGTCCAAAATATATAACAAACATGTGGCCCTGGCATGAACAGTACTGGCTTATAAGTGAACCACCTTGTAAATATTCTGAGATCTGGTAAAATAAGACTGTGTTTACCTTGAAGCACATAGGCAACTACATGAACATTCATGAGGTCTGCAAAAGGCCTTCCTTGTAGCTACACTTTACTGAGGTTAAGCTAGAGACTATTGCACATCTGCACAATCTGTGCTACCATCCATCAGCCCTTCATCAACGGTCAGTGTCTTGACCTCAGAACTGCTCTCGGCTGGATATTTTTGGTTGGAAGACCACTTTCAACATATATAAAGATGTAAACTCAGCACATTTTTACACAAAGGCCAGAAAGCCTGTTATTCCAAGCCAAATTCTGTGCGCTGTGTAGGGAATGGAAAGCCATTTGAGAGTTTTTCTTCTTGTGGCCTATGTTGCGCAACACCCAATGTGTCCTCCAGTCTTGAGACTTGTTATCTCATTTCCCCTGTTGAGCAGGAAATGACTCATTGGCTTTGCTCCCTACATGGGCCCTTATAAAGTCCACACAGGCGCATCTGTGGCGACTCCACATTCTGCTACGTTATGTAAGTGCTATTGCAGTAGGGCTGGGTGTGGTTGCTGTTATTAGCCATTCCCATGGCCATAGCCATTCTCCCACAGGCATTTTTTGCTTTTTCCCTGGCAAACGTCTGGCAGCCTGTCCGAGGAGTCAGGCTTATAGCTGTCAGAGCACGTCCGACAGCTGATGTAATGTGGAATGATCCATAATCTTCCTGCCTTCCATGAGCCCTCACTCCCATTTGATAATTAATCTCCAATGGCATGAGGAGCACTGTGTTTTAGGAAGCTGCAGCAATTTTGACAGATGTCACAGCAAGGCGCGACCTTTGCAGGGGTTGCAGCCTGCTGGTAATGGAGAGTTTACCATGAGGGCTGTCACTCAAGCCAGTCTCATTCATAATGTGATCTGCATCTGTTTGATGAGAGATTTGTCTCAGAGGTGTTTATGGATGTTTATGCTTGGATTAGCAGCAAAGAGTAAGATTATATCCGCTTCATGGCACAACGATATAACCTTTACTGTGTTGCGTTTTTAGACCTATTCAAACATTTCAAGCAAACATCATCCATTTCCTCCAAATATATTTTTTTTAATTATGAAGTTAAAGTTAACGTACAAATGTTGGTACAATCAAGTTAACACTGCTGCACACTGAGATGAAATCATAAAGCTGGCAACGTTACCAAACAACCCCACATAAACCAAATGTGGTGCCTTAAGCTGTTGTGGCAGTAAAAGCCTGAGTAACTGGTGTTGTTGTACCATTGGAGTACAGAAGAAGACCTATGTTCCTTTGAGGTCAGTGCAATGCTGTTGTAGAAATGTAGTAATATGTTCCCTTAATGATATTCTGAGAATCCAGTGATTGCTTAGGGAAATATTCCTTTTGACCTTGGAATTTGCAAATATTATTTGCCTGTGAAATTTACAAGTTAATTAAGATCCAGATGATTGTATTTCAGAATGAAGGAGCCAATTTAATGGCAACACCAACCTTTTCAATCGCAATTATACCCTTGAATGGTGAATGGTGTCTAATTGGCACGAGACAACTCCAAAGTGAAATTTAGGACACTTGCATTAGCTGGAATAGAATTTGCAGACTTTTGATATGGGGTTGATATTACAGAGGACAATATTAGGCCAAACAGACATCACAGATTTCTTAGATCACATTAAGCGATACAATATATTCATAACTGAATGTACTCTGCAGCAGTGTCAGGAAGAAATGTGACAGTGATACAGTGACACAAAACTCTTTAGAGGATTGTTGCTGGTCATGTTAGCTATAAATTATATATAGTTTATGATTAATTTAGTTTAGAATTTTAAGAGACGAGCGCATGCATTTAAATACACCTTTTTGGGGCAGCAGGTGGGTGCCCACTGCCTCACTTAAAGAGATGTTCAAGGCAGAGAACAGTTTTGCACTCTTCACATTGTGTGCTGTGATGAGTATCAGGTCAGTCTCTAAGACATGGGGACTGGCAGGGAAGCAGTCCCAGAGTACTCACCAGGGCCAGAGTGCCGGGAGGTGCGCTGTGGAGGGGGGGTACTATCAGGTCAGAGGGTAACCCTTAGGGGACACTCCTTGGTTCTCTCTGCCCTCAATAATGAGGTAATTGAGGTAATTAGTAACATCTGCAGGGGAAATCAGGGAGTAATAGCCCAGACTATATAAGTTGGTTCATGTTACTCTTTAGTTATTTGTACTCTGTGCTGTCCTATGTTTTGAGTTCATGGTAATAGAAAAGCCATTCAAACCATGGAACTGTGTGGACTGACCTGCCTTTCTTGGGGACACAGGGGAGGACGTGTCAAAATAAAGCCAGCGAAGAGGCAGCAGGGAGGTAAAGCGTTATGGATCTTCCTCACTCTAGCGTTGAGATTACACAAATATATATTTGTACATAACATAATCTTAAATATCAGCTTAATTTTGCTCTATGGAGATCACATCAGTTTTAAGAACATAAAAGGAATATTTGTTGTTAAATGTTAGATTCTTTAGATTAGGGGTGATATAGACATTCATTACTTATTTGTTACATCAGCATTTTGGCTGTGGCATATCTCAAGAAACTTCAGACATCGCACACGTTCTGGCTGAATGAGCATACAGCCTTGCATGTGGCTCCACCAATCACATTTATGAACCAGAAAAAAAAAGAATTTCACAAGATTTTCAGACATATGTACAATAAGTCTGAGCAGCAGTATAATGATGAATTAATACCTATGCTGCTGTTCTACAGAACATTTACTGAGCACATACATCATTTGTTGTGTAGAGTGAGCTTGGACAGGACACTGGCACTCTTTAAGACTGGGCCTCTGTTTGAGTTTCTCTGGTCCAGATGAAATTAAACTCGACGGCTCACTCACTTGGTAATCCAAGACTTTTGCCTGACCTTCTACCTTACAAACACATCCATCACGTCTGCCACTTACAAAGATTACAGACAAGATATTCCTCCCAAGACATAATTAAGAATTAACAATATTCTTTATACAAACAAAAGAAGGCATTGACAAACTGTTTTAAACTGTTATTTAAAATAAATGTTTTAAAATTCCATTAATTTGAACTAAGGATAAATCAGACATTAAACACACGGCATAAAGAAAGACAAGCTCCATGGTCAGGATGAGTGAAAAATTTCAGTATAATAGTGTAAGTTATTTTGGTCATCAATACGGAAATGATCAATTTGAGCAAATTATTTGTTTTCAGACAATTTATTTGCACTTTTAAAGTAGGCTGGTTTAAAACACTTCATGTGGTATCACATCCCAGAGAATCAAGAGACGATGGTCGAAATAACACTGTGGTTTGATGTTGAGCACAAATTTTCTTTTATTAAGGAAAATGCCTTTAAGAGCACCCCCTTCAAGCATGTAAAATCAGTGAATTATGTATAACTCTTGTATATGAAACATAATAATCAGCTGAATGCTTGTTTTATATCTTGATATGGTTATTTCTCCAGCGAGCTGCTTCTGCTGAGCTCTCCATCTCTCCGCAGGCTCATGTGCCACATCCCCCCTCGCCAGTGTGCATCAGACTGAGGGTGAAATTTTTATTTTTGTGCCTTAAACCTCTGAGGTCAGAGGATCCAAAAATGGATCCTTTTCAGTTTCCCAAAACAATCCTCTAAAGCTCTGTGAGTTTCTTGGTTAGCTTATAAGGAGAATGAAGCTTACACTTATATTGTTTTTAAAATATATTTTATAGTGTGCAGCAGAGTCTGTGGTGTACCAGCAATAACTACTTGTGGCAAATAAAAGTCTTGAACTCTGAGAATTGTATTGTAAATTGTTTGTAAATGATTTAGTTACCAAAAAAGCTTTGGAAACAAGGCCAGCCAGACAATGAAAAGCCATTGACACCTGACCATTGACAGGGGGAGGAAGAGTTACAGGTTTGAAACACCCACTTTGTGAATATGAATCAATATGCATGCGAGTCTCATTCTTTTACAATTTTCATTGAAACTACATAACAGTTCTGAATGCTGTCCTTACAAGGTTCAGATTTCAAAAGCCTCATTGAGACATTGTGACTCATTGTGCTTTTTTAGGCTGTTTGGAGACCTCTGAAACTATTTTTTTGTCATGTCATGTTTAAACAATATTTAAAAGATAATAATTTAATTACATTCACTTTACTTGCATATTATTTTAGCTGTGTTTTTTCCAGAATATAACAATTTTTTTCACATTGGCATTTTTGTTTTAGTTTTTATACTTTTAGTTGTAAAATTGCCTGAAAAGCCACAGATTAGAGACTGAGGTATATTGAGAGTGAGAGATGGTTTTGCTAGACCTGTGACGACCACCTCGGTCTCGACCCGTAGGTCCCGATCTCCATCCCCCGAGTATTAGGTTTCATTCTTTTTTTTTGCATCCTGTTTCCCCTATGTCCCTATACTTCTGTCCACCCTATCTAGTCTCCCTTGTTCCCTACCTAGTGTGTCTTTGCGTTGGTATCGCATCCCTCTGATTTAGTTTACCTGTTCCTCGTTTCTCTCCAGCTCACCCCCAGTCGATCCTGAATGCATTGACTCTGTATTTGCTCACATTTTTTGTCTGTTCCGTGTAACTTCTGTATTATGTTTATCTTTCAGATTCTTGTTCCTCACCCTTACCCGGAGTAGTTCCTGTATGCCACCTAAGCCTGACTTCCAGCTCTCTACCCAGGTTAGGGTTTTTGGAGGCTTGGTGGATTCTGATTACTTTGTTTGTTCGTTTGAGGAGCACGGGTCTAGAATTCCCCCGTCTAGTCTGTGTTCGCGAACCCTGTTGTGTTTATTGTTGTTATTGTGTACTGAAGTTTATTATACATCTTTGATTATTCATTAAAATGAATTATCTTTATCTTGCATGTCCTCCCCTTCCCTTTCTAAGCCGCGCTTCGTGACAAACCGCTAATATTTCTCTGGATTGTTGTCTGTCATGGACACATGCATAACCCCTAAGGCTCTCCCCTATAAAGGAATAATTTCCAAAATCCCACATAATAAAGTGTTTGAGTAACCACCTAGCAACACCACTGTCAGGGATGGACTGAGACAAAAACCATACCTGGTATTTTGAGCTAGAACGGAATAGGGGGGGCGCGTTGACGGGATACATTTTCATTTACATTTACGACATTTAGCTGATGCCCTAATCCAGAGCGACGTACATCAGCACTCAAGTAATGTACAACTGTATTAAAAACCTGTAAAGCTAGACTAAAGTCAACATCCACCAGTCGGTAAACAAGGTTAGAAATGTAAGAATTCCCTGCCGATCTTATGGTGAGAGGGAGTTCATTCCACCATTAAGAGGGCCAAGACGGGTGGAGGTAGCTCAGTGGGTAGGACGCTTGCCTCTGGTAGGACACTTGCCTCTGGACCATGAGGTCCTGGGTTCGAATCCTACCCCCAGCACCACCAATGGGTCCCCTTAACCCCAAGTTGCTCCAGGGAGACTGTCCCCTGTAGTTAGGGAATGGAAGTCGCTTTGGATATAAGGCGTCAGCTATATGGCGTAAATGTAAATGTAAGACAAAGAGTCTTGACGAATGTTTCCCTCTTCGTTTGAGCGGCGGAGGCTCAAGACAAGCTGTGCTTAAAGCCCTTAGAGGACGAGAAGACATAGGTTGTTCGATTAATGCTGCCATGTATGGTGGTGCCAGACCGTTCTTGGCTTTGAAAGCAAGATTTAAAGACTTGAATTTAATTCGAGCTTATACAGGGAGCCAGTGAAAGTTTCGTAATAAGGGTGTGGTGTGAGTGAGCTTAGGAATGTTGAAGACCAATCTTGTGGCTGCATTCTGGATAAGCTGAAGAGATTTAGTTACCTTCTGTGGAAGTCCAGCCAGTAGAGAGTTGCAGTAGTCCAGTTTGGAGATGACAAGAGACTGGACTTGAATCTGTGTAGCTTTTGTAGTGAGGAAGGGTTGGATGTTTTAAAGAAGGTATCTGCATGTTCTGGAGATCTACCTGTGGTAAGAAAGACAGATCTTCATCAATAGTAACACCAAAATGTCTTACCTTCTTAGAAGGGGCGACAACTTAGTTGTCAAAAGGAACAGTAAGATTGTGGCTTGGTGACGGGCTCCCTTGAATGAAGAGGAGCTCAGTCTTGCTGGGGTTCAGTTTGTGAGTTGGTGGGCCGTCATCCAGGAGGAGATGTCGGCCAGACAGTCAGATGCAGGAAGAGGTCTGGTTGTCACTGGAAAGAAAAGAGAGAATAAGTTGTGTGTCATCAGGAACAACCATGTGAGGCAATAACCTCCCTAAGAGAACCAGTATATAGAGAGAAGAGAAGTGGTCTTAAGATTACATAGCCAGCACAAAATTACCATCAGCCACCGAGCAAATGCCAGTATGCCCGATGGCAAATCAAGCACTTTTTCTCAGGGAAATTCTGTCTAGGATTTATTATTTTTTGAAAGGCTCTACTAATTTATTATCTATTATTTTTCCCGGTCTACTGATTAACACGCTGTGCTGAGAGAGTCAATGTCATAGCCTCAAAGACGTTGGATTAAATATTTTTTTTATTCTTCTTTGCTTAATGAACCCCTTCTTTTCATGCTCATGCTGAGCTGTCTCTTACTGCAGCAACATTCCCCCTTTGCAGCATGCACAAGTCAGTTCTAAAAATAAAGGTGTGTCTCTGTGAAAGCTTGTTTTGTTAGTTAAATAAGAAGTCTATATTTAGCATTCCTCACTAATTTATGATTGAGAAATACTGTCATTTTTGTTATTAAAACATAAACAATCCTGTTATTTAGAATAGTTTGAAATGGGCTTTTCTCATCCATGCACCCTGTTTTCAGCGACTTTATTTGCTGTTTTACTGGGGATAAGTCTAATCCCTCACTCTGGGGTGAAGTGTTGGCCTGAAGACTGAGTGGTCTGGGTTGATAGCTGTCCATCGACAAGAACACATTTTGGCCAATGTTTGGGTGCCTTTCTCTCTGTGCAGAAGTTTGGACGCTTCATGTTCCGAACCTACTCACTTAATTTGTCACTGAAAGCACATAGAAAGAGAGTTACTCAGTGATTTGTCAGTGTGGTTTTTAGGTTCAAATTTGGCTAAAGGGCAAACGTTTACTCTGTTCTAATGGCAGTCCTCCCATTGTGAAGTAGTACTGCTACCCAGGGGTGGACTCGAACAGAAAAAATGACCTGGCATTTTGGGGTAGAACACACACCACCCAAATTTAATTTGTGGACTTACTCAGTTAAACATGATGTAGCTGATTTTTTTTTTTAAGGCGGGGGGTTGGAAGCAAGGGCATTGTGTATGTGTGTGTGTGACAGAGAGAAAGAGAGATTTTAAAACTGTGGATGTCTTTAATGTTTGTATATTTTTCGTAAATACCTACAGAAAAGCTGTCTTATACACCATGCTACAAAAGTTGCCTACTGCTCACCCCACAACCAATAATAGATAATTTACTGATGTCTTACTGTTAATGTTGATGAATGGTAGTTAAAATGGTCTCCACTTTCAATAAGATGTATGAGTTCAGCATGAAAAACATCTAAGAACTAACTAAAAGGTCAACTGTGTTAGCCAGTGTGCACAATGTGTTATTAATCTTAGCAGGAACTCTGATGATATATTTCACCAGAGCAGCGAGCGTGGCCATAATCCAATTTTTCATTGGTGTGTTATCACCAGATGTCTGCAAACAGCTAGTTTATATATCACCACTGGCTTGTATGGCACAGATTTACCAAGGGTTGTTCATGGGTTCCTTTACTCATACCTTAGCCTCAGGGTTCCGTAAACACTCCAGTTTACCACAAGTTCACTGCGGCTACCGCCAACATCATCAGCTGATGAAGGCCCTGCAGCAAAAATGTCTGTAAAAATCTGTAAGAAAACAATCTAATTCATTATAAGCTCTCTGATTGGTTAAATATTTAAAATGTATTTAAAATGAAAATGAATTTTGGCATATAAGTGAATGAATAATCAACATTACAGAGTTTTAGCATCTCTTTTATTTAATATAACCGTTTCTGCATAGTTCATGTGCAGTAATTTTCACAACAATAGAAATGACCTAATACACTGAGGGATTATTACAAGAAATAGGCAAATAATATACATAATCAGAGAAAAATATAAGGTATTTAAAAATATATATTTTGTAAATTATCTCGCTGGGTAGCGTGTTTCGACAGAGCAATGAACCACACTAAAATCATTTTGTGTGATTAATCAGCATTCATTTTTTTAACTCGTTATTTTTGGGGATTAGTTGTATGAAGTTAATGTGTTAATCCGACTCTCCAATTCATTTTGGCACATTTGGCTGCATCCGCCTGAAGCTCCAATTTTTTTCACTCTCTGTGCCCCTTTATGATTGGGCAAACACTGTGTCAGTAATAAATAGAGCGAATGGCAGCAGAGGAATGCTTCAGGAGGTGGTGGTCAGAAAATATATTTTAATGACTTTTTTGATGAACGCATTACACTGGCACAGGGACCAACGAGAATGTGGTGGTGTTTAAAATGTTAATTGAACCAACCCAATGTCACTTGGGCCACCAATCTATGGTGTTGTATGGGCTGGTCAGATGAACATGTCGGCCAAAATATCCTTTTGCCCACCGGAAAGATCCCTGATATGCCAGATGGTGAGCCAGATCCTGCTGGTACCCCAGTTTTTATAACCACTGTTTTCACATGAACCCTCACCTGTGACACAATAGTAACCACCTATCAACACCTCAGCAACCACTATTATATACTGTCATTATAGCGACAGGATAGCTACACCTTAGCAACCAGTTCTGGTACCACAATAACTACCAAACAACACCATAGCAACCATCTAGTAACAACCACATTTACAACAGCAACCACGCAATCACACTTTGCACTTTTGAAATTGCAATCAATGTTGCTATTTAATTTTTTCCATAAGATATACATGTGATATTAGTGTGGAATTATTTAGCAAAAAAAAATTTTTTGCAGTATTTATTTATTTAGCATTTATATGATTCATCTCTCTTTTTCCCTTTGATTTTAACAGGCTGCTTTTGTTACTGTGCATTTAAAGATGGTGTTACCGATCTTGGGGGTAAAATATTTGTTGACCAGGAGGGGGAGGTGAATGTAAAAAAAAAAAAAAGAAAAGAAAATTAATTAATATTAATTTAAATATATATACCCTGCTTCCAGTTCTTACAGCAATCACAGCAGCCAACAGGCAGTACAGAAAGAAACTGGATGGCTTCTATTCTTCTGCTGGCCCTAGGCAGATGTGGAAAGGCCTGCAGCACATCACAGACTATAGGGCTACCTGCAGCACCATCAATTCTGCAGGCAGTCTGCTGGATCATCTCAACGTGTTATACAACCTTTTTGAGACTCCCAGACCCTCCAGACCTCCCAGACACTCTGAATTCCCTGCAGTATGCCTACCACCCCATCAGGTCTACATTAAATGCCATTTTGTTGCCCTTCAACATTCCTTCTCCCACCTTAAAAATCATCTCCTACAACAGGGTTCCCTTTGTTGATTACAGCTCAGTCCACTAACCTCACCCACAAACAGTGTTGTGCATGAACTAGTTCAAAAGAACGCGTTTATTGAACACGTTCATATTTCAGTGAACTTTGAACTGAACG
>JBBKCR010000022.1:10132865-10145271 GCA_037577295.1 Ladigesia roloffi | reverse complement strand
GTGTGTGTGTGTGTGTGTGTGTGTGTGTGTGTGTGTGTGTGTGTGTGTGTGTGTGTGTGTGTGTGAGTGTGTGTGTGCAGGTTTTGTTTTTCTTGGCCCTTTGGTCCTGAGGTCTAGCAATTAGCATGCTTGATAATGCTAACCTCTGACCCTTAGGTCCTGGAGCACTAGTCTCCGCCACACTATTAAAGAAGAAAAATGCTTATTTGGCCAAGTAATTTATGAACACTGGATGCAGAAGCATTCAGCTACCTCTCAACACCCCAGAGTTAGCCTTCACATTTTTTTATGACCCTGAGTGAGTTGGAAACCTGTTGTTTTCATTCTTTATTTTTCTGCTTTAAAAGTTGATGAATGACCACATATGTGTTGTAATCGTATGGTCTCCAGTCCCCTAAGTACACTCAAGCCAAAGTGGGGGTCCGTTAGGATTCGGCTGTGGGTTTGAAGATATTATTCCACTGTTTGGTAGTTTGGAAAGTTCACAGCTCTAGCATGTCTGAATGTCCGGGAATACAAACAGCAAGTTTGTATTTGCCTGTGTGGATGTTTCTGCCTGAATATGAATGTATGTGTAATGTGCATATGGATATACATCTGGACAATGTTGCAAAGCAAATCTCTTTCATTTGTAAATGATACATAATTGTGTAAAAACTAAACCTTGGAAAACATGAATATTACAGTTAAAGTAAAATATCTTATTGAAGGTTTAATGCAGAATTAATTTCATGTAGATGTTAAAAACCAGGATGTGTATTTGGAAGGACCATATTGTTGACCATTTTATGTTTTTATGTTTTTGTACATCCACAAAGGTTAAGATGGGCACAAAGCAAACTGACAAGTTAATTAAATATTTACAAAAAGTAATAAAGTTTTAACTTTACCTCAAGGTGAAGTAATATATAGTCAAATACAAACCACAAATTCATGAAGTGTATACCTTATCCACAAAATCATATCCCAGTATTCTTAACTATTATACCAGGTCATTATAATGAAATACTTAAATGAAATGTTGTTATTTGTTGCATTATTTATCTGTATTTATATTATGATAGCATATTCAATAGGTTAGTGTTCGTTAGGCCACATGACATCTACAAAAGTAATATATGAGCAATGACATTATAAAGTAAACATTATAATAAGTGAACAATGCTGGAATCTAGAAATTTTTGTGATTCTTAAAAAATTCTTAAAAAATCTGTCCTGTGGGAAATTTAATGAACTGAAATATTATATATGTTGTAGATGAACTATCTACTCCTCAGTTTGAACAATCCATGAATTGTGATGTTCCATGACCTAGCACATAAAAAAAAATTATGAATGTTTATTCATGGACTGGTGTTAGAGAGTGTAACGACTAAATTGTCACTGAAGTATTTTAAATGTGTTTGTGCATGTGTATGTTTTTTTACAGGGTCCTCCTGGTGCTCCAGGCAGAGAAGGGATGAAGGTACAGTGTGTTTTCAGTATGTTTCCAGCACCTTTAACCCCTCTACTCTGCAGCCTTCCAGCCCCCTGGGCTATTTTCCTCTAACGGAATGCAAAACATTCCCGAAAGCTGGATGAAGCTGTTTAAAATCTATTCAGAGCTATCAGTAATGAAATAAGCCTTTTGGCCAGAGAGAACCAAAAGAGAGAGCATGAAGTGGAAAGGTTTCTCTGTGGGTGTACAGGGATGAATTAAAAGCCCCTTTGGAGGGATCTCTAAACATTCTGATTGCGTTCCTGCAGATGTAAATATGATTCATTGATTACACAGTGGAAAATTGACAGACAAAACACAGAATTCTTCCAGTTGCAAGCTTGACTCTTGCTGCAGCTCTGTTTGTATCATATTTATTTCAATGACTCAAGGCAAGAACAGGCAAATACACAAAAATGTGCATCAAGTCACTATTTTGGCAATCTGTGCTGCTACAGATCCATGAGTTATGTAAGCTTAACCCACATTTCCTTTGAATAACCAGCAATAAACCTGCGGCATAAGCAAAAAGTTGTCCCTGTAGAGTGAAATATTGAACCTAATCCAAGTAGCAATAGCAATATTCCCTGTGGAAAGCTGCAGAATCCTGAATAGGACTGCTGCATTAAATCAGGATAAACTAATAAACCAACTGAAGTTTACCTCCTGTTCCTCATACAGTTTGTGTAGCTATCAGGTAAAGGCTAACACATTTAGGTGCAATCACGGTCCATTTAATATTTTGTGATTTTAAATTCGGTTCTATTCAGTTCAGTTCAATTAAATTAAAGTCAATTATATTCTGTGTCATGCTATTTAGATCTACTCTAACCTATCATTTGATTTATATTCATTTAGGAAAAAATAGCAATAATAGCATTACATAGCAATATTAAAATATGTGTATAAACCTTCAGTCTGTAGTCAGATTTGTTTCCCAATGTGGTAAATTTGGCAAATAAGAAGTAATTGTTCATTGAAATATGCAGAAGTGTGTTCCCTCATCTTCTGTATATTAACTGTAGGTAGGTACATATTTCATTTTAATTTCTTAAAGTCTTGAGTGACTGCGGGGAGAGGGAGGATCAAGGAGATTTTGATAAATATTACGCTGTATCTATTTTCTATATGGAGTAATTTATATATATATATATATATACTATAGACTGAAATCAGTCTGAACAATCTTTTTTTTTTTGTAAAAAAATAGTTAAAAATAAGAGCACACAATCATTTTCACTATGACACTTCAGGTAGTCTAGAATAGAGCACATCAACTGCATAACAGCTAAATAAATACATGGATGAGGAAAGATAATCTTGAAGATAAAACTGAAATCTTTGATTCTTTAAAGAACTTTTCAGTGGAAGTTTCTACAAAGTTCTACAAAGAATGATTTTGTAATATATAGGTAAATATGAGGATCCTCCAAATACTTTCTCTGACCAGGTTTGTGTGTGTGCAGATTTGCACATGTTTTCTGGACCTTGTTTGTAGGCCTAGCTCTTCTGTTTTGTTTTTCCGAGCTTCTCAAAGTCAGATCAGAAACATCTGGCACAGCTTACTAGCCCTGTGTGACCTTTTCACCTCCTGTAATCTCTGCACTGGGGTCAGTGTCTGCCCGGCTGCTTCATGTGTGGTACTTTACCATCATACCTTGGCCCAAATGAACTAGAGATCAGCTCCAAATGGGCCGCGGAAGCACTACTAGCATAACATTTACACAAACTTTGTCAGTGAACTTCTATTTTTTCGGCCTTTCAGCAAAAGGTGGGTGACATGCATTAAAAACATGTCATCCAATGCATGAAAGCATTGCCCCGAAATGTGATGTGTATCATTTTGTTTCATTTTTCACATGCCAATGCACATGTTCAGAGAGAATTCGTAAAATAATAAGGTTATAATAAATATTAATAAATTATAATATTAACAAAAAAATTAAAATAATTTTTAAAATGTTATAACATGATTATAAAATGCAACACAATGACATTTAGGTGCAAAACTAAAGAAAAAAATATAAAAATAAAAAGATAATAATGGATTGATGACCAATCAGCTTCTGGTTACTGCATAATCTGTGCAGTTACCATACAGGAAGTGTTGTTGCTGATAACAGGTTCTCTGTAACTGGTCCAAGTCTTATTTATATATTTGGATTTGTCCAGTCTTCTACAAATACCACTTATACCCATAATATTCTAGAAAAGCCTATTGTATGTAATATATCTCAGGTACAATAACACATAATCATATTGCTCACCACTGATTGCGGACTGTTGATGTTGAGTCATGTAGAACTGGAGTGAAAGTGAAAAGTTGTGGGCAGAGTGGGTCTGGAAGTGTGAGTTCATGGCTTGTTTTCTCACGTGTGATAATGTTCCTGGGAGATAACGGAGTAATAACTATCCTGTAAGGCTTCTCATGGTTTCTTCACTGTAATCCTGCTAACGCAAATATTTGTTTGGATTCTCCAGGGGGAGAGAGGGGCTCCTGGGCCTTCCGGACCACCAGTAAGAATCTCTATTTATGCCACTTCTTCTCATGGTGTCTCTGTCTTTCTTTCACACCATCTCTCTCCTGTCTGCTTTTTCATCTGTCCCATCAAAGGTTTGTGGACATATTGCCTTTCTTATTTCAATTACATATTAAACAGATCTACGCAAAAGGGTTATGTAGCATGAAACTTTATTTGTTAAAGTTTTTTGTAAAGAAAACTTTTTGCAGAGGGGTGGTTTAAACACCTGAAAGACGTAAAGAATAAAATGTGTGATCTTTGGTTTTATTCCCTTCTATCAAATTTACAGTTGGTCATATCCGAACGGTTGTGTAAACCTGTTGCAAACTCTCAAAAAATAAGCATTCTTTACTTCTTAAAACATGAAGCGCCAGGTGTCCGTGACCTTTTGGCCCTTTGCATTTGTCAGCCATGTACTGGTTTACTGGATTTGGAAGTTCTCAAATCGCTTGTCTTTGCTTGTTTCATGTTGTTTTGCTTGTATTAAGATGCTGTTGACAGTAAGTTGAGTTATGTGGTTTGACCCCCTGTACCAGTCCCCACAAGGCTGGCTGCAGAATGCAGAAAAGGGCTCAGAAAGTGAGTTATGAGGATGTGTCTGGGCACTCAGAGGGAACAGGTTATGACTCTGTTAAGGCTGCACGCATGTGACCCCTTCTGTAAGGGGAAAGAATGCCTGCTGGGAGCTTTCAAGATCAAACCCTTAATCTGTCAGCAAGGCGGATCCTGCGTTTGAGCTGATGTTAATGTGGGCTGCTACGTGCTCACAGGGGAGGGTTCTAGATAGACTCCTCCAGCAGCTTTTCTCTGTTTGGACGTGGCCAGACTGTGACCTGCTGGGGTCACTCTCTCTGTGACCTGCTGGGGTCGCTGTCATTATGTTTTTAATTATACAAGTAAGAATATTAGGTTTAATCAGATCAGGTTTCATTTACATTATTTATTTATAGTTTTATTTGATTTCAATTGAAAAGTGTTTATTCAAATATAAACGAAGAGGAGTAGAATAGTGTTTGAACTGAAGACGATATGGACAGAAATAATATAATAAGATAAAGGACAACAAAGGAAAAGACATAAACGGACAGGTAAAGACAGGCAGACGGACCTGGAAAATACAGAGAAAAAAGCTTGTATGTCTAGGAGGCAGGATCTTTTTTTGGTAATGGTATTGCCGAATCGAATTGTTGTGGGGAGAGTGCATATGTAGCATGGTGTGAGTCCAAAAGATCGAAAATCAATTGAAATCGTCCTTTCCATTGCACGGTTTATCATAAAACTGGAAGAATTACTTTTTCAAGTTTACACATGTGACACATAATGTTTTCAGGGTTTTTCTTTAGAAATGCTTTTTCATAAGTTTATAAATGTTGTTGTACAAAACCTGTTTGGTTGCAGATAAATGGGAAAAGTGATTTGATTTGTTGTGTTGTACTATTCAGGGCCCTCCAGGATCCTTTGACTTCCTGTTGCTGCTGATGGCAGACATCCGTAATGACATAGCAGAGCTGCAGAGTAAAGTGTTTGGCAGGCAGATGCATTCCCCTGGTGAGGAGTTCCTGAATACGGCAGATTTCTGGAAAGAGGGTCAAGACAGCCTGGACTTTGGTTCGGGAGAGGACTACAAGCCCCAGAATCCTCCAAGGGCAAAGAGGAAATCATCCAGTACTTTAGCTGATACTGATTAGAAGAAGATCGAATGGTGTGTTTGAACATTCCACATTAACTTGTATGGTGAAATCTCACAATTTTTTTAAATACCATATTACTATGTAGTACTATGTACTACCATTGGTAAGCAGTACACAAACAGACCAGCTGGTAAAGTTACTATGTGAACAATATCTGGTAGGATGGGCCAAATGCAGTCTGGTCTACAGTGTACATCTGAAAGTTGGTTTCCCAGACATGGATTAAGCCTAATCCCAGACTTTCAGTCCTGAATGTTCATTCTGAATGCCATATAATCCAAGAATTGGCTAAATCCTGGTTGGGGAAACATACATTAAATATTTAGGTTTGGACAGATTAATGGTAACACCTTTTGTTTTCCAAATCACAGTGATAAATGTTGCCTCATAAAACAACATAGTGTTAAGTTTTAAACTAAAATTAATTGCATCAAATGTTTCATTAATTTAGGTTTTATTATGTTTTAAAAACCCAAACATTTAAAATAATAATGAACATAATCTAGATTAACACCCATGTTTGTCTGACATCACACCTGAGATTTTTTCCTGAAAGGGAACCAGATCAGCCAAAATAGAACTCATTTGGAACTAAGACCTTTATTGACCAAGAAAATGTATCTGTAGGATTTATTTGCAAGTGGAAAACTGTTACTGGTATTAGCACATTCAACACACTCTGCTCTTTCATCTATAAATTTCAAGGCATGTACAGTTTTATTCCCCCAAACAATTTGTGTTGGAACTGGTGTAAATACTGTAGTCTAATACCAAACAGTCATGTCCATAATTTTTTGTTATTATCAGGTTCCTAACTAAATTAAATGAACAATGACTAAAAAAGCAAACATTAAAGTAAAAAATTGAAGAAAGATAAAAAGAAGCTGAAAAATGTTCAAGTAAAATGAATGAAGACTCTTTTATAATATCATAAATCACTTACTTATAATCATTATTCAAGCTGTGTTTAGTGTATAACGGCATTTACAGTGTAATCTGTTTACACTTTATCTGAGAATGATCTAGAAAGTAATACATACACTTTCCCAGTACATTTGACTAACCATTCAAGTGCAACTTCAGGAATTCATGAGTTTATGAGAACTGTCCAATCACACCAAGAGCCTGGCATCAGTGTATATCTGTTTTTGGAAAGAAATTAAATTACTATGAGAAAAGAAAAGATTGGAGATCAGTGTTTTCCAGTTCCAGTTCATGAAACTTTGGTAAATTACAGAACTGGAACTGGAGACACTGGTGTAGATATCACAGAATAATTTTTATTTAACTTCATAATCTTTAAAGGAAGACATGAATGTATTTCTTTGTATGAAATTCTATTTTTTTAACATAAAAGATGTACATATTTATAATGTTTGTGTTTCAAACGAGCTTTTTGTATAACAGATCCCAAAAATATATATTAGAAGTCTTTCTTGGCTAACACTTAAGGTCTGCTTCTCATAATTGGCTTTTCCTGATCATACACTTAGAGCGCATCATCGTACAAATACACATAATGGCCTTGAGAATCAGTCATTTGAAGAGAAACTCCATTTCAAAACTTCTACTAATCCAGTTATTGAGGTGAAAACAGTTATGCAGAGCACTTTGATGTGGAATGCTTGACTGTAGAGAACTTTAACAGTAAGATACTTTACAATGGTGGTAAATAAAACCAGGGTGCCCAATGTCCATTTCATTTGCTGTCCAACCCACTAGCAAATTTTGGAGATGTTTTCTGAAATTGTGTATGAATGCTCATTGTAAAACTTCAATTAGTCTGATTATTTGTTCTATGGGTGCTACAGGCTTGAGGATGGATTCTTCGTTTATTGAGCAATGCATTATGTTTTTCATTATAGCACTGGAAATTGTCATGATTCTAACTCATAAACAGAGGTGATGCACTCCAATATGTTTGATCATCAAATATCAAGAAAATGCAAAAAATAAATGTTGTAATCACATGTTTGGCTCAAAGTCAGATGAGCATTACTCTGAACCAAAGTAAGTTTAGCTGTATCAGGAGGGTAGATGATGCTAATATTCAGAGTGGGTGTATACACAGCTAGCATAAAAATAGATAGAAACATAGATGCAGGAAAACCAGTAAGCCCCATGGGGAAGAGAGAATGGGTTGGCTGGGATTTAGAGGTTTTATGACTATGCAGAAACATGAGTAACAATAGGGCCTGATGAATTCCCGTGGTCTGTTTTCCAGAGACCAGGTTGTGGTCATGAGAGTGATTAGGCCTACTCTGAAGGCCTAGAAGGATCTGGGTGTTCCCTCTTAGAAATAATCAAATGGAGCAGTTTAAGGAATGGCAAGAAATCTATCAAAATGTACCAATAAAAACAGTTAAGTACTAATTCTTCTTCAGAGAGGGAGGGAAAACTGCTACTCACAATCTGTTTCTACACATTCTCATTTTGATGTTAGTCTCAAGCGTACACATAGATGTGTCACTCACAGACACCATCAGAACATCTGTGCATTAAGCCCACACATGTCCCAAGATACGCAGATGCAAAAGTATAATTCAGTCCATTTCAGTCAACCATGCCTTGGCTGATAGAGCACAGAGGTGGGAGAAGCTGTACATTTTATTTTCCACTTAAAAAGGAAGAATATCCCTCAGTGTTAAGTCAGAATTGGTGAATCAAGCTAATGGAAGTAGACAGTAGAGGATGAGTAATAGCATGCAATGGCCTTCCCTTGGCACTCATAGACAAAGTCTAAAGCAACGGCTGAGAAAGAAGAGCTTTGATGTTTTGGGAGTGGAGGATGAGAATGTTCCATGGAGCCCCACAATTCCTAAATTGTTTTCATCTCTTCAGTCCATACAGAGTGTACTCACACTTTTATACACACTGTCCTCCCACTAAGCCTCTCTTGGTCTTTCACTCCTCCTACATAAAGATTTAGACCTTAGAACCCTCCTCTGGTTCTCACACCATCCAGAAATGTGACTTTTTCCACATGTCGTTAATTGCTTTGGATAAAAGCATCTGCTTTATGAACGTAATGTAATGTAATGAAATGTACATGGTGGTTGTTCTTCCAACATGTCCATTATGTCCCTTTTAAGTGGATCACAGCAGGCTGCACTCTTTGATCTGAACTTAAAAATACAAATGAAGCATGTCAAAGTTCAGGGGTATCATCATTATATAAGGCAATTTATCATTCATATTGCTTTTTTTGCTATAGTATCAAGTCATTTGTATCAGTATATTCAACAACATAGACAAAGAAACAGATATTTCAAACATGATCCTAAAACGAAAAAATTAGCAATACAACAGAATAGACACAAGATACTGAAAAATATTGAAATAAACAATCAGAATATAACTCATATTAATTAGGGTTGTTTCCTTTACTACAGGTACTGATGTAGGAAACAAGCTGTAAACTGGGATTCATGTTCCCGATTTTTTGCAGCCAATCAGAGGGTGTGAAATAGTTCCAGAGTGACTAACTAACTTACTGGATCCAGGATCAGCATCTCTAATACACAGCCATTTAATATACTGTTCAAAACCATCAGGAAGTTCAATAATGTCTTTAGTTTTTAAACATAATGTTGGTGACAAAGGGTAAATCTAAAAAAGAGGAACTGTTATGCTATACCTCTGAAAGTATTTGTATTGGTTTAGGTCAGTTGCTTAAAACCCATAAAATGTCTCAGGGATTAAGCAGTGAGTTTATAAATAGGCACTGTAAGAAGTTTCTGTGAGGACCCAGTTTGCTTCTCAACAACCCCATGTGTCTCCCAGCCATGAATGGACTATGCCGAAGGTTCTCAAACTTTTCAACATTAAAATCCTTAATATAAATGAATTTTTGCTTCTCATGACAAGTACTGATGCTAATTTAAGAAATCAAGTTGGTGAAAGTTGACAAATATATATATATTAATTTTATATCATTTTGGGAGTGTAAACAGGAGGTGACCATTTTTGGCCAAGAGGACACTGAGTGGGAGTTTTTTATGCTTTTTCAGTCAGTGCATAAAAAATTTACAATGTATAAAAATCACTGATATTGCTAATTATTGATATATCTTTAGCTGAAATAATGCTTAAAAAATAAATCAGGTTGCATGTATTACTTGGTTAAAAAAACAGTTTTGAATACTTTTCTCCCTTCATAAACCATTAGGATTAGGTGATCTAACTGGCATTTAAAGGGTTAAAATACTTAATTTAAATGAATTTTTGCTTTTCATGACAAGGACTGGTGCTAATTTAAGAAATCAAGTTGGTGAAAGCTGAAAAATATTTTAATATATATTAATTTTATAACATTTTGGGAGTGTAAACAGGAGGCGGCCATTTTTGTCCACGAGGACGCTGAGTGTGATTTTTTTTTTACTTTGCTTTCCCTGCAAAAAATAAAAAATGCATAATAATCAGTGTTGTTGTTAATCAGTTCCAGATCTCAGACAGTACTGTTAGTAACACAAGAAAACCCAGCAGCATCGAGAATATAGAACATTTACACTTTTGAGGTTGTTTTCTAACAAGTGCATAGTGCAAACAACTGGTATTTGAAGGGTTAAAAAATAATAAAAAGAGTTATACTTATGACAAGTACTGGTGTTAATTAAACACCTTATGCAATAAAAATAGCAAAACAACATAAATATTATAAAAACCACAGACTTAATCTGTTGGTGGCCGTTTTTGGCCATGAGGACGCTGAAAAGGTAGTAAAACGAGCACAGCCTGAGAGTTAAGGCCCACCTATCACAGCACGTTGCCAAGGCCAAGTTTCCCACATTAGATAAATATTAGATAAATAACCAATTGCGGACCAATGGCCTGTCTCAATTTTAGATTCGCCGCCCAATAAAAAACCTTCACATCAGTTGTCTCTGACCCAGTGGTTGAGAAACCTGGGACTATGCTATTTTGATTAAAAGCCAAAATATTCTCAGAAACTTTGTACAAATGTGTCTCAGGCATTTGGCAGCCTGTCTGGTTCATGTAGTACATTTTTATGAGGGAGCTTTTATTCATGTTAATGTCTGGTTCTGTTGAAGACCACCAGTGTGTAAGATGTAGGACGCTGGCTGTTCTCATCTCGGACTATTTCCGTCTTTACAGGTCAGTGTTGTTTAAATGTGTTTGAGCCACTAGGTGGCACAATTTCTCACTTGCGAACTTTAAACAGCATGAAAACTGAAAGTTTCACCCGCAAGGTGGCAGATAAGATCTGTACACGTACTCTGCATCAGAGACAGTCCGTGGCCTGCAGAACAAATTTGTCAGACCCTAAGAAGGCTAAAAGATTCTCCACTTCTCTAGCATTGTTATAGTTTATATTTTCTCACATTTTAAGAATAATAGTTTCTGTTTAGTGTCAAAACTTCACACCGTACAACATTGTGGCCCAGATTCTGTATTTAAAAAGAAAGGTTAAGGTTCTGGTTTCATCAGCTATTACGTTTTATATTACTGGATAACGTAGTACCGTAGATTTCTCTAAAACAAAGCTTTTCACCAGACAGGCCCTTCTAAATGAACACTAAATTAAACTGAAATAAATAAATATCCGTGGAATTCCCTTTAACATCAAATCAGTTGTGCTGCTGGTAGAATTGGATGGAGCTGTATGATTTAAAAAAAAGGATAGTCCATCTTCTGTACAGGTCACAGCATTGCAATGCACCTGAGAGACACCATTATCCAGAATAAATGACCTTGCATGTGTTTGCAAAAATACTTGGCCGATAGAGGTGATTCTGATTCTGAAAAAGGGCTAAACCAACACATTCTGCTTACATTCCTCTGCTAGTCTTTATTTGTATTCATTCTAATGTTATATAGGGTAACAAAAGCAGAAACACATTGACTGTTTAGATAATAAGTTCTAAACGACTATCCTCTTATATTTGTCCCTCTTTCACTTGTTTGGACTGTGGTAAGATGTCCTGAGGATGAGGCGTGCTGCCCAACATTTTCTGGGCACAGCATCTAAACCCAAAGCCATTAGACTGGTTCACAGAACTAATTAACGAGGGCCTGTGGACAGTAACCCCATTCACCGTTGAAAGAATGCCTCAAAAAATCAACCCATGTTCAGATTTACGCCCCATCAATGTCCACACAAAAGACTGACACCCGTTCCATGACTCTCGAGCAGTTATTCGCTCCAGTTCCCTCTACCGTAATTAAAAATCATCCCTTTATACCAGAGCTGCTTCTTCAACAGCGCTTTCTTCAGAGTAGATTCATTTTCAAAATGTTTTCACCCTCAAATGAGCAAGAATTTTGTAGCCAGTGTTCCTCCTCAGTGAGCCTTAAAATAATCAGCCATCTTCTCTCTCAGTGTTAAACCAGCATGTAACTCACTGCAGAACAAATGACTGTAAATCACACAGATTATTTCCTCAGACAAACGTGCAGACGCCAGTAAAACAACATACACTTGTCCGTATTTAGAGATAAAAGTGTGTCAGAAAACACATAAGTACGTTTTTTATAGATTACTTCAAAACTAGGCACAGATTGTGTCCTAAGTTATACCATACCACAACTAACAGTGTGTGGAACATAATAGAAACCCAGCTGGCATTCGACCGACCTTAAACGTTTAAATGGGGTTGAAATAATGTCAGTTTATGAAACAACATTCATTCAACGTCAAAACAACGTTGAATACCAAATGGTTGAAATGGTGTTGTTAACTAACTATGGATTCAACA
>JBBKCR010000022.1:9934958-9946319 GCA_037577295.1 Ladigesia roloffi | reverse complement strand
TATGTTTAATAAAGTTTACTAAATATAGGAAAGCAAGTAAGTATACTTTACTTTTGCACACAGTTTCCCCCTCAGATACGTAATTCTCAAAACGCCCACCAGATGGTGATGTTTATCGGCAAACCCGATATTATAAAACCGATAACCGATTATGGTAAAATGCTTAAATATCGGGAAAAATATCTATATGTCGATCTCTAGTTCAGAGGCAGTCAAGGGCTTGTTAGTTATTACAGAGTTATTCTCAGTTTTCAGTCACAATTTACATATTTCAATGGACAAAAATCCACTTCCAACAGGGACACATTTAACACATTTGGAACGATTATTATAGTAAATGCTGTAGAAGAGTGGTGATATTTCAGCTGCGTCATTAAGACAACTGGATGTAAGATAAAAACATTGATTAAAATCCCAACGCCAAAACCTTTTTGGGGTGATTTGGAATAAGATGTTAAAGTATTTGATGTCACTCGATTTTCTATGTCTCCGATAATGCAGCTGAATTGTATTCCTACCTGATCTTCCACCAGCCTTCCAGATTTTTCTGGATGACCTCCACAGTCATGCCTCTTTCTAAATCAATTTCATCTTGATCGCGAGCCGCGTAGGGGTAGATCACGGTGTACTTCTCTTCTGCAGTGTGAAGAACAGAGCCGAATCAACATAGAGTTCAGGAATCCGTTACATGGACAAAAATGAAGCACATTTGTAAGCTGTTGTTCTGGGTACATTCCAGTTCGGGGATAAAGCACCACTTTCTCTAACACATTTCACATTGAAAACAATTCTGTTTAACAAAGAGCATATTGATTACGTTCCTTTCAGCAGTCTATGGGGAAAAATCGAAGCGGAAGACATTTCACTGATGCCTCTTCTATTGTGCTCGTTGCAGCATGTCACTGCCACTGCAAGACTGCTGTAGGAGTTCTGACTGGTGCAGCATTTGACAGCAATGTCAATTAGTTATGTTTACAAGCTGGTACTTACGAATATACCAGCAGTGTAATGTCATGCTTTGTAAATTACACAAGAACCATTCCCAAAAGGCAACAGTGCGGGGTGGTAGGGGTTATATACTGACACACACTTACAGTGCATCATCTGAACATGGAAGTTGATGCAATGATGTAATGATATACTGAAGGTCAGATTTACAGTTTTGCCTAACTCCCAAATCATCTTTGCCAAAAGAGAACCCTGGATTTTTTTTAAACATGAGTCCTAACAATAAATAAACTCTAAGCTTTCTTAGTCATATGATTGTGAACCGGGTGTTTTTATCATCATTTTATATATATATATAAAAAAAAAGTATTAATAGAGACACAGGAGTATTACAAAAATAACCAAACAAATAAACTTCCGACTGGTTCTACCTTAAGGGGGCAGCGTTGTGTCATGGTTGTTTATTTGAGCTCAAGCTGTGTATCATCATTATCAACAACTACAAACAAGATAAACAATTTGGATGTTTAGGACTGAACTGTAATGCCTGAATCCAATAAACGAAAAAGACAACCCCAGTGTAAGTCACAATTATTTATAGTATAGCAATTAATCATCTGCTAAAATTTAGTTACAGTGACATTGATCAGCCCCATAATGCCCCATAATACCTTAATTTCTCTGATTATAATACATATGCCAGCCTAACCCTGACAGACAGCTGTATTGATGGGTGTGCCTTCCAAAAAGACCACCCAAGGGAGATTTTAGAGTGAGGCCTCTTTCTAACCTAGACACCATCAACTAATAGATGTATTCTAAACTTTAGGGGCTTTGTGTTGGGCTTTAGTCGTGCATACCTACTGTGGTGAATAAAAATGAGTAAAAAGCAAACAAAATATAATAGAAATGCATGTAGCATCAAACGATAGCTTGAATCAGATTTTAATTATGGTATGATACAATGGTTATCAAGAAGACAACCTTTAGTCTTAACAGACAAATATTCTAACTGTAGCTGCCACTACATCTTCTTTTAAATCAGATGGTTTGATTTATTAATACGGGGTGACCTTTGATACTGAACTTAACAGGGAACCACATGAAACAGAGTTGAAAACATGGAACAAGCATGCAGCATCCAGCACCACTGGACCAAGGGGTGGTTGAAGACAAGAATCATAGTTGTAACTACGTTATACATTTAATATGTTCAGTGCTGAATCGGCTTAATCTGCTTTATTGATTTAACTTTAGAGTTTGTAGGACTGGGTGCTACTCCAGTATACTTGACCTCTGCGCTTCCTCCACAAATACATTCCTCCAAGCCAATCCTGCATTATTTATACAAAAAAAAAGATAAACATTCAATACAATCAGAACAATAAATGTTCACAATGCCTTCAGTTAAAAAAAATCTGCAAATACGTACATTAGTAAAGAAATGCTAAAATGGAAAATGTTTTGTTCCGCACAACTTTTTACCTAAAAATCGCAATCGCAAAATATAAAAATATTTTAACGCGGCAAAAATTGATACAAATAGAAACATTTTAAAGGAATAGGAGAATAAAATACCATATCTGTAAAAACACTACACACTGATTTAAGATTTTACGCACATTTTAATTACATTTTTACAAGTTCTTTATACATTTTATGGTTATGCTCACTAACCAGATTCAAGTGGTGTCTGTCATAAGCAGCAGAAGCAGCTAATGAAGTTTCAGCCAGGAAATGATGCAGACGTATTTTTCCCCTTTCCCCAGAGAAGTAATCAGGACTTAAGTTTGTTCTGAAGGTTTGTGCTGCTCGTTTATTGTCATGATCAGCTGTGACACATGTGCACAATTTAAATGGCTTTACTGATCAGGATATGCACATGCCGGGCGTAGGTTCATTAAAGACAGATGTGATATCACTTTCACACATGAACGCACTGACTGCAGCCTGGAACTATAGTAAATCATACAATACACGCTTACTTACTGTCAAATATCGGCTTTAAACTGCTCCTTGAATTACACTCTGTAATTTTTTCATTAGTCGATTGGTACATGTGGCATATTTTGTAGCTACTGTCAAAGAAACGTAAACATCTGATCAGTATATTAATTTCCTAAATGTATTCATTTCTATCTATGCTTTTAAATGAACTTTTGAACAATTGAGTCAGTTGTAGTTGCATTTTTTTTAAGTGTATCAACATAAAATACATTTACCATTTCAAACTCTGGTTGAAAACCTAGCGAGTGTGACCTTTCACCCACATACACCTGTGTGATATTAGCAACAGGGTAATGCGGTGTTATGCACAGTAATTTCACATCAGGTTGAATGTGACCTTCTTTATACATTGGCTATAAAAGAACGCATCTGTGGACAAAGCCCACTGAGGCTATATACTGCTGGGTGAAATACACTGAGGGAGGCAGGAACATGGCAACATACTGCCGTCAAAGCTGACAGGCTAGCAAGCATTTAGCGCCAGGCTTCGGGTACTGGTCAGTCGTACACTCCATAAGCTTCATGCAGCATGCGACGCATGCAGGGTGCCTCGTGCAGGAAGGACACCTGACACACCAGCATGACCAAAAGAGGAGGGGAGGAAAAAAGAGATGTGGTTCTCCACCTTGCCCAAAGCTTGTGCTGAACAGATCCCCTAAAGTGCGCCGGCGACCCACGTGCCTCGGCAGTGACCAGAATCTCCGGCACACTCCAGCAGGGGACAAGCACACACACATAAGAACGAACGGTGACTTTTAAATAAATGGTTTTGGTGGGTGTGGGGGGGCTGACAGGTCTATTTGTTAAAGGTATGCTTAACGTAGCTTTACAAAATACTGAGATGTCACTTTGAAGTTGAGTGGAGAGAAAGAACATGTACACAGATCTGGAAATTCAATCAACCCCTCCACCAGAATCCATCACAGTCTGCATTTCCCACAGCTATGTTTGATGGGGTCGACATCTGCATATTACTCCTCCTCACCATGAATCCCCAGAACAGTATCTCCATTTTTCCAAATTCAACCTGCCAAGATTAGCTAATGAGGGTTTGGCAGTGAAGCGTACAAGTGGGGATCCTGAGCATTTGATTTGGCTGGAATAACAGGAGGATGGTTATAAAGACGGTTTCAGTACCTTCCTCTGCAGGAAGAGCGAAATCGTCTGGGTCATCCTGAGCCTCCAGGCAGGTCGCGGGCACCCAGCCTTGGGCATCCTCAGAGCTTACAAACCACCAGCCTAAAAACCAAATAAAACACATTTGTCAACTATTTTTTTTAATTACATTTATTACATAAACTGAGATTTTTAGTCAATCCAGCATTGGAGGCACATACTCTTCAGTAAATATTAGGAAATGTGTTTTCTGATGTAACTTGACAGTAAATGATGATAAAATAGTAGAGGTGAGGATTCATGTCTTCTACACAAAGCTTCTCATGTTCATTTATGTCAAAATATTAGGCATGTCAAAACGATTAGTTGGTTAAAATTGACTGTCCGGTTTTCTTAAACTGTATGTTTTCAACTAATAAGTTTAGCGAATTGCATGATAATCAGTATCATTATAAATCCCTGTTTAAATCCCTGTTACCACTCAAATATTGTATTGAACTGAACTCCATCAAATGTATGTGTCTGCAAAAAAAGGGAAAACTTTACTTAACTATTTAGAAGAGTTTTATAAAAAGCTGTGATGTTAAGTAAATAAAAAAGAGAAAGAAAATATGAATGGTAGGGACGCTTCCTTCAGTCTGATATTCACTGGAAACTATTTGACCATTCTTTAAAGATTGCACCCTGCCATGTACACAAACACACATATATACATACAGAGAAACAAAGTGTATGGTGTATGAGTGTTTTGGGGTGTGTGAGAGTGAGAGAAATAGAAAGAGAGAGATAGAAGGAGAGATAGAAGGAGAGATAGAGGGAGAGAAAGACCCTTTTTTGCTCTGTAGTTTTACCTGGTAGAGTTTGCAATGCACTTCATTTGAATTATTAAGGGACTGCCAACTCATTTTAATGGAAAGTCCCTTATTGTTATTCTCCTCCTTTCAAAATTTTTTCAGGAATTGAATGTTTTCTAGGTTTTTTTTTAGTTCCACACATTCCACACCGTTTGAAGGCTTCACACATGTTTGTACAGCAGCATCTGATCTCAGAGGACCACACACATGGTGCTGTGAGAATAGATGCTACCTGATAGTAATGTGCCCTTCTTCTTTGTTGGTGGTTAAATGGGGCTTGGCAAACAGTTTCATAGTGTATTATGAGCGTGGTGGTTAAAATATTTTGCAAAAATGTAAACAAATACTTTTAAGAAAAAAAAAATTACAATTTAATTTGAATATTGAACATTCAAAGACCATGACCCACACTTAATGCGTGGTTGCTTTCATGAATGTGAGGTAAGATCACATTTTACACACATATTCAAGAATTCATAACTGTTTAAGATAACTGTTTAAGATAACCTAGTGGTTTGGGAGTTGCCCCCACAATCAGAAGGCCGTGGGTTTGAATGCCAACACTGCTGGAAGTACCACTGAAGTACCCTTGAGTAACCATCCCCACACACTGCTCCCCGGGCGCCACTCTTTGGTGGCAGCCTCCTGCTTCACTTCATGAAGGGGTAAATACACAGACAGAATTTGGCTGTGTTCACATGTGACTATAAATGGCCACTTTACTTTATAACAGTATAGAGTGAACCACCTGCTGGCAAATTCAGAAGAATCTTTGTCCCTTACCTGATTCACTAAACTACCCTACACCGTATGCTACTGTTATGCTAATGCTAATGTCAGCACACTGTTGCTAGCATTGTAAATAGACACTTCCACCACTGTTAAGAATATTACTTGAAGCAATAGCTCAGGAAATAATCACATTTATTTTCCGCCCTAATCCCAAGTGCAGTTTATCCTATTTTCAGTTTTGTTTTGCACTGAAGATACAAGGCTAATTGTTAGCTAGCATAATAAAGTATCACATTGTTAATGGTCTCAATAGTCACTATATTTTGTTGAGGGAAATTCATGCGTTTTGTTCATTTTAATGCATGACTACTTTAGTGCATTTAGTTTGGTTTAGAATTAGCTTTGTTTACTTGTTAGCTACGTTAGAGCTGGAGCTCCAGTACAAAAAATAATATTCAAACTACAGACACCAAACATGTGTTGGTGGATCAACTACATTTGGGGTAAGAGGTTATTAGACTACTATTATTATTATTATTATTATTATTATTAATAATAATAATAAATTATATTAAACTATTGCAATAATCAACATACTGCCCACACCATCCTGACACAGTGCTCCAGGGCGCCCCTCTTTGGTGGCAGCCCCCTGCTTCACTTCATGAAGAGGTAAATACACAGACAGAATTTCTCTGTGCCGCGCTGTGTTCACATGTGACTATAAATGGTCACTTTACTTTATAACAGTATAGAATGAACCACCTGCTGGCAAATTCAGAAGAATCTTTGTCCCTTACCTGATTCATTTTTCTCTATAACTTCCACAACCTGGCCCACACGGAGGCTGATCTCCGAGCTCTCCTGCTTCTCATAGTCCGTCACGGCCACATATTGGTCCAGCAGAAGTGGGTCAGCTGAAGTGGAGTCTCCCCCTGTTACGGACAAAATGTTTAGATGTTGATAAATTAGCTCTCGCTTACACATTCTGTGGCAAGTAGAGCAGAGTGAAGCTAATGTGATTACTGGGAAGTTAGAAGTGGAAAAATTGAAAGCTGAGACAGGACAGGTTTAGTGCAAAGAGGTAAAATAGAGAAAAGAAGAAATTAAACCCCACACCAAATCACCAGAATAACTGCAGTGAATGCAGCAGCAAATCAGGGGAGCTGACCGGTTTTATGACCAGTTGAACCTAGTCTGCAGGAGAAAAGACTCTCTTTCAACCAACGCTCAGACTAATCTAAACTTTTAACACCCACCATCAAATTGTTTGCATGTGGTTAGTTTGGTTATTTATTTTGGACTTAATACCTTGGGCCCCGTCAGGATTCATAAGAGATGCAGGAGCACTAGCTGAGGAGCACCGACCCACAAACAAGATCAACTCACAAGCATATTAGTTAAGGTTACATACCTCTGACCACAATTTTGCAACACATTCTCTTAGTAAAGCTGCACTCATAGAGTCTGACATGACTTGTAGTAATTCCTTGTGCTCCCTCTGGATAATTACTATATTTGAGTTGAAACGCTGAGAATTTACTTCCTTCTCTACACTTTAGCCCTTGATAGTCTTACAGAATACAACCACTGCAAAAGAGACCAATCCATGCAAACATGGACTATTCAGTCACATGCAAAGACGCACCATGGAAGTACATCTTCTGTTGGATTTCCTAATCGAGTTAACACTTTCTTTACATAACTCGTTTAGAAAATGAACAAAACATGTACACCTAAATACAATTGTGGCTTTTTAGAGTATATTTTCTTTTTTTAGTTTAACATATTGGAAAAAATGTATGTGAAGTACGCACATCTACAAGTTTAAATACATTTAAAAGTCTACAATATGTTAAATAAACAGTGAATGTGCATTCAAATGCTAGTCTTCTCTGCAGAGGACATTTATTTTACCTTAAACATTAACCTAAAAACTTTAACAGAGATCCTCAAACCTTTGCATGGGACTACAGCCATGACCAGTTGATTACTTCCAGAATTTGCTGTATTTGTGATGTGAGTCTATGTGTTTGTGTGATGACTGATATTTGTAATATGTTTCATCAGTTTTGCATGCTTCTTTTTGACTATTATTGGCCTACTGACTAAATAATTAATGCAAGGAATTGGTCTAAGGTGAGTTCTAAACTACCCTACACTGTATGTTACAGTTAAACTCTATGCTAATGTCAGCACACGGTTGCTAGCATTGTAAATAGACACTTCCACCACAGTTAACAATGTTACTTGAAGCAATAGCTCAGGAAATTATCATATTTAGTTTTCCCCCTAATCCCAAATGCAGTTTATCCTATTTTCAGGTTTGTTTTGCACTGAAGATACAAGGCTAATTGTTAGTTAGCATAATAAAGTGTCACATTATAAATGATCTCAATATTCACTACATTTTGTTGACTGAAATGCATGACTACTTTAGTGCATTTAGTTTGGTTTAGAATTAGCTTTGTTTACTTGTCAGCTACGTTAGTGCTGGAGCTCCAGTACAAAAAATAATGTTCAAACTACAGACACCAAACACGTGTTGGTAGATCAACTACATTTGGGGTAAGAGGTTATTAAACTACTATTATTATTATTATTATTATTATTATTATTGTTATTATTAAAGTATATTAAACTATTGCAATAATCAAGTGGGTGAGTTCTGTCGATTAGTTACTTTCAGTGACCTTCCAACACCAATCAAATCACCACTACACAGCCATGCGATCATCACACAGGGAACAAGCACCAAGCTTTGCCCCAGCCCACCTCAGGAACTCAAGAGTGGGGGTGCACCTCGAGGGCTCACACACAAAGAGCATGGCCAAACAAGTGGCAGTTACTACCTCGCTTTAGGAAAGAAGCCGCTCTCTCCACAATGCCTGATGAGGGAAAATGAATGAGAGTTGTGGTAAGGGAAGTGGGATTTGAATAAAAGGTGGAAAAGGTAAAGGGTAGTTCAGATAACACAAGGGTCAAAATATTCACAAAACAACACAAGATAAAGATACAGTTCTTGGACTATGGGTTGCAAACAGAACTTGAAACAGAACACTTGTATAAAGAGGGCTGTATAAGGCAGATTCAGACTTGAGTTAAAGGGGCAAAGTTGAATAATTACTTACCCCTACAACAGGTAATTCATAATTCACTGCAATTCCTTACCTGATTTCTTTTTCCCGAGGGGTTCTCTGTAAACAGAACGAAAACAGAGAGTAAATGTTAGATGAACATGTTGGGAGTAAAAACACTTCAAGCTACATGGCTTTACTTTAAGTTAAAGTTTACTTTCAGTTTCCCCTTAAAGTTTCAACCAACTTTTTCGGCAAAAATATTAAGCTGATAAAACAAAGCCTTGCTTGGATTTGATTTGTTTATCAGGATGAGGTCATAAAATTTTGATACTTTGAAGTATTTTGATGTTTTAAAGTATTGTGACATTTTTAAATATTTTGACATATTTAAATATTTTGTAAAATTTTATAAAAAATAATTTTATTTAAATTCTATGGACTGCAATCAAATTAGAGGACAGGCAGACTGACTGACTATTCCCCTCCTGATAATGGTTTCCCAGTGTACAAACACAAAGCTCTGCCACTCAGACTTGAAAAATGGTTAAAAAGCACCAAAGTATTCATCATTTAATGATTATTAAAGTGTGTAATATGAATATGGAACTTTGCATGGTTAGCACAGACATTAGTCTAGCTTAACGTTACTACATCCTTTCCATGTTATAAGATTAGGCTGACACTGTTATTAAAATTTCCCAGTCACAGCAAGGTCTCTCCAAATCAGACAAATATTATTGTGGGATCAATCTAAGACACATGATCGCAGTCACATCATTTATCCAAAAAGGTGCAATCCTTTGGTGATAAGGTGCCTGATTGGATATTGCTCATTTAGAGAAATGCTGAGTTATGGCTATATAGATTATAAAACACACTCATCATTTCCATAGAACTAATTCTATATAGTAGCATTAGAAGCCAAGAAGCACAAGAACACAGTTTAATCAATCCTAATATATTTTGTTATATATTCACTATAGGGTTTTCCATATCAGCCAGATCATTCTTCGCCTATATAGTGTATTTAGTATATTTAGCTCACAGTAGTCTTGTTTCTGACTTGTTTTTAATTTTAGTTTTAGTCTAATCTTTGCGTCAAGCTGACATTTTAGTATTTATTTATATACATTTAAAATTTATAATAAATATAAATATATATAAATATTTATACTTATTAGTCTTAGTCACACTTTTTTGTCTAGACAAGTTTTAGTTGACTAAAATTCTGAGCATTTTATTATTATTTCAGTCAGAATGATCCACAACTATTTTAGTCTTTTTTATTCATGCAGTTCTATTTAACAAAGTCCCAATAGTTTAAGAACCTAGTAGAAAAGTCAAAATCAAAAATTTCAGTCAAGCTTATTTTGCAATTCCCACAAGGTTATCTGATTATATTACTGTTACCTCATAGACTCAAGAATACTGTACATCCATCCCAGACATAGAAGACTCTCTGATTTGAATTTAAGACACTTATTTTGCCAACCAACCATGTTAAAACTTAGACGTACACACAAAAATGTTAATAAAATAAATTAATAACATCACATCACTAAAAAGTGCAAATAAAATACAATTATATTCTACACAATCAAATCAGAACAATTTAGGATCAGACTTTTTGCATGGATATGGTAAAGGCAGCTTATCAAAATGCTGTATTTGTGAGACTTTGTGTGTGTATATAATTTCTCCCTCACTTGCACTTTAATGGTTCTGCGTCCCAAAACCTTTGTCCACTCTAGATATTTTTCATTCATATTATAGCTTAGATTGAGTCCAAAAAATAAAACCCGACCGACCCAAGCCAGTGAAGCTTGTGTTTGAGCCCACGCCACCCCTATATATTAACTAATTTTCAGCCCGAGCCGAATTTAAATCTTTTTTTTTTATGCGAGCCGTTATAACACACGTTCTCGAATGAGGGGACATTCAGAAACTGACACTCAGAGCACCGAGCCACTCAAATGCTGGATCACGGCCCAGTGCGGCCCGAGGAGAGTGGCATGAAATATCGTCTTGACCTGCTAGTTCAGGTTCGGGCAGAGAACTCTCATTCACAATGCCTCTAAATGGACAAAAGTATTGGGACATAACACGGTTCAACTCTAAGGTTGTGCGTCATTTACTATTTTCAACCCTCCCTATCATACAGGAAATAACGTCTCGTCTCGTTTTAGTCAACGAAAATTAAGAGACATTTTAGCATAATTTTTTTCATGTAAACAACATTTAGTCTCCTACTTATTCGTCAACAAAAGTACATTGTTTATTTTGTTTTGTTATCGTCACATGTTTAGCATTTCCGTTGCGTCTCGTCTCGTTTTTATCACGTGAAAAATGTTCGTTGAAGACGATATGTTGTCAAAAGCATCACTAGTACACAGTAAAGTATATAATACATATTTAGTATATATTTAGAATATTTAGAATACTTACTATATAATACATCATATAGTAAATAGTTATTATACATTTAATATATGTAGTATATTTAACATTTTAGTATATAGCGCAGTATGTGATATATATGGTATATATGGTACAGTGGGGCAAAAAAGTATTTAGTCAGCCACCGATTGTGCAAGTTCTCCCACTTAAAATGATGGCAGAGGTCA
>JBBKCR010000022.1:9889545-9903267 GCA_037577295.1 Ladigesia roloffi | reverse complement strand
GGAGAAAACCTGCGAAAGAAATAGAATGTAATGTAAGGCAGGGGATTAAACTCACAGAACACCCCCCCCCCCCAGTTAGCCATTGACTTAAATTATATTAATTTTATCAATAAATAATTGAAATGATCTCTCGCTCAAAGTTTGTTTGATAAAGACAATTGACAAATTCACAAAGTGAGTTCTTTCAATACCTTAATACTCATCGAATTGTGAAACATTATCATGCAATTCTGGATCGCAGTTCTTCCTTAATCAAGTAAAGATCTGATACCAGAAAATGTCCATCACTCGTAAGTTAAAGTAATAGGGGACATGTGAGCACAACTGTATGTTATACATTAGAAATCCACACCTGATCTGTTCTACACGTCACAACACAAACAACTTCCACAATAATGCCTGACTCACACTATTATTTCCCTAAACTGGCCCATTTATAGGTACAGGTATTATGCAATATAGCTCAGGAAAAATGAAAGAGACAACTGCAAAAATGCTCAGTTTCTCAGGTTCTATCTATTATAGCTGCAGGTATTGAACTGAACAGCTTTGCTTTAGTTTCCAAATAAAAATATTATTCTTTACAGCATCATTTTAACGAAGATGACAAAACCTCAAAATAAAAGAAATGACCCTGTGTTTACAAAAATTGAATATTTTCTGTAAAATCTTTGGTTCACTCTCAAACAAAAGGGCAGTAATGACCTCTGACATTACCTCTGTAATTAGTGTATTGATTAGGGCAGTGTTTTATCATTTTGCTCATTAAATAAGATGTAATTCAGGTGATCAGTACTCATCATAAAGCAGAATGAGGAGCTTGTGTAGGAATTTAACAGACAAAAATGCTGATTTAAAAATCAATTGCAATATACATATATATATATATATATATATAACAAAAGTAAACACATCCTAAACAAACTTGACTCCCTTTGCTGTTTTAATTATTAATTATTTACTTTTTAATTATTTGCAAGAATTTGCCCCAACACAAAGTAAAGACTCAACAAGAAATGTGGAAAGTAACTCAGCTTACTTATATATTAGGAAGAGGTCAAACAGTTGTCATACCTGTCCTGTTCACCAGTTCAAATGTTTACTTTTCATTTTAATACAATTTGGTATGTTAAACTGTGAAGAAATTTTGACCGTAACACATGCTTAAACTTCCACATTCAAATTCTCAACCTGATGAGATTTTTTAATCATAATTTCACTTAAGTGTATTTTCCCGGTGTTTATACGGGTGGGAGTGGTGGTTTAAATCAAATCTGTGAGGAGCAGGATTCCAGATTCATGGCCTGGCTCAGAGGAAGCCTTTAGCACACAGAAGGTTAAAGAAGCGAGTGTTTGGCGTTTTCTTTAGTTTCGTTTCTGTTACAGCGTTGAGGACGGCAGCCTGTATTGATTTGGGCTGTGAAGAGAATTCAGCCCAAGATCGATTAGATCTTTAACCACTGCACCCAGCACAGGCTTCTGACCCATCCACCCAGGTATGGTAAACTCTTTTTCTGTGTGTGTGTGTGTGTGTGTGTGTGTGTTTGCGTATGCGGGTTCCTGCGTACTAATGGGGGGTAAATATGCTTGAAACGCTCGTTTCCATGGCCACTGCACAGGTAGTGGGAACAGCAGATGTTAGTGATACTCTCCAGAGACATTAAGGTTCAGAATTCAGGAGACAATTTTTCCTGCCTGGCTTATTTTCCCTGCCATTGCTCCCTATGATCCCTCCGGCCGGAGTCCACTTTTGAATGAGACAGGCAGGCAAAGCAGAATGAGTGAAACTCAGACTCTTGTACTTTTGTTATTTAATGGATTTCCTGTGTCTTTATCAACTTAAAAACTCACACGCAAACAAATTAAGTATTTGTATAAGCATCAGCATTCATTCACTCACACCTACGGTCAATTTAGGAACCCCAGTTCACCCCAGTTCATGTCATTGGACTGTGGGAGGAACCCAGAGACCCCGGATGAAACCCCGCCCCCGCCTCATGCCCCTAGTCCCCGGGAAATGCTTTGAATAATCGCAACACTAGTAAAGATGAAGCAGTTATAAAAAATGAATGAATGTAGGAAATTATTCATTTCTTTTGTTCCCAAAACCCGGTATTTATACTTGGAACTTGTTTTGCCATATACTCTAATTGGCAAGAACAGCTGCTTATAAAAAACGGTATTTCCACGACTAACATTACTCTATTTGAATGACCTCTTTTCTGGCTGACTGCTCTGTATTGTGCCTCATTCAGAAAACGGGTCCTGGCTGAAGCATTCCTTGTAACTGCAGCATGATTGAACCGGGATAAACTGCCGTAGGCTGAATGGACAGTTGTATGCATTTGTATTGGTTTTATGACCTCACAAAAACAACAAATTCAGCATTTGGACCATATGGAGGGGGCAGTGGAATGAAACATTCTGGAACTTGTTTCAAATGAATCAAAGATCATTCGGTTTTCCATAAAAAAGGGCTTTAAAAAGACAAAAACTGGAATATCCTACTTATTCCAAACAGGAAACGGAGGTGTGTGTTGTTACAGCCTAATCACACTTTATACTGGCAGCAAGCAGCGTTGTGGAGGAAGTTACTGCTAGAGAATTTATTCATTCCAGAGAAACACAACAGCCAAAATCTCCTGTAAATGCACTATGTTGACAAAAGTATAGGGACACACATGTTTTTGGGGTGTCTGGTCCTCTTATGTCCAGTGATGTCCAGTATGTACAGTCTGCAATGCAAATCCCCACAGAAAAGAAGAGTAGAAGCTCTTGTAGCTGCTAAGGGGATCAACTCCACATTAAAATCGATGTGTTTTAATGCAGTAACACTGAAGTCCCAGTTTAACGATAAACAGTACTTCTGACCACACAATTTAGATGATTGCATTAGTAGTAATGTGGAAGTTCCAAGGCCAAGTCTTAAACATTATTATTCACAGAACTACTATGGATATAGAAAATGGGATCTCCCTCGTCTTATATGTGACTGTGTGTTCATGTGAGTGAGATGTTTAATTTAGTCCAAAATGCAATGAAAACAAGATGCAATTTGAAAACTATGGCTGCATCTTAGCTCTGGAGGTGGGAGAGACAAAGCAAGTGTTTATTCATGATCTTAAGACCTCAGCCTCCTCTCCTTAGGGAAAATCCTTCCATCTCCAGACTATCATCTTTTATTCATCCACATATTTATTAATAAAAATCCTCTCAGGGTTCGGGCGCAGGGGTGAGCAAAGCCCTCCTAGCTGATAAACAGACTCTTTCAATTCATTTCATAATGAGAGAGCACTATTTCACCCCCATAACCATAGCAGGGGGAAAAAGAAATGATTAAAACCGGTACATTTAAAAGACCGCAGATTTAGGACAAGGCCCTATCTTTTGAATAACAACAGGAACATGCAGTCTGATCGCGGAGTGGCAGGTACATTAAAGCACATTCACTGTGATCATGTGTGGATTAGAGCTCCCATCCATCTCCATTATTCATGTCCTGTCTCAGCTAGCGGTACAGTACAGTGCTGGCTGGTTCTCACAATAAAAATCATTGTTTTACCAAATGATACCAGAGTACCCTCAGATAATTACATTTGGATGAATGAAATTGATGAAGTAATTCTCCTTGTTAACCGCCTCTCCTCATACTTGGTTTAGATTGTTTTGATGATAAGACAGGGAGCGCTATGCACTATTGTAAATGTTAAAGCACAGAAACATCCTTTTTAAAGTCTTTAAAAGTGTCCGGCACTGTTTGGTAGAAGCACACTCACTAAGCTTGGCCGATGAGTTGGAACAGCTTTGTTTGAACAGAGAAATCCCTCCAGAGAAAGGGATCGGAACTGAGGACCCCTCTTTTAAACAGTCCTATTCCGACTCTTATTGCACTTGAGCCAATATCCTCTGTCTCTTAAAGTCCCTTGACTCTAATGTAAAGGTACATCTGGTTCCAGGAGGTGTAATCAGTGCAAAAAGGCCCCAAGCTACTCAGTCTTTAGAAAATATAATGGAGTGCATAATTGGCCCGCATGTGTAATGATGATACTAAAACTTGCAGACGAGCGTGTGTACTTCATAAAACTGAAATATTTTACGAATCTCAATCTCATCTTCATCTGAAAGGCTATTTATTTTTAATTACTGCATTTTTACATTGATCCAAGCTTTGATCTGAATGTGTACCTGACTTGCCATAAGGGTTTGAATGTCATTTCAACACCTAATAACTGATCACAGAATTCTGTGAGCCTTTATTTCTAATTTTATCGCTCTCACATACCTGATTGTGATGAAACAATTGTTGGTTGTGAAATAGAAATGTACAAATTTTATTAACATAAATATTAACACCACATTTAGACACATTTCCATATTTCATACATACCTGAATGCATTTTTCTCTAGAGAACACACAGGAAAATCTGGATAGTGAAATACCGCTGTTCTCAGAAACGGGAGGTTTGAAAGTAGCCAATTCAAAACAAAAGTAACAAATTTCTCCCCATGAATTTCAAAAGGTTGCCTATACATATGTATATATTAGGGGTGGAGCCGAATACAAATACGGTATTCGGAAAGGCACAAATAGCGTGTTTTTTACGAATACGGTATTCAGACAAATACTTTTTAAATGATTTGTATTCGGGAAACCACGCCCCCAGTACACGTTCCGGGCTCGCATTTGGGAATAGATACTCCTTAGAAGGCATTGCCCCCCCTAGCGATTTAAAAGCCCCCACCCACCCAATGCGTTGCTAATATGTAGGGGCAGACTGGAACTTGTTCATCCTGGAAAATTCGTGAATGGCTGTATAACACTGAAAGTATCCCCTTTTGCTCAGCTCGCATTCGAAATATTCGTTCCACCTTTATAAGCTGCTCTCCAGGCGGCAATATCACCATTTCTGTCCCTCTATAAATTCTGTCCCCCCCTACAGGCGAAATGCCGCTATTGCAGCCTGGAGAGCAGCATTTAAGGTGGAACGATAAAATCAGCCAGCAAGCAGCAAAAACCATAAACCCGTCCGATAGTGCCCGTCCATGGTCACGTAGAAGCCTACCCAGTTGGTCCACTCTGGCGCCGGAACTGCTTCGGAGTTTGCACATTTCATTAAAAATTTTCGAATACAAATACAAATATGAATACTTTTCGCCTTTCAACAAATACAAATACAGATACAATAACGGCCGTTCTGCACAGCCCTAGTATATATATACATAAAATAAAAAAATAAGTATATATGTGTGTGTGTGATCCAGTGTTCTTCCGCTCTAGTGCATATCTTACTTAAGATCCATGTGGCCTTTACTTAAAGCTTTTACCTCAAAGCACAGAAGTTTACTCAACAAATCCCTCTGCAAATCCACATTCCTGCAGCCGTGTATACATTGGATTACAGCCCTGCCAAAGCTGTGTGTACATGCATGTGTAGGAGTTATGAAGACAGTCTACATGCCTGTGTTAATTAAAACCCATGCGGGAGCTGAACGCAGGGGTCACAGGTCAGTGCAGGATCCCTGAGAGAATATCCAAACTCCTGCCAGCCTCAGGACGGCACAATGGCAGAGAACACACATCAGTCATTCTGACAGTCAGTGGCTATAAAAGGCCGGGGGAAGGGCCACCTATACCATCCCTGATGTAATTACAGACTGGGTGACTGCACTGCAGGGCTTTTCCTGCAGCGTGGCTATAAAACCTACAGTCACTTCTAACCACGCTTCACTGAGGGGAATTCATTTTCAATTATAAATGTAAGCGTGCACCATGCGAAACAAGTCATCTGTGCAAAGCGAGCTGGTTCTAATGTTCTTATTATAGCTGTGCTGAATTTGCTATTTGAATTTTTATTTCGGTCCTGTACGGATATGTAGTTTGGAACCTTCCACTGTCCCGGGTGAATGATCCCACAAAGTACTGTCAATGCAGAGGCTATAAAAACTTCTTAGTTAGGGGTGAGTGTAATATCTCACATGGGTTGAACAAAGAAAAATTACTGCCGAATTACTGCTTTACGGGATTTTTAAATGAATTTTTATATGTTTTAACTGGTGAAATTTCACAGGAGTCCAGAAGCATTGATAGCATTAATAGATCAGAACCAACTGATCTTTGCTCCTTAACCTGCAATTGATGCAACTGACACTTTTCATGTTGGCCCTTTTGTGTTTGGAAATACAGGACGTTCCTCTGTTCCTATATACATGTGACCCGATCTGGCAAAGTGAGTCGGAGGGACCCAAAATTCCCTGAAAAGAAATTTTTTTCTTGTATTATGGTATTGCAGCACCATTTCCCGACTGAAAAACGGAGAAAATCTCATTAAAAGTTTCTGTGATGCTGCGGGCCTGTGCAGGGCTGGACCGTGATTAAAGCATTTTGATAGGTTTACTAAGATCAGGGATTGACGTTTTAACACCACGTTTGACCAGCTGAGATCGTGACGTTCCAAAGGATACCTGGACTCAGGGAACCCCTCGTTTGAAACGAGTGAAAACAGTGTTTGGACGTTTTGTTTTTGAGAGCTGGAGCCATTTATTTATAATTATTCTATATATTTTAAAATTATTTATTATTTTTGATGATGTTCAGCATAATCGGCCCGTATTTGAATAAACAGAATGCCGACTTCTGACTCATTACATCAGATCAGGTCACATATGATGTAACCCGAATACTGGTGTATGCCGAAACACAGCCAAGCTTCATTTACCGATCCGAACACAGCTGTGAAATCATGAAAACACAACTAAGCCAGGAAAAGGAAAATGGACAAACGGGGGGACACCAGGTCCCTCACTCATAAGCCATTTGTCAGTGTTTTCTGTGTATTCTGCATATTCTGCATATTCTTCCAGTGCACAGAACAAAACAATTTTGATGACATTGTCCTTATGTATGAGGCCAACACTGTACGCCGAAGCACTCAGATCTGAATTTTTAAACGTTTTATAGGTGGGGGCATAGTAAATTTAAAACTCTAATCATATGTTGAGACTGTTGTGTGATATGTAAGCCAGCCAAAGACACAAATTACATTCAAATTCATTCAATATATAGCTAACTGAAAATATGTGAAGAAGAAATTAAGACCATAAGTTTCAGTGCTTTAGTCTTTCCCATATTCTGTTTTGTGTGGTTTCTACAACCGTTAGAGTAGTTTGGGTTTAACCTGTTATACATCATGGATAGTGGTACAGATGATACCCATTAGAGGTCGAACGATATATCGGTTTTGCGATTAATCATCACCAATCGTTGATTCCTGTATCGGTTATTGGCAAAAATCCAGTTTTTCTGGGGTTAATTTTTGTTTCAGTTTAAAAGCATGTCTTTAATTTACCTCAATATTTATTCATATATTCATATTTATTTCATATAGCACATTTTCATGATGCAGTCCTGTTTTTGTGTTTTTTGTAATAAAGTTCAATACTATTTTACAGTGTTTTTTACAGTGTTGTGTTTTTATGTTGTTGTTTTTTTAAATCCAGTATCCATTTGAAAAACTATCGGTTAATTAATCAGTTATCGGCAAGTACGGACCAACCTAGCTAGCGGTATCAGTAAAATTAAATATCGGTCGACCTCTAAAACCGAGTGCTATATTGGTACAGGTTCCTCGTCAGTTCCTCATTCAGTAGATAAGCTAACTCTAATACAGTTTCCTACATTCATTATTCACACAGGGCACTCAACAAACAATTTAGTCTTTTGCTTATCCAACATTGTCAGCATAAAATCACCTATTTTATACCTCAAATAACCTTTTTACATCTCTTCATGGAACTAATGGAAAGCAGAATCTATATATGTACTGATACAATATCAGCATCAATATCAGTTTCAGTAAAATTTCACCTGCTTTTTCATCCACCCCTCGAACTCCACTCCTATCCACATTTATTTCTTTCACTCAACCTCCCTTCACTGCAAAAACTCCTGATCTAGTCTAACAATCTTATTTCTAGCCTAAAAGTCTTCTTGATCTTGTTTTGAGAATAATATACCATCAAAGAGCTCGTGTTTGGCTTTTATATAATTTATTAAAATAGTTTAAAGTTATTTTTTCTTGGTTAGATCAGCAGGTTTTGCAGTGTACACATGTGTACAGTTTCCCCTACCACCGAAAATAGAAACTAATTCTGTGGGAAACACTTAGCAAAATGCAAGTTATATTTAAAGGGTAGCTTGTTTCCTTCAAATAACAAAAAAAAGTCAAAAATTAATCCCCAATCTCCTCCTTCAGTAAATACATTTAGTCACATTATACTTGTGATACTGAAAAAACATTATTAACTTGGGTAAAATATTTTCAGTATATAATTTGGGCACAATATTCATATTTTCAATTCATATTGTAGTGGAGTTGGGCTGGGGAGGGCTATCCCAGCATGCATTGCTCCTGCCTTGTACTGTTATTTGTGTTCCTGTGTGTAATTTTGGGATACTTTGTGTGTTTGGGGGATAAATGTGTTTGTGAGTGCTTGGGGTGGTTGTGTGTGTGGGTTGCTTTGGGGAAGATTTGTGTGTTTTAGAGTAGAGTTACACAGTCTACCACGAGTGTGAGTCACGGTAGATCTGTGTACCTGGGGCCGGGTCTTAGTGACGTTTTGCTCGGTTTGCTGCATGTGTTGCTGCATAGAACATGCCACTACTGTTCTAAAAAGGCTTTAAAAAAAGCTGTGGAGTTTTCCTCCTTTTGAATTCTCCTGCTCTCGCGAGTGCTACATCCTTTCCTCGACGATCTCAGCTCGAGATCGTTACAATAAGTGCTCATAATAGCAAAAAGTGGCACGAGTCCTACTGTGACTAATCTGTAACTGATCTCTAGGCTACAGTGAACAACTGATATGGCAAAAAAGTGAGAACTTTTTAAAAAATGCCTCATAACTGTGCTACACTCACAGACTTGGCGGACTCGAGGGAGCCGGAGGAGAGTGTGTCTCGACTGCTGCGGCTCTTGGAGCTGAGGTAGGGTGAGGAGGAGGGCGAATCGTCGATGTAAGGCAGGATATCATGGTGTCGCCTTTGCTCCTCTGCCCGGTCCGCATCGTAACCGTACGTAGGAGGAGTGCCCGTGAAAGGACCATCTGAAGAGAGAGGGAAACAAGAGAGGTGGGTGAGAAACAAAACTATATATTAAGCTTTACATGCTTATAATGAAACATCCAAGTCCCCACAAGTGCTTGAAAGGATTGTGTAGTGGCACAGCCATAACATTTTTTATTTGTCTGTGTTTCCTTGCATTATTTTTGGCGGAGAACTTCGGGGAACCCGTCCCAAGACCTTTCTGTCAGCATTGTCACCGCATCCAGGCTCACAATCCAAACTCTGTCTGGGGCATTTTGTGTTTTTTTTTCCAGCCCACATCCCAAACACTAACATCCCGAATAACACAGTAACACACTCGCCTGCATTGTTCTGACTGCTAACCAGTGGCAGATGATTGAGGTGTAATAGAATCCAATAAAAAAGAGTAATGTCAGACACCTGCCACATTCCGCAACAGACACATCACTGGGCTTTTCCTGGGGAGAGCTGTGAGTGGGAAAGTGTGTGTGTGTGTGTGTGTGTGTGTGGGGTAGGTAAATATGCCCAGCAGGATATCTACATACACACTGTGTATATTAACCTGGTCTCTAGCCCAAAGGAACTGTGTGGAAAGAGCATTTTCACTACATTTGCTGCACTGTAGAGCGTGTCTCCCCACTGTAGACCCTCAAGGCCTTCTCTCCTCCTTTGTTTTTATCATCGGTATTCTCATCAGTGAAGTGACCCACTTTCAGTCGGCACACAGTGATAATTTTGTTCTGATTAAACAGCGTTGAGCCCACGGGCCCCGGAAGACACGTCTGGACTTCCAAACCCTGAATTTGTTCGGAAGCAGAATTGAGAAGCACTTCTATTAACTTGACAAGACATGTCTCCGTCTCCGGTGTTACAGTTCGATGCTTCTCAAGGGCAAAATAATTGATTGAGTAAACTCTACAAACACACACGTGTACACAATCTACCTCATCATTTTCTGCCCCTTTGCACATTTCTTCACTGTATTCCCACAAGTGATATTTGTTTCACATTCGCACACACTAAGCCATAAGTGGCAATCTTTTTCAAAACGATTTGCGTAAAGACGGAACCAGCTCAGAATATATCCGCGTCTATACGAAAACGACCGTAAATGACCGTAAACGACCGTAAACGCTGTTATTAGTAATCCAAGGCAATAGGTGGCGCTGCTGCACAGGAAGTACTTTTATGCATGCGTGTACAAGTCATGCGGAACATAAACAACATGGCACCGACCGGCGGGGATCCCGTTCAGCACCATTGCTCTTGTTGTTGTTGATATTAGGAATCTTTACAAATGCGCCTTAAGACCGGGGAGGCCCAATGACGCAAACCACAAAGAAAAAAACGTATCCGTTTAGCCCATCCACACGAAATCTGCCGTTTTCAATTTTATCCCCTCTGGAACCCATTTTTAAATCTTGCCGTATACAGATGCATTTCCACCTGCTCTGTGTGGACAAGAGCTGCTTTAGGACAAATATTTGTGCGGAGAAGCCTGTTTACAACGCCTCAGTCTTTCTTAAAATCTTTCTTTTTAATATTTATATATATTTTAATGTTAGTCTATAATCTTTAATTTGATCTTACTTGTACTTATTTACTTTAAACTCATCATTTGTTGGTGGACAGAAAAAAAAGAATTTAATTGCGCAGAGAAATGCAATTTCTTTTGTACACATGACAATAAACACTTTGAATCTCACACACACACACACACACACACATTATCAGATTGATAATATATATATAAGGGAGTGAGAACAAGATTGTGGTTCCTGGGAGGACATATTAATGTGAGTGCCAGAATAAACTGCCCCGCTTTAGAAGAGCACAGCAACGCTCAACACATTTATTAGTGATCTTTACAGTAGGAACGCCTCAAAACAGCGATTAGATCTCTGGTTTCGTAGATAACCTTTTTTCACAAAGCCACACAGGTGAGATCCACGATGCTGCAAATTAATGCAATGTGCCAAATGTGCCAATGTGCCAAATGTGCCAATGTGCCAAATGTGATCTGTTTGGTTTTTATAAAAATCGATATTGTTCGATATTGACTTTTTAAATAAACCTCATCGATGATCAAGCAAGCAGACACAATTTTGCCTCAAAATGTATCATATACACTCTGAACAAATGTCTTTTGAGCTTTGAGCATGGAATTTACTCCAGAGTGCAGAAAAGTTGGCGCTTTATGTCCACTTTATGTCCACAGTTCCATATTGCTCTCACTTTTTTCTGTAGAACAGTTAATGGCAGTTTTAAACTAGAAGGAACACACTTGGTAATGCTTTGATTATTTTCAACTACTCACAACATGGTGACAATGTGTCAAAAAGAAAAGACTCGAAGCACAGCAGCCCAATGGAGACTTTTAACAGTTTAACCGCTTTTGTACCAACTACAGCAGCTACACAAATTACAGACATCCCCCATCCCCGAATATTCACTGCTAATTACTACTCGATCCCTCCTCAAATGGACCCATAATATAAACTGCTTCTTGTGTTGCTATTCTTTGGTCATAGGGAAAAATGTGAGTCCTTCTCTTTCAGCCTTGGTTACTCTCCAGGTTTTATTAAATGTATTAAAATGTTTCTCCCTCTGTAGACATTACAGCGCGGAACATGGGACTCGGCTCTGCTGGTTATGGGTAAAGTTTGTTTATGTTGCATCTACAACATCTGCATACATAAAATGCAAAAGACAAACCACCCAAGACCCAATGCAGTGAAACCTAACCTATATGGACAAAGGTATTGGGACACCTTCAAATACATACACTTTAATGTTGAGGCTTTCCACAAGACATTGCAGTTTCTGAGGAGCATTTATGTGGTCAGGCACTGATGTTGGACACGATGGTCTGGATCACAATCTCCGTTCCAGTTCATCACAAGGGTGTTTGCAGGGGCTGAGGCATTAAGTTTACCATTCCCTGGAAGTAAGGGGCCCAGGGCAAACCCTGAAAAATTGGTGTGTCCGTATTGTGTACGAAGTTTGGTCCAAATCCTGGTGCACTAAACTGGATTAAGACCCCAGAAATGGCCAGGGCCCACTGACAGATCCAACACTTTAATAACAACTTCTCAGTCAGTCTATGGATACTGAATAATAAGCCTGCTTTAATAGGCCTTGAATTTTCCCGGCTTAATTTGGCTTAAACAAACAGGAAAATGTGGTGCAGCGTGTGATAAAGTGACTTTTCTTCTTCCCGTATTGGCCGATGATAAAATGTATAGCCCACCGCAGAGCTCTTTTGTTTACTCACACAGTCTGTGCCTACACTTCCCAGCATATTCATCTGTGTGCCAGCTGTGTGTGTGTGTTTGTGTTCATTCAGAAAGCAGGACGAATAAGACCTCTACTGCAAGAGTCCTCTGACTCACGGCAGTCTCATCGCCATAAAACTCATCCTCCTACTCGTCTCAGCACCATCCCTTCATCCTGAAAATTCCTCCCTCACTCTCCTTTCCTCCTGTTTCCTCGTCTCTATTTCTGCCCCAACTCCAAGCAGATGGCCATTTCCCCTGTGCCCAGGGGGTGTGCTGTTCATCATCATCATCATCCTCATCATCATCATCATCATCATCATCATCACGATCAATAGCCAAAAGCCTTAACAGAATCTCAGCCAATCTCACAGTAAACAGACATAAACACGGAGATGCACATGTGTAATATGTTCTTGCTCTAATGAATGAGTAATGTTTGTTGATGTAATACATTTTCCAGGGTCTCTGGATACTTCGGGATATGTTGCCTCCAAGCTAAACTAACAACAGTCTAATATAAAAGTCAAGATCCAACCATACAGTATTTTGCGGTGTCTATATAATAAGCTTTAGAATAAATACCGTATTTTTCACCATAGTAAAGTTGGTGCGTCAAATATACATTCTGCCTGCATTAAAACTGCACCTAACTGTGTGTGGTGCTGCTCGCAGTCCTCCTTTTATGCTGTGTGTGCTGCAGCCTGGATTTGTGGTGTGTACTGTTGCTATGGAGACGTCTCTGACCCTCGTGACAAAAACGAGACGCGACGCGACGTTAATGCTGGTCATGTGACGATAACGAAACGAAATCTATAATGTATTTTTGTTGACGAATAAGAACGCGACTAAATGTGGTTTACAATATAAAAACTGTGCTAAAGTGTCTCTTCATTTTGGCTGAACAAAACGAGATGAGACATTATGTATCTAGAGTGGACAAAAGTTTTAGGACGCCCTTTAACTAGATTTTCCCCCTTGAAAATTGGGCGCGTCTTATATTCCGGAGCGTCTTATAAGGCGAAAAATATGGTAGGTAATGGAGGACATGCAGGCAGTTGGTGTGAGATCCGCTATGGCGACTTTAATCTGGAGCAACCCAAAGTAATAAAAATGAACTGCTGAGAAACAAGCGATGGTATTAGGGTTAAAAAGGACAATAGTATGTTCTTATGTTGCAAGAGTATAGTATGTAGAACCTGATCCCATCATGCACCACAGTTAATGCAATAGAGCTGCGCCAAAGGGCCTTCATCTAATCCACCCGTTTTACTAAAGCACGAGACAATGGGCATGTGTGTGTGTGTGTGTGTGTGTGTGTGTGTGTGTGTGTGTGTGTGTGTGTGTGTGTGTGTGCGCGTGTGTGTGTGT
>JBBKCR010000022.1:9628954-9640992 GCA_037577295.1 Ladigesia roloffi | reverse complement strand
TTCTCCTCCTTTCTTCTATTGTGTTTGGCCAATATGAGCCCACCTCGGTACTGTGTTTTGTGTGTGTGTGTGTGTGTGTGTGTGTGTGCGTGTGTGTGTGTGTGTGTGTGCAAGGCCCAGTGCAAACACAGACTCCTTACAAGGGGTTCTTGCGCCCTTGTCCCACATTTATGCATATTTTCACACATTTCCGCATATTTCCGCACATTTGTGCACATTTACGCAGATTTTTGACAGCTTTTACAAGGGAGAAATCTTCCGTAGGCTTCAGCCAGTTCAGGGAGACGAACGCCAAACACCCTTTCCGGGGGAAACCAGCTGTGTTTACCACATTTGTAGAAAGTAAACAGCCCTAAAGTCAGATGCGCTAGTAAAGCTGAATGGCAATGCATGGAGTCTCCTTGAAAGGCTTCACAAATGAGCGGCAGAGACACAAACTCCTTCCCCAGACACACACACCGCCCAGCTCAGCGTGATTGTTCCCTATCTGTAAAATTACATACCCGTCCCTCTCCCCCACCCACCAAAGCTCATTCACTTCATTCAGCATACAGTTCTCTTCATTTAAAGATATGTGTGTGTATGTGTGTGAATGTGTGTGTGTTTTTTACTGGACTATATGTCTAACTGGTAATTATAGCACCCGTTTCCTAGCAACAGTGCAAGGGATATTCAACAGTTGATTGGTAAGTGCTCAGATTTGATCGAGACCGAAGGTACGCGATGAGAAAGAAAGACTTTAACAGCTAGACAGAGACAAATAAAAAAAAAAAAATACAATTTTAAGAAGTGCTCTCCTTTGTTTTCAGAGCAGATGAATCCAGTCAACAAGTTTGGGCTGGGCGTCTGAAGGCAATCCGTCCAAATGCCTTCAGTGACCGCCAGAGCAGATTATGCTCTATTCATAGCTGTGAATGAAAGACAATGCTGCCAAACAGCTCCTTATAAAGTCAGCGTACACACTTTCAGGGAATCCGCAGGTACAGTCTTTCATTCATCCACGCCTGGCGTCCGAAAACCAGCTGTATAAAAGGCGCACGCAAAGTCTTTACAGGAAGTCCGACGACAGGTGGTTTGTCGCATTGGGGCACTTTATTTGATGGCTACCCACACAGAGACCTCATAGCACACTAAGTGACGTATTTACAGTGCACATTAATTAATAGTTTACTCCTGTGATGGCAAGATGTGAGAGTTTTACACAGAAAAAGTCGTAGTATTCATATCTATAATGGCTTAAATGGTTGAGGGGCCCCTCGTTTCCTGTATAAGACGGTTATCAAAGTTCATTCGCCTGTAATGGAATGTACAAACAAGGTAGACGTTTAATTTAATCTGTTAGGGAAATATTTTATATGAAACAGAAATGTGCTGGTGTCATGTGATGTCCTGATGTATCGCAGAAAAAGATCTAACTCTTTTTTTATCAAGGCTAAAAATGTGGGTTGAATTAACCAATTGGTGAAAAAAAAGTAAAATGAGTGAGAGGAAGGTGTAGATTGCAAAAGCTGCCTCTTGCCCTCCAAACTTCGTTCCCTGAGTTTTGAAACTAGGACCTGACCCCTTTTGCCTTCCTGTGTTTTGTTTCCGATCGTCACCAAGACTACTGTGTGTGCTTATTACACAAAAAAAAGATTAAACATGGGGAGTTCTAACATTATCAGGCCTCAGACATTGTGGTCTGGTGGTCGTGAAAAGCTGACAGCAAAATCTGTTAACCACTAGAAAGAAGGAGAGAAAGAGAGAGAGAGAGAGAGAGAGAAAGAGAGAGAGAGAACAGAGAGACAGAGAGACACAGAAAGAGGCAGAGAGAGACATAGAGAGAGACAGAGAGAGAAAGAGACAGACAGAGAGAAAGACAGAGACATAGAGAGAGACAGACAGATAGAGAGAGACAGAGAGAGAAAGAGACAGAGAGAGAGAGAGAGAGTGAGAGAGAGAGAACAGAGAGACAAAGAGACACAGAAAGAGGCAGAGAAAGAGAGACTCAGAGAGAGACAGAGAGATAAAGAGACAGAGAAAGAGACAGACAGAGACATAGAGAGAGACAGAAAGACAGAGAGAGACAGAGAGAGAAAGAGACAGAGAGAGAGAGAGAGAGAGAGAGATAGTGGCCCATTAAATGTATGTCTGGCCTCATTAGATGACACTTGTTCATGTTCAACCAGAGATAATCTATTTACTTATACACCTGCTTAAATACACCTTAAGTCTGGGCAAATATCTCAAATGCCACATAGAAATTTATCATTTGTTCTGTCTTTTCTTATTTCTTCCTAAACAGATTCCTATAAAATTATGGCACATGGTGAGGAAGACCTCATTGGGATCCCATTCCCAAATCACAGCAGCGATGTCCTGTGTAGTCTCAACGAACAGCGGCGTGACGGTCTGCTCTGTGACGTCGTCCTGGTGGTGAAGGACCAGGAGTACCGCACCCACCGCTCAGTGCTGGCTGCGTGCAGCCAATATTTCAAAAAACTTTTCACAGTGGCGACCGGCGATGGTGACCCAAGCCAGCATGGCATCTACGAGTTGGACTTTGTGGCACCCGAATCGCTGACTGCAATTTTGGAGTTTGCGTACACGTCGACGCTTACGGTGACAGCATCCAACGTAAAAGAGATCCTGGGTGCGGCAAGGCTCCTGGAAATCCCCTGCATCATCAATGTTTGTCTGGAGATCATGGACACAGGGGGAGGAGGAGGAGGCACCGAAGGTGGAGAAGGAGAGGGAGACGAGGAAGAGTACGAGGAAGATGATGAAGAGGAGGACGAGGATGATGAGGAGGAAGATGAAATGGCAGAAGAGGTGGAGGATGAGTCCAAAGATGAGGATCACGACGATGATAACCTCAGTGAAAGATCAGCGCAGGCAGATGCTTCCGACAAGGAAAGACAAACTGTTGCAGTAGAGAGAAGAGCAGAGAGCCCACCTTGCAGCTCCCAGCAGAGGGCAGCCTCAGACAGAGAGAGGCTTGGTCCACAGAGAGGCCATTCAGACACACCAGAAAACCTGCAAGGCGACAAATCCAGGGATCAAGAAGGACTGGAGGGCAGAGCGTTGAAAGACTTTTCCATCGAGTCCCTTCTTCAAGAAGGGCTGTACCCAAAGATGCCAGGATTGGAAAGAGGGACAGGCTTCGCCTCCCTTCTCCCTGGATTCTATCCCACAATGTGGGCCACGGATTTCCCAGGACTTCCCCAGCTCCTGGATCCCCATCGCACGCCTCACCCTTACCCCCCTGCCCCGATGGAGAGTGGACCCTTAGACCTTGCCATCAAGAAAGAGGTGATCAAGGAGGAGCTGAAGGATGACCTTCCCAATGCTCTGCTCCACAGAGATTTTCTCAAGGACTTCATGAGCCCTGGGGTTGGCGTGGGCCCCGAGCCTTCGCTCAGTCAGATTAAAGACGAGGCAGACCTACGTAACTACTTGAGCTTTCTCTCGGCATCCCACTTAGGGACACTGTTTCCCCCGTGGCAGTTGGAGGAGGGGCGGAAGCTGAAGCCCAAGGCGTCGCAGCAGTGTCCCATATGCAACAAGGTGATCCAGGGTGCAGGAAAACTACCTCGGCACATGCGGACGCACACTGGGGAGAAGCCCTACATGTGCACCATCTGCGAAGTCCGCTTTACCAGGTGAAATACTCACTGAACACAGTAGATGTCAGGGCACGCCACATACTACTTCAATAGGCTAATTTCAGGGCAGGTGAGACAAAGGTTCATGCCAAAAAGGCAACTGACAGAAAGTCAGAAGGGATGGCCTTTGGAAAACACACTTGGCAGCTGTGAAAGTCTTTTGTAGTGAAAGGTTTTGGACATAGATGCTGAAATGAAATATCCTTTAAATGCCTTAACTGTGATATACCTTCACACTTATGTGACCTCAGAAGTCCTCAATTTCTGAACTATGTTATGTGTAGATTAGTTTTGATGTAGTTAATGAAGAATTATTAGTCATAACACATTTAAAAACCCTTTAATTTACAAGTGAACTACTTGCCATGGTGTTTGAGCCGTTGGAAAATGATGAATGAGACATAATATTGCAAGTATATTCACATTTTGGCAACATGGTAAAATGTGTATTCAGGGCAAAGACAAAAGTAATACGTGCCACAGCAAAGAATGGCTTAATCATTCGTAACTTTTGGGAAGATTTGAGCACTGGTGTGTGTAGAGTTTTTGGCTCATTGTAAAAAAATTATTTTACTAAGTCATCCATAACTTCTTGAGCTTTGATTTTTCAAAGGTTTGTTTTAGGGGATGGCATTAAATGTGTTCAGAATTCTTCATCAAAGTGTTCATCAAAGGGCTCATCAAATCGTGCACCCCACGCATGCAGATGCAAGTGTGGAAAGACTTGTGCAATGTTGTGGGCAACTTCATTTAGCGCTTCTCAGCGGTTTCCATACTGTAATCACACAAAAGAATATACAACCTTTATTTCACATCTCATGGGGCAGCTACTGTACTGCAGGATGACAGACAGCCCGATGAACAAGACTGAAAAACGAAAGAGCAGATCAGAGAGAGAGGGCAGGAATGATATGAATTTAGCTGCCGAACCACTCATCTGGAATACCACATATACATGATGTGCGCACCCTCGTCCCTACATGTTTGCTTTTACCCATGAAAACTCATCAGTGTGTGCAAGTGTGTGAGTGTGTGTGTGTGTTTATGTGGGTAGTTGCTTTCAGCACCATTTGTCTTGAGGCTTAGCAGGGATTTTTCGACACGAATGGCACGCAAAGCTACCCCATCTTTCATAACTGTCGAAGGATAACCCCAAGCCCTCCTGTTTACTCACTGTCTGCCTCTCTCTCTATCTCTTTTTCTCCTCCTCTTTTTATCTCTCTCTTTCCCTCTCTTCAGGCAGGACAAGCTAAAGATCCACATGCGTAAGCACACGGGCGAAAGGCCCTACATCTGCCTCCACTGCAACTCCAAATTCGTGCACAACTACGACCTGAAGAACCACCTGCGCATCCATACAGGCGTGCGGCCCTACCAGTGCGAGCACTGCTACAAAAGCTTCACCCGCTCCGATCACTTGCACAGACACATCAAACGCCAGAGCTGTCGCGTCTCGCGCCCGCGACGGGGACGCAAGCCTTCCGCCTGGCGCTCCTCCAGCTTCCTCTACCCTCCGGACCCGCGCCCGCTCCAGGGGGAAAGGACCCTGCGGCTGCCCACCCACGGGCCGCCTGTGCCGGGTCATCTGGCGGAGGTGCGCCCTCCGGTCGGCAGAGGGCTGGAGGATTTGGACGCGAGCAGCAGGGAGTGCCTGACAGACAGGAAGCTCATCTCAGAGGAGGTGGAGAGGAAGAGGGGGGTGTTTGCCTTCGCCCTGGCCAGGGAGGACATTCTACCACACCCGTCCTTCTACCCCGCCACCCCTGACCCCTGGACCATGAGACTGGAACGAGCTCCGCCCATCCCAGAGGCTGCAAACTGACCCCTGAACAATTCACAGATGCGCACAAACTCTTAACACTTTGCTTTGATTTCTGTTTTTTATTCTGAAGCGTTAACTGGAACAATTGTCAGTGCAAGAACAAAAATCTTGGCACAGTTCCTTAGAAACCATATTTGGCAATTTCTGATTTATAGATGTTTTTTTAACTGTCTGCTTCTTAATGTGATGACAGGGATTTTAAATACTTTAAAAATAGATCAAAAAGCGTTAATATCCTGGATGTATGTATTTGTATTTATGATTCTTATGGTCGTTTTATGCTTCTGCATTTGCTAACAAGGGTAAATTAAGGTGGGACCCAGAACTGCCCACAGACTGTTAAGTGCAATCCATCTTATTTCCAAAGTTCCACAGTTAAGTCAGGTATTTAAAGGACAAATGCTTTACACAATCTTTATCAGAAATAAGCTACAGACCGTGAGATTTGCTTCATGTCATGCTATCGGTCAAGCTACTTTGATCTAATTCAGCTCTCTGTATATGTTCGTCTATGCAAAAACTAAAAAAAAGGAAACCTGAGAAAAAGTTTAAAAAGGGGAACTGTAGATGTAGACTTTCTTGGACAATCTTAAGACTATCATAATAACTTATCTGCAATTTAAAAAAAATGCTGAAAATAAAACAAACGTCCGGAAAAAAAGCAAGATTTGGATTTTTTCTGTACACTTTTTACTCTCACTTTACATGCAACATCTCTAGTTTACCCTTGGTTAGTGCCCAATGCTTTGTCTGCAGTATTGTAAATATTTTATATGATGTTTTACATAATCTTATGGTGAAGTTGCTAGTTGGTGTAAATTATTTTTGACTTTTGAACATTGCAAATCATCCAAAGATGTGCTGGTTGAGGACAAACTTGAAAGTCGTTTTGAAATCACATTTTTAAATACTTTTCAATGCTCTTAAATTGCTTAACTAAAGCCTTTTGGTCTTCTATCTTTTTCCAGCTATAATTTGCCAGTTTAAAGTGTATTGCAGGTGCTTGTCTTGTACGGAAATTAAAACAGGGATCGAATCCACCCTTTTGATATTATCGTTGCTCTTTTTATCTAAATGAATATTGTACGTCGTTGTTGTTCGAAATGAAACGAAGAAAATATTTTCATGCTATTTATGCATATTTAAATAGGCCTTGGCTATATTTTGCTAAGATGTTTTATAAAGACACTAATGTTAATGTGTCCATCTTTGTATATACTAGAGATTGGCCTTTTGTAAGAGAATGTGTGTCTGTGTGCTGTTTAGGTTTTAAAATAGCTCAAACTGGAAACTGGAAACAATTCCATTGACATATCTGCAAGAAAAAATACTCTCTTTATACAATAGACTTCTCCCCTTAAAAGCAAAGCCAAAGTTCATATCCTTCAAGAACAAACTCAAATTAGGCCTGTCACAATCATGACATTTTAGCTGACACTAAAAGTTCAATAAATTGCATTTTTTATCTATAAGGTAAAAAATATAAGTGGCCAAATATGTTGTTTAATTCCTTTTGTTTTGTCGCTGATGACAGACAGCTCCTTAATTGGCAAAAGAAACAACTTTAGCATGAATAAACAAATGCTGCCACTCTAAAATTGTTACCAAACATCAAATACACAAATATTATCCAATATCACCATCTAAACGTACTATTACTACACATCAAAAAGCAAATAACAAATAACCAAATATCCCTCACCACCACCCTCCAGTGGTTACAGCACACAGCCAAACTTTTGTTTTTGTAAAAACATTGATGTTTCAATACATGTACATATTGTTTTTTATGTATTTACCTCGACCTGGAATGTAAGAACACCCAGTTCACATTGTTTGTTGTGGCATAAACACAAAACTGTGAAAGCTATCAACAGCAGAAATTTAAGAAAATAACTGAGGTCCGGTTAAATAAATGCAATTGGATGATCATGCAATAATTGTGACAGGCCTAGCTCTACTTACAAAAATGCTGTTACCAATAATCTGAACAACAATGATCAAATGGAATTTCTTTTAGAATTTTATATTTGTTGAATTCAGAAAGTGAATGTTCAGAAAAATCTTGAGTCTTAATTGACGAGACTCTCGAAGGGTCTTTCTAGATTTGCCCTTTTGGTGATATTGATGAATCTATACTTGCACTATTTGTTTGAGGCGAACATATAAATGTTTAACCATTTTTTGAGAAGTAAAAACAGTCACGTAAAATGTTTAAGACATGCACTTTACCGGTCCTATCATTAGAAGGGTCACCATCAGAGTTGCTTATAATGGACGTGTTTTGTTTGTGCATTAAATTTCATTCCTGATTAAATGAACCAAATTAATGAATTAATTATTAAGGTGTGGAATAACAAATAAAACCGTTTTTTGCAAACAGTTAATGGTCTCATCTTTTGTGCGCTCCATGGGCAGAAACAAGCTGATGCATTGTTTAAAACTATTTATCTCTGCCCTATGTGTGTATGTGCCATTTTGTTACATTAGAACCCAAACAAATCAATATACTAATACATTACAGAAATGTATTGTTCTTAAAACAAACTTGAGACAACTCAGTCCGGAAAAGTAACCATAAATATTTTTTTCTTCCATTTTTTTGTTTGTTTGTGTTTTTTTCTGGAGAGGGGTGCTCATTAAATTTTATATTTGTGATTATATGAACAAATAAATGTTTGTTGTAGAGCCAAATATGTGATCCTATCATTTCCCCAATACTTTCATACACAGAACTGTACTGTTACAGGCATGTAGGATTGGTTGCACTATCAATTATTACGTTCAGCAAAGACTGTGGTTAATTTTTACAGCATTTTTATAGCTTTTTAAATGGCAATTCATCAGATATTATATAAATTAAAACAATTAAAATACAATACACAATTAAAATCTGTAAAAATAAATGTAATCATCATAACATGAACAATTATATTTACTTTGCTTTTTTAATTTGTGTTTATCGTAGTTCTTAAACACTGTTCAAATTTATTCATCCCCTGTCCACGGGCGCCGCCAGGGAGGGGAAGTTTAGAACAATTCTAGGGGCCCAACACTGACATGGGGGCCTGTTAGGGGCTAGTAATATCATCTTAATAATATTAAGATTGTTGCCCCAAATTCTAATCTTTCATGGGGCCAAATATTTCTGGTGGCATCCCTGCCCCTATCCACACAATTCATATATGAAAATGAAAAAACCTGTCTATCTTTGGTGACTAAAGTGGTCACAAAACCACCACATTTACATATAGTCACATTTATAACCTCCAGCTCACAATGAAGTTGTAGTGAGTGTTTAAGTGTAAGGAGTGTAGTTTTAATTATGTGCAAAATAGGGCCAGTTACATATTTCAGTCTCAAAATGATATCCCCTACATAGGTTAGATTTTTTGTATAAAAGGAATTAGACTATGTATTAAAGTAATTATTATTGATACATACACACAGGGGACCTCAGGGAAAATAAAAAACAAGAAAAAGTTAGGATGTTGATCCCTAATAATGTAGAGTGGCCTTCCAAACTGATGCAAAAACTGAATATAATTTTATGGCTGCTGTGAAAAACAGTGTCCCCAGGCTCAACCTCAATGGGTGATAAAGGGTGTTTGACATTAGAAGAGTGATTGGAATTTACAAGTATTATGTTGGTAACATTATTTAGGCCACTTCCTGCCCCAAATAATAACACCTCCAGGTTTTGTTGGGGGTGTTATTTTGGGGGGCAGCTGGTGACCTGGTGGTTATGGAGTTGCCCCTGTGATAAGTAGGCTGTGGGTTTGAAACCCAGAACAGCTAGTGGCACCACTGATGTTACCTTGGGGTAAACCCACACTCTGCTCCCCAAACATTGTGTTCCTGACTGGCCACTGATTTACTTGGTGAATGGGTTAAGTTTAAGTGGCTTAAATTGGTTAAATGTACTAAATGTGCTAAATGTAATTAATAAGTTATTGTTTTAAATGCAGAGAAATAATTGTGTGCTGTTTTCAGTGTGCTGTGTTGTGACAAATTGTCACTTCACATTAATTAAAAAATAAAATACACACAGTAGGTATGCAAATTTTAGAATAGTTCAATTTCACAAGCTTTTCATTTCATTTACTGTATAATGAAATAATGTATTATCTAATAGGAATTTAAATTCACTCTCTTTACTGGATTTAATACTATTATTGTAAGATAAATATTGAAATGCTCAAGTAAGAATCAGACACCTGAATGGAATGAAGCTGCACTGCCCAAACATAAACAACCAGCATGAGGTTGAGGGGGCATGGCCCAAACATAAACAATCAGGACAAGGATGAGGGGGTGTGGCCCAAACATAAACAACCAGCCTCAGGACAAGGGGGTTTGGTGCATGTGTCTCCATCATCATACTAAGCTGTACTCAGTTGAGGACGGTTTGAAAATAGCCAGTCCAAGGGCATTATTTAGCTGCAGCTGATTTGCTGCTGCCCTGCGACGCTACAGTCCAAAATAACCCCTGTGGATCGTGTCGAGTCTTCTCGTATTTTTATTACTGTAAATTCATTTTACTTTAATTTATTTTCTGTATTTACCCGCTTATGGCACAATTACAGTCCAGCACTGTGGGAGTTCAGTGCACCCTGTGCAGTATGGATACGGGCTTACATATTCTTTAAGGGTAATGTGTTAAATGAAATTAAAGTGTTTTGGGAGCATACTCAGTGTTTACCTTATGAAAGTAGGCATTTCTAGGCCTATTTAACCACATCACAGAAACACATACCCAGGTGCTCTTGGAACATAACCCTAGTTAAAAGGGCTACTGTATACAGTTTCTAAAATATTTTGCCACTTTCCTGAAGTGGGCTTTTTAGAAATGCAAAAAAAAATCTGTCAATGTAAAGATTTTGACTTTTACAGGGACTAAATTATGATGTATTTACAAATGGATAAAAATTTCCAAAAACAGCAGGTCTTGTGGGCTGTTCACATTAGGCACATTGGTTTAAGAAAGGATGACCAGCAACAGGGTCATGGGTGTCCAAGGTTCATTGATACTCATTTGTTCAATGGCATGTTTTTCTGTTTTTTCTCAGATGTCAGTTTAACATATGAAAAAAACAATCTAACTTTTTTTAAAGTACATTTGGTGTAGTTGTATTTAAGATAAATGTTGATGTAATCCAAGTTCAGGGTTAATAAATATTGGTGCAAGACAACTTTAAAAACTAATGAAGTGGTGATACTGAGTGGACCTGTAGGTTGGTTGTCTGTTTGTGTGACAGGTCTGAAACGCGCTCGTGTCAGCACGGTGGGCGTCACATGAGTTCATCAGTTTCACACCACAGACAAGACGACCCATTAATCACCAACGTCAGAGCAGAAAAGTCACACTTCCAATAAGAAAAAAATATTTAGTTTCCTTAACTGATTTTATTTTTTGTACTTTGAAGCCAGCCAACAGAACATGTTCACCCAGCTCAGCCTGGATGTTCCTCTTTATGGCCCATTTTCCCAGTCCTGTCTCAGTAATAGAGTCGCACTTAGTGTTTCAAACACACTTTCTCAATACATATATACATACAAACATACATACATATGTACATGTATATGTCATTTCATATGTAAGCATTTCTCATCTATATATCTATATATGAATGCCCTACCACTTTGAATCACATCATCCTTACCCTTCTTTAAATCTCTACTCAAAATTAATCTGTTCAGCTTATCCAATAATAAAAATAAAGAATTAAAGGAATAAATAAATGCAAGAACTACCTATGAGTGAACAAAGCTATGTTTACATGTATAATAACATGTCAGGTTTGTAAAAAGAAGATTCTGTTCAGTAAGTCAGTATTCCTATTTCGATGTCCAGCAGTAATGGCCATGTGAATAATGCCTGCTCCATCTCAGAGTCTGGGCCGCACCTGCCTGACTGCTGCTCTCTACTGGAAGATAACGTGAAGTACATTTATAGGAAAATTGTCCCAGTTCCTGTTTTCATTTGGTGAAAATATAATTGATTTAAAAATATTTGTAATAAAATATTTGACCCTAAATGGTACATTTAATAGAATTTCAATTTTTAAGTTAACATATTAGATACATTTTTTGGGGGGTGGGAAGGTAGGTGTGGAGAGAGGTAGAACATCTTCAGGCCTCACTTTGCATAGGCCTGGTTTAGACAGAAAAGAAAGGAGTCTAAACAGATGGCTGCTGTATGAAAATATGTCACATGTTTCTGTCTGAATCATCTCACACCAGTCTGGCGGAAATACATTTTTACCACAAAAGCTTCTGTGTTTGGAGACGGTTCTTCTGAGCTTCAGGTTCTGAAACTCTGGAAATTTAGTTGTCTAGTTAGGTGTCTAATGGAACTGATCTTAAAGACACTTACATAAAAAATGTCATTTGTGACAAAAAACATCCCCCGCATTAACATGCTTCCTGTACTAATAAATACACACACTACATATACACAAACATTCACAATATATATATATATATATATATATATATATTAGGGGTGGAGCCAAATACAAATACGGTATTCGGAAAGGCACAAATAACGTGTTTTTTTTTTCGAATTTGTA
>JBBKCR010000022.1:9583585-9594648 GCA_037577295.1 Ladigesia roloffi | reverse complement strand
TTACTTTACTGGAAATTAAGGTAAAAATTAAGGTTATATTAAGGGGTAAAATTAAGGGGTTTGGTTTCGTAGTGTTCGTTCATGTAATATTTGAAGCACACATCTCGCAGCTATAACTGGCGACAGGTTGAAATATTGCCCTAATTAACATCAAGTTAATTACACACTTCTTCATTCTTTCTGAATTTACTCACACCCGAAATTAAATGGTGAAACGAAATGAAGGGAGTTACTCTTTAGTCAATGTTACAAACAGCTGGGTACTTTTCGGTAGAAGTCTGGAAATCTTTCAGGTTGTCCCGCTGAGGGTCTCGCGTAAATTTCAGATTATTTCATCGGGATTTCCAACTGTGTCTTCAAATTGGGTGCAAATTGGGTTTGGTCGCGCGCAGTGGGCTTGGTGTGAGAAGCTCCGATCTGGAGTCACGATTGTTCAAAGTGGTAGTAATTACAACCAGACGTCTGAAGATATGTTTACTCTAAAATCTCCCTCACAGAAACTCGTTACGTGAGCGGTTACGTCGGTGCCGAGTTTCGAGAGACTTTTGGTCCTACAGCTAAACACATTGATGGTGGAGGTCTATGCAGGGCACTATGTGTCAAACCCCCCAGTCCCCCCCCAACAAAAGTTCGATTCGACACTCTTCTTACAACATCAACCTTCATATAAACACTCAGAAGATACAGATCAACTGGAGATGTTAGGTAATGACTAACAGGACTTAATAATATTCACAATCACTCTAAAGACAAGAGTCGGTCGAATTTCTCTACAATTAGCCATTTTACAGCAAATCCACTTAAAATGACTTTATATCCATAATTGCACAACATACTTCTAAAGATTGTGCCCCTTAACTAGCCTCAGTTACCTGATCAGAAAGTTGGTTTGTTGCACATGGGTCATGCCATTTAAAAAATAATATTTAACCCGATGCATCAGGTTCATTTCATTTGAACAGATTTCCCGAGCGTATGCACCTATATGGTCTAAGCAAACTTTAATGGACCTGATAATAAATAACCCACGGACCACCACAGTTGACTGTTTAATTAAATCAACTTAAAATTAGTTACATTGTTTCACATGGGCTGTGGCCTATAGGGCTGTACACGGAGCCGAACACACGCGATAAAAGCAGTCAGCGGCACCAACCATGAACATTATGGCATTATTACTGATCAATAATACAGATATAACACAACACAACATTCACACTGCCTGGAGAGTTGCAGCGCCACACGCTACGCGACACTCATCCCTTCTCATAAGCAGGCAGCGCCCACTAGCGTGCGAGTGATTCATGTAAACTTCAAATAAACTCTGATTATAATTTTATTCTACAAATTTTGCATCGGTGACATGCCAGGATGCGCAAAATGGCATTTATTTGGTCATCATGTCAATATTTCAAAGCTTCCTCTCCTGGATTCTCCCACAGTCCAAAGACATACTGCCAGGTGAAGTGGGGGTTCTAAACTGAAAATAGGTGTGACTGTGTACCCATGGTGAGTCCCTATCTCGCGGCTGTAGACCCTGGATTAGGCTCCTGGTAAACACGACCCTAGTGAAAACAGAACAAGAATAATTGAACGTACCATTGTATAAATGCTACAGAACAAATCTCTCCTTATGACCTCATAACATGAGTAATAACAATAATACATTTTGTTTATAGGCACATTTCACAACCCTCAAGGTCACTTTACCGAAGTTATCAAGAAATAAATATGAAAACATAGATATATTAAGTAAAGAAGAGTTTATAGTCCTTGTTACAAGAAAATTATATTACAAATAAATGTTTTAAGTCCTTATAGTAGCCCGTTACTGGTTTGTAACAACTGAAATTTAGGGGTGTGTTCTGTGTATTGTAGGGCTCAGGTTAGGACAGCAGAGGGCATCATGTTTTTGACTGCAGTGACTTCAGACAGCAGACAGACCCCTTTTTGGGAAACTCCCCCAGCCCCCACCCCCCGTCATTCTCTCTAATGCACCATATGGGGCAACAGGTGTCCTGCTGGAGTAATCTGATGCCATGAAAGGTGATTTCTACCTATTTTATTAAAGGAAGCAAAACATGTGAGGAACAATGGTGTATCTTGAGTGACTGCTTACTGTGTCACTACTATATCCTTGAAAAACTACTTTTCCCATTCTGTCAGTTAATATAAACATGTGATTTTCTCTATGCAGCCACAATTCACCCCAAACGTGAGAACTATAATACTTATTATGGATAACAAGGCTCTCTGTTCCTATTACCACACAATGCTTTAGGTACTGTTCCTAGAATAATTTGTCAAAAATACATCTATATGCCCCCCATAGACAAATTAAACATGAGGATATCAAGAATTTCAGTTCTTAAATTAACATGGTGAGTATATACACATGAACAGTGACTTGAGAGGGGGAAATTGTTTCATTATTCATCTTAGCGATTTGTGGACATGAGGCAGGAGAAATGTCATTGATCAGGCTCTAATAGAGAGATCATCAATTATTGAGTGAAGAGCAATTAGAGACCCCTTTAATTAGACAACCTCGAACTGTGACGTATATTTAGCATTTATATTTAGCAGCTGTACAAAGTATTGGGTGGTTACATTGGTATTATGAAATATATCCAGTATTATTGTAGTTTCATCAGAAACCCGGTTTGACTCAATCTGTCCTTAATTAAATTAAATCAGGAGCTGCAGATGGAGTTATACCACCCAAAGAATGACTGGAGGAACCAAGGAGGAATCTGGAACCAAACCTGTGTTCACCTCACCAGCTCTCACAATATCAACTAATTTTACAAACAGAACAGGTCTGATATTTTTTACTGTTGTCGTGTTTCTTTGTATAATTATATGGCAGCTGGTGGTCCAGTGATTATGGAGTTGCTCCTGTGATCAGAAGACTGTGGGTTTGAATCTTAGGACTGCTAGAGGTGCACTTGGACAAGAAACCTCTCCATTCCTAGCTTCATGTGGTGAATTGATTTAATGAGATAAATGCAGAGAAAATGTTTCATGTGATGTGATGATAACGAACCAGTTTGTATACACACATGCATACATAAATATATATATATATATGTGTGTGTGTGTCTATACTGTATATATTAATTATATATACAGTATATATACACACATATATTATTATAGTATGGGTATATGTATACATTTCTATATATACATGTACATAAATAAATATGAATATTTATTTATGTACATATATATACATATATTTATATATTTATATTTGTTTGTATAATGTGTATATTCAAATCGTGCAAAAAGGCAGATATCAGCTTATTTTAATATTACATTATTTTAAGTGTAATATTTTGCCTGTTTTACAGCTCTGTGAAGGAAACGGAGAAGGTTTAAAGACCCTTAAAGTATCGTTGTGACGTCATTACGCACGATACGTGCCCCACGTGGAGGTGTTATCGTGTGCGCCTCCGTGACGTCACCGAAGAGGCTTTATTTTGTCCTCGGTAGAAAAAGACGGCTTTTATTATTTTAACAGGTCGATTGTATGTAAAAGCTGGGCTTTGCAGAAGGATAACGGCGATGATACATTGAGACAGAGATTTATCCACCCGAAAGTGTTTCCTAAGAGCCCCGACTGGATTGTTTTGAAAAGAAATTAGCTGAGAGGCTAAAGCTAACCTCAGAGGAATCATGGATCCGAGTCTTCCACGAATCGATTCTTTTGAACAAATATTTTTCAATTAATCTTTGGAATCGACCCACATTAAACATTCATTTTAGTTCAGTGAGTGCTAAGAATGTTCAAGAGTCTTTGTTTTATAGATGTATGTATTATATGGACAAATGTATTGGGACAGACCTGTTTTCAGGGATTCAAACATTTACCTCCAGTGAAGGACAATTTTAATGGTTCAGCAGACCAAGCCCTTCAGGAGCTTACAACTCTGTTGACCCAATTTGGGGAAAGAATATTTCTATTCCATCATGACTGTGTCCCAGTAGACAAAGTGAGCTCCATAAAGACGTGCTGGAGGAGTTCAGTGTGGAAGAATTTGACTGGTCCACAAGGAGTCCTGACCTCAACCCCATCCAGCACCTTTGGTATGAACTGTACAGGATTTGTGATCCAGACCTTCTTGTCCAACATCAATGGACTCATGGTGACCTCATAAATGCTCTACAAATTCCAATAGAAACTCAAATCTTGTAGAAAGTTGTCCAAGAAGCATGGAATTTATACCTGTTATATTTGCAAAGGGGGAACAAATCCATATTAAAGTCTATTAACTTAAATGCTGTGCAAATGTACTCCCTGTTGGTGTAATGGTGAAGTGTCCCAATATTTTTCACTACAACATGTGGTAAATGGAGCCCCTAATTTGACCTGTAAGACAGTGCAATAAAGTAATAAAATAATTTAAATGAAGACAAAGAGAAAAATTGGACATACACGGTTTTAAAAAGTAGATTCTCAGATATGCAGGTTTAGTCCAACCCCTCTGTGAGCATCACTGAAGGCACCAATGTCAGAGGGCTCATCACCTTGGTCTGTAAGTGTAAAGTGTACAGGGGTGAAATGCTTTTTCTGCATTTAACCCATGTGAACCACGTGAAGTAGTTGCGATCAATAATGTTGTGGGTTTGAATCCAAAGACTGCTAGTGGCACTACTGAGGTACCAACCCCCCAACCACCACCACCCACATACAATGGAATATCATTATGATCCCCTGAGAGTTGCTCCCTGGTGAACTCCCAGGAGTTACCCCTGCAGTCAGAAGGATGCCAGGTACCCTTGAGCAAGATATCGTGCCCACACGCTGTGCTCTGCTTGGTGAATGTGCTAAATGTGATAAAGGGATTCAACGGGATAAAGCAGAGAACGAGTTTGAAATCAGTGTCCACTTTTGTCACTTTGTGACTGAATTGAGTGGTTCTGCTGGAAAGAGTCGGTTCTGAATCCTGATCCGAACCTGCCTTGTCTGAAGAAGTGAAGTGAAGTGAAGCGGGAGGGGGAGGGCTCTGCTGCTGCTACGTCACGAGCAGCCGCGCGCTTGTAAACAAAATCTTCCCACGTGACAGAGGAGCAGCGCGAGCCCGCAGCGCCCGCTCGAGCACAAAGGCCCGGACACGCACACACACACACACACACATACGCTTATAAACACACTCGCAGACACACAGACCGGACACGCAAAAACAGGAGAGACGCGCCATAAAATCTGCAATAAGCGTCAAAAACAAAGCTGACAAGAGACCTAGAGCCTTCTAACCAGAACCGGGGCCGTCACTGGACCGGACCGAGCCGGCCCGGAGAGACGGGAAGATGAGCGAGATGAGGGAGTTTTGTAATCCGGGAGGAGGCGAGGGGTCGGCGGGTGCTGTCCGTTGTGTCTGTGGGCTCCATGGAGTTTAACCGGTTTGAGAGTTTCTTTGTGCCTGTTTCGACCCAGAACGCGTTTTATTTTTATTTTTTCTAGCTGGTTTTATGTTGGGGAAAGTGAGTGTGTCTTCGTCGGTCGGGTCTGTCGGTTTTCTGGGCTGTTTTTTTTGTTTTGTTTTGTTTTTGTGTGTGTGTTGGGAGATCTGCTGGCCTTGGCCCGGAGTGCGTAAAAACAGCGCAGGCTGATCCGTGACATGTCCTTCACGATGGAGGATACTCTGGAGTCCGGCTGGGTCTCGGTGCGGCCCAACGTGTTCGACGAGAAGGAGAAGCACAAGTTCGTCTTCATCGTGGCCTGGAACGACGTGGAAGGCAAGTTCGCCATAACGTGCCACGACAGGACGGTGCAGAAGCGCACGGCGCTCCGTGACTCCCTGGTGGACGCAAACGAGGAGGCCGAGCCGAGCTCGGGGGGCGCGGAGCAGGCCAGCCGGCGGTCCTCCCTCAGGAGCCCGGTCAGGCCGATGAGGAGCCCGGTGAAGGAGAAGGCCGAGGCCGCCAGAGGACGAAATGTGGCTTCGGAAAGGAGCAGGCCTGTCCGGAGTCCCAGTAAAGCAGCGGCTGGAGCTGGAGCTGGGGCTGCGGCTGGAGAGGCAGTGGACGCAGAGGTGGTGGAGCCGGTCCGGGGTGGTTCTCCAGCCCCGGAGGACGCAGAGGATCCTGACGCGGGCCTGAGGGAAGACTTTAGCTGGGCCGGCTTGTTCTCCTTCCAGGATGTAAGGGCTGCTCACCTGCAGCTCTGTGCCGTGAACTCGGACCTGGACCCCTGCCTGCCTGCCTTCCCAGAGGAGCCGTCCGCCGTCTGGTCCGTCCTGTTCGGCGCGCCCCAGCTCACGCAGCGGGAGACGGAGGCCCTGTGCTACCAGCTCCAGGTCTACCTGGGCCACGCTCTCGACACGTGTGGCTGGAAGATCCTCTCCCAGGTGCTGTTTGCTGACAGCGACGACTCGGAAGAATACTACGAGAGTCTGAGCGAGCTGAGGCAGAAAGGCTACGAGGACGCGCTACAGAGGGCCAAGAAGAGACTGCACGAGGTGAGATGGTCCATATCCTCCTGAGGATTAAAAAAAGTTTCGTAAAATTTCTTTTTTTGTGTGATTTTTCTATCTATGAACACATTACAATGTTTCTTTGACTACATTTTTTCAATTAAATTTTACAGCATGTCCACTGTATAGGACAACAGTACTGCATTTAGAAAATGGGGAATAAAACAACCTCAAACTAGCACAAGAACATATCCAGTCTTATCATAATCATATAATTCTGTTGCATTCTTAAGTTGCTTGTTGCTTGCAAGCACAATGGAACATGTATTTTAGTTCAACAGTGTATTATAAGTCCTAGAACCTCCCCTGGCTGGTTTAGGTCTCGGGACGGTATACCAGTGGTGCCCTTAGCTAACGCAAACAAAGCATCACCTGAGTCTCACAGTACAACCTGCACTGACCGAGATATTTCACCAGCTCACTTGATTAAAGTGATGCTTATGATGTGTCCAAAACCACACATTGCTGTGATAACATCTCTATACTTATCAGTATTTTTGTTAGTATGGTCATATGGGTTTTTTGAAAACACCCTGTTGGCTAAAGGCCCACCTGCACTGTCCAGGTTGGATCTCCAGCTCACCTGATTCAGTGCTCATCATACTTAGGTTCATACATATCAATACATTCTTTATTCAAGTAGGATTTATAGTCATTTGGACCATATACACATACACAGCACACACAGAAACTAAGCAATGTGCAAAACAGAATGAAAACAGAACACCACGAAGCTCAGACGGGGACAAAAGAGTGGAATAAATACACAAGCGCGTCAATACAGTTCGAAAAGACAAGGCAACCATTGGTACAGTCGACGATGTTGCCTTTTCTAATTGTATTGTTGCGCTTGTGTATTTATTCCACACTCCTTTGTCCTGTCTGAGCTTCGTGGTGGAGTGGGGTTCTGTTCGGTTCCTTGCGCTGCACCATGGTTCTGAATTGGCCTGTTTCCTTTATTTAAATCTAAAGGCCCACCCGAACTGTCTGGGTTGGGTCTCCGGCTCACCTGATGCCAAGACAGCTTCAGTTGGTGAAGGAGTTAAATGGCTTAAATGGGTCAAATGCATAGAAAATAGTTTCACACAGTTCAATCTGTGTATAGTCATGTGTGGTGCTATAATCTAATGGAAAGAAAGCAGGGACTCACCTGATTCAAGGGATGCTAGGGTTGTGTCCAAAACAGCATGTTAATGTGATATAATCTCACTATATCAATGCAAACACTCTTCAGTGCAGTCGCGTGTGGTTTTGGAAGCACCTGGCTGCTTTATTTAAGGCCCACCTGCACTGTCCAGTTTGGATCTCCGCCTTCAAAGGATGCTAAGGCTGTGTCCCAAACCGTGTTCAATTGTGCCATGTTCTATGTACAGTACACACACTCTTTAGTATGGTAGCATGTGGTTTTGAAAGTTGCCTGTTTCTTTAACGTTTTACTGCCCTGTTTGGTTCTCCATCTCACTTGATTCGGCTAAGTGATGCCATGACTGTGTCCAAACCCTCACGCTATTGTGATATAATCGCTAAACCTATCGATACATACACTTTTTAGTGCGGTCACATGTGGTTTTGGAAGCAGTCTCATCTGGTTTACCACTTTTGGGGGGCGGCAGCTGGTGGCCTAGCTGTTAGTGAGTTTCTCCTGAAGGTTGTGGGTTCAAATCCCAGGACAGCTAGTGGTACCAGTGAGGTCCCACCACACACTGCTCCCTGGGCTATTGGTGAATGGGTGAAATGGGTCAAATGAGTTAAATGCAGAAGAATTTCACACTGTTTACAATGTGCCCTTTGTTTTCATTTTGTTTTGACTATAATGGACTATGTAATTTTCTAATAGCGCCTTTATCTAATTAAAAGACTATTCTAAGACTTGTAGTCCGAACTGCATGGCTCAGGCTGGTTCTCTAGCTCACCTGAAACAGCTAAACGATGTTAAGGTCCAAAACCACGCACGGTTGTGAATTAATCCCTGTGCTTATTAGTGCACACACTCTTTTGGCATTGATGCATGTGGTTTTGGAAGCGGTCTGCGTCTTTTATTTATCGCTGGAGACCCACGAGCACTGATCTAGAGTACCTGGCTCAAGGAGGATCATTAGAAAACAATGTGAAGTCAGAACTGGAGTCAGAAAATGTGGCCTTGAGCCATGATTCTTATTTCTCGAGGGTATAATCCCAGTGTTTCCAATGGGAAAGAATTAAGGCACCGGCCAAGGCATCTAGAGTTTATTCGTCTCTTCGTAAAAATGGTAAACCTGTTCTTCACAGTCGGAGGTTCCTCTGCCCATTCCCCTCTAACGGGCTGATATACCGTCTGTGGTCCAAATGCCAGAAAACTACATAACAGTTCAGTAAATCTTCCCATTTCATGGAAAAAAAATCCAGAGTTCTCCATCGTGGAAGATCCCCTGCACTCTCTCTGTTCTTAAAAACCTGAAAATACCAAAAAAAGACATTCTGGGGAACATAATTGTCTATTTAAAACACAATAGTGCAGGCAGATGGTTGAATATAGGACTGCAGATGGGCCACACTGACACAAATGATGCCTTATTTGATTTTTTATTTTGTTTTGGACTCCCAAATGGAAAGGTGTTAGAAATTATGGAAGGATGTTAGGAAATATCTGCCTTCCTCGACCACAAATTAAGGGGATGAATGCAAACCAAAGTCCATAAAAAGCTCCCACCTTCCCTACTTTGTCCCATATAATTCGACTCTCTTAGGACTTGGAAGCCAGTAATTGGTCTCAGATGCGGACAGAATGCTGGACAATGCAGCACTGGTGGACAACAGGACCCGGACTGGGGGAACGGTGCTCTAATCAAGCGTTACATCCTTCGGTTCGGTGGCAGCTGCCGTCCCACGTGTGTTTTAAAGTTTCTGGTCACTGTTGAAGGTCCTCTAAAGGCATCTCTGGGGGTAGTGTTTCCACAGCCGAGACCAAGGACCTACTATTGATACTTCGTTTATCGGTTTACGATTCGGGAGCTGCAGAGTCTCGTTAAACTGGTTGCAGGTTGTGTCAAGAAGGACCGCCATTACCAACTCATCCTCTCGTTCACGATGGAGATGGAAGGGCACGTCCCGCTGCACCTGGTGGGTAAAGGCTTGATGTATAGCGTGTAGGTTTCGGAGATGAATCGTGTTCATGCAGGACACTGGAGTGTCCACTAGAGCCGCACGCAGCTCTCAATGTCTTTTTGTTCCTGAAAGCCCCTGAGCTGCCATCTGTTGACCTTTATCCCACTGAAATGTGATCTACTCTGCTGTTGTCAGCATTCGGCACGAGAGCGTATTGTAAAGTGCGTGTGTGTATGATCAGCTGGTGCTAATCAACCATCGGTGGAGCCTGTGATGCCCTCTGGTTTGATACAGGCTAGCTAGAAAGCCTCTGGAGGGACGAAAATAACTCGATCACATGTATTGTAATTGCTGGGTGGTTTCTAATGTTAGCTGAGGTGCAGTGGCCACTTTCTGTCGGCACTTTGACACTTGAACTCTCTGTGAAGTTTTTGGATTTTAGAGACGGACGTCTGGTTCCATTGGCCACCACTGTGTCTCCCGAAAGGAGCGTCTCTCGCCGAGCCTGGTGTGAAACTCTCTGTTCACACCTGCGACGCTTCATCATGGTGGGAGTTTGGAAATTAAATTAAAATCCATTGTAGTTATGCACGTGGCTGCGACAGACAGAGATTAAAACAGCTTGGCGAGAAAGTAGCTGCCGTCCATCAAAACCGGCTCTCGCTCTCAAACCATCAGGGACAAGTGGCAGAAATCAAGAGTACGGCTTCACTTCTCAGTGAGGAGTTCTTTACCTCCGTCATAGAAGAGTGAATAGTGACATTTGACTGTGTACGACACTGTTACTACTAAATTAAAACACGTAGCTGTTCCAGACTGAAATCGCTTATTTAAATATGTATGAAAGGGGAGGGGTTAGCACACCAAAACACAAGTACAAGACAGGTGGGGAAACGCTTATTATTATTAATTAGCCTTAGAACAAGCCTAAGACTGTAAAACGAAACCTATATGGCAGTAATTGAGTATTTTAAAGCCATTTATATCAACAAGGACGAGCGTTAATACGGAGATGATTTTACATGGATCGTTGGCCGATTCCGGACGGTGTGAGGTGTGTGTGAGTCCTGCGGCGAGCCTGAAGTGAGTGATTAGCGCAGTGTCACTAGATAGGACTTGTGCCGCATCATATTTAGTGCATGCTAAATTGGTCTCAGCCCAGCAGTCCGGGTCCTCCCTCTTATGTCGGATCTCATTAGACTGACTGATGTGTCTCCAGCCTCAATTTCCTTTTTGTGCAGTGGGAAGCAAAAAATAAAGAATGGCTGCCACAAACCACCCAGTTTCGGTTTGGTTTTGGACTGTTTTTTTTATTTATCTTTTCTTTTCCGTAGTGTGGCTGCCACTCTCTCTTTCTGTTTCTCTACATGTCTTTGTCTGTCTCTCGGTCTCTCTCTCTGTCTGTCTGTCTCTCTCTCTCGGTCTCTCTGTCTCTCTCTGTCTATCTCTGTCTCTCTGTCTCTCTCTGTCTCTCTGTCTGTCTGTCTGTGTCTCTCT
>JBBKCR010000022.1:9567159-9583485 GCA_037577295.1 Ladigesia roloffi | reverse complement strand
GTTTCCCTCTCTCTCTCTCTCTCTGTTTCTCTCTCTGTCTCTTTTTCTCTCTTTCTCTCTGTTTCTCTCTCTCTCTCTCTGTCTCTGTTTCTCTTTCTCTCTCTCTGTTTCCCTCTCTCTCTGTCTCTGTTTCTCTTTCTCTCTCTCTGTTTCCCTCTCTCTCTGTCTCTGTTTCTCTTTCTTTCTCTCTGTTTCCCTCTCTCTCTCTCTGTTTCTCTCTCTCTGTCTTTGTTTCTCTCTCTGTCTCTCTGTCTCTGTTTCTCTCTCTCTCTGTCTCTGTTTCTCTCTATATATATATATCTCTCTCTGTCTGTTTTTCTGTTTCTCTGTCTCTGTCCCTCTCTTTCTGTCTCTGTCTCTATCTGTTTCTCTATCTGTTTCTCTATCTGTTTCTCTATCTGTTTCTCCCTGTCTCTCTCTGTCTCTCTCTCTCATGCTCTCCATCTCCCACTCTCCCTTTCCTTCCCTCCTTCACATTCCTGGGTTTATGATTTAATGTCAGTCCAGCCACTGGTCATGAATTTTTTTGGTTTTCATTTCATTTTTAAACAAACATTCCCAATCGCCCATTTGTCATGAATTTACAATTCATACACTTTCAGACACTGAAGGCACGGCGTAGTAGCTGTTTTTGGGATCAAAGACTTATCAAAGATTTAATGGATTAATTTTGTTGAATCAGTAACACACAGACTTATTGATTTAAATTCACATTCATGGCAACCCATGTTTTTAAAATCCACAGCATCTCTGAACCCTGTGTGTTTGTTTTTTTTTTCTTTTTTCCATTGTGGACGTTCCTCTTAGTCTTTTGCGGAGTGAAAGGCAGATAGTTCAGCTGTTAATTTAGGGCCTATTTTTAATTTTCTTCATCGTTTATCACACCACACAGCGTTTATTCTCTTAGCATTTCTGGTTTGAGAATGCCCCTATATTTGTAGTGATGCACTGGTGCCACCTACAGTCAACATCTTTTATTACACCGATCACGAGTGCCGCTTCGTCACCTTTATTTGTTGTTTTTGTTTTTAGATTTTTTTAAAGCTCGATTTTTAATTGTTTCTTGACGTATCTGGATATATATATATATATATATATCTCCAGATACGTATATTCTTTTCATCTTTTCATGCTTGGTGTGTTTGGGTCTCTTTTCCCAGCCTTTATTGGTTTTGCCTGATCTGTTTGACATGTATTTGTAATATTTCACAACGTTTGTTTTGTTTCTTTAATGTTTTAATGTTTAGCTAATTCTGTGAACTATCTAAAGCAGTTCCAGTAATATTCCTGCTTTAAAAAGCCATCAATGTTCTGCCAGTTTGCCTCTAGAAGTGCTGATGTAAAACCCAGAGCTGCTTCTTGATCAGGGAGGATTTGATCAATATAACAGTCGTCTCATCAAGACTGTACGGTCTTATTTAAGGACAAGGTGTGTGTTAAAGGGGACTTCCAATCACCTTTAGTGATTAATCGCGATGTAAACAAGGCCATTGTGAGCGGGTTCGTGTGGGAAATGCTTATTCGAAGGGAAACTTATTCCGATATCTTGATTGTGATGGTGAAGAGAGCTACGAATCGCATCTAGAAGTCACTTTACTCTCCAAACCCACCAGTGAAGCTACACAAGTCTTCAGAGTGTTTACATGGGATGTTGAAGTTAGTAGTTTGCAGATTTGAAAGTACGTTTTCTTTGGGGACTCCTTTGCCTTATAATACCCGTTCCCCTGCATCATGTAGGAACACACGGTTTTCCTTAAAACGATCACAGGACTACGTCTCGGGCATCAGCCGTCGCATTTACGACCATTTTTAATGCGTCAGTTTCCAGCGATGGAGCTTTTAGACACGTTGAATGCTTCACACGTCAAGTTCACGAGTTTATAACGACTTTGTTTTTGCATAAATATTCAGATGTTTTAAAGGTCTGTGGAATTCCCCTTTAATGTGTTGCACTTGCACAGCAGAGGTCCGAACGAAACACTCTGTAGCCCTGTGCGAAGTCGTGGTACCGCAGGAGGTTGTTTTTCGACAGAGTTTACTTCATTTTTGTAAAATTCCATCCACGCCTTTAGCCGAACGCAGGTCTTCTAAAAGCCGGTAGGGGACGAAACGGCCGCGATTCATTCCGGCAGCGTCCTGTGTTTGCTCCCATTGTTTTGGAAATGTGATATGTGGTACAGCTCCTCACCTAAGATGCTTCATCACTGTTCGTCACTGTCGATTAGCTAGTTAGCTTTCCGCACTGCTCCCGCGCCAACCTTGCACAATTTCCGCCGACCATTCGTATCCAGAGGTTAGTATTAAGTTCCACTATACAAATAGGATCAGCTTTGTGTGTGATTTGTTTACCCACTGTGCATTTCAGCACACGTGTGACACCCGTACTGTCTGGTGTTGAAGGAATATTCCTGAAGAGCTGATCTGAGGTCAGTCTATGCCTTTTAGCCCACACTAGGTCTTGAGTGTTGTAGTTTTTTTGTTTTTCTTCTGAAGACTGACCTTGGATCAGCCCGCAGGGGTGCTGTGTGTTCTGTTTGATGACATTGTAGCCGGGGGGAGTGAAGGGATTCTCCTGACGCTCTCCTGGTTGCTGTTTTATTTAAACAATTTTCCATCATTTGTACTGTATTTAGCGTCTTTTTTATGATTTAATACATTTTCCACTTCTTTTAATCATGTTATTTGTAGTATACATTCTATGCATTGCTATCTTGTCTTTTTAACCCCGCCCCCTTCCCACGCCTACAAACCCCACAAATATATATAATAATATCTCATTTTTATTGCGACCAACACTACAATTCCAATCTGTCACTCTCCAACCTTTAGGAACTACAATATTACGAATTATCTATATGTGACTGGCACAGATTCAGAATTAGCCAGTCACTAGAAATGTGCAATATTATAACAAACTGAAAAATTGATATTTTTCATGTGTATTATAATGTAATAATGTAATGAAACAGAGCAAACCTGACATTAGTTGCATGATTGATTAAAATTACATGTATTTATTGAGTAAACCTTAATATTTAAAAAAAATGTATAGCAATACCATAAGGGTAAAATGATTCTCTTTTTTTTGTTTCTATTTTGCATTTACTCGGCTTTTCCAACCGTTGTATTCCTAATAATTGTTTGGTAATTTCAAAGTGCATCTTTTCCCCTTTAAATAAATAAAAGACAAGTATTAAAAGTTGTTTTGTGTATTTTGTTTAAGAGTTTGGGCTGAGTTTGCTGTGATTTTTTTAACTTAAACTAGAATTTTGTACTATGTAAAATGACTGTTTTTAGTCTGTGTGCATTTAATACTACAAGTTATTAAAGTTGTCAAGTCACAGGTGGTTTATCTAGAATGGAAAGAAAATCTAAACAAGTTGTTTATATTAAATAGTTACATTAGTCACAAAAGCAGAACCTACTTTTGGTTTTATTTAACATAAATGTGGCATTCTGCAGCTTTTAAAGATATTCAAGTCTTTCCAGAATGTCCATCTTTTTTGTCTAGTACAAAATTATTTAATTGACAAAGAAAGATGTAATTGACAAATAAAGACTTTTAGCCCCAGACATTGTCTAATGTTGCAGAGGCTAGGAGACATTTATCTCCAAATCTATATTTTTCACAAGGTTCCATTTCAGGACTGCCACATTTCTCACTTAAAAAGACATTTTCATACATTTCCATTTCTTCTGAAAGTCCAGCGCCATAAAGTATATGGCCAAAAGTATAGGGACACCTGTTTTCCAGGGTTTCATTTGAGTTATGGTAAATAATACACACACCGTATTTTTTTGTTTTCTTTTATTTAACTATAAATAGCTGAATTACAATTGTGTTTAACCATGTGGTATTATCAACATTTAAAATTTTTACTCAAACCAGTCCCCCTTCCAATGAAATAGTATAACGGCTCATAGATTTCACATGATAAAACCAACCCATGTACCCACTGAAGCGTCCCATAAAGTATTAGAACCAACAACAAGCCCTTTAAGAGTGTTTCTCATGTATACATGTACTGTAAATGTATCTGTATTTATACGTGATCACAGATTTTTGGCAATAGTAAACCCCCACAAAAGTACCTTAGCTACCGTTGATGCATTTTTTTTTTTTTAGTACCAAAGGCAACTTCAGCAAGTTCATTTGTACAGGAAAACATATTTGGCAAAGGGAAAAAGTCTCTCTGCTTTGTACAAGTGACCGTCTTACCATTTCCCTTTTAAATAGTGAAATACTTTAAAAATATTGCCAGTTCTTCCCCCCCCCACATAAAAAACAGCCATAGAATCATTTTACCACACACAATTAAAAAAAAAAGAAAATAAGTTCTTCTGAGGTCAACGAAAATAAATAAAAAAATTCAAAATAATGTCAATAGTTTCAAAATAATCAAATAACGCAACATCTGTGAGTAGAATAAATAACCAGAAATTATACAGTATCAAGTCGATCATTGCACCTAAAAAGGAAAAAAAGGAAAGAAAAACAACAAAAGGTCTTAGAATTCACCCAGATCTCAAATAAGTTTCATTTTCACAAGTGCACTATAAATTTGTAGTATTTATATGTTAGAAAATGTGTAGAAACTAAGACCGCTTCATCGTCACCGCAAACTCAAACCGTCGCCCCCCGCAGGATGTGTGTGTTCGTGTTTGTGTGTTCGTGTACGTTATCGCGTCTTGTTTTCGACGAGGAAGGAAGTAAAATACCTGATAATAAGATGCTTGCTTTTCTTCCCTCAGCCCCAACGTTTTCTTTAGTATTGCTCATATAGTGAAAGGATGGTTTCGGCATCAGTGTGGTGTCCACATGTCCCCACCCGGCAGGTCCTCAAGGTGACAACGCAGGGCCCTGAATTATTTACCATCAAAAATATCGTTTCTTTCAAGGGATGGCAGCTTCATAAAAAAAGACACTGAGTCAAAGATTGGTGGGCATTTGTGTGTATCTGTGTGTGTATGTGTGAGAAAGAGAGAGTGATTTGGCTGGGGAGGGCAGATAGGATCCACCGTCAGCGTCCAGAACTGAATACAGTTGTGGTCGGCTTGAACCCCAAAGACGGTTTTGGACATCCGTCAACCAATCCGTCCATGTTCCTCGAAGATCATCGCCACCTCCTACACCCTGTGGCCACGACCAAACTGGTTTCATGGGCAAACACATACACCTTTTACATCCGTAGACCTGATTGAGCACGTTATCCATACAAAAACAAGTCACAAGTCCAAAAAAATGTCAAAAGGGCTTTTTCCCGCCAATTTTGTCTCATTCTGGTCTCCATCCTGAAAATGTGGAGAAAATAAACTACAGATCATCAGGACTCTCCGTGTGGAATGCTTTCTGGTTTTGGACATAAAAGGGGATAATAGCATTTGTGTGTGTGTGTGTGTGTGTGTGTGAATGTCAAGAAATAATAAAAAAGGCAAGTTGAATAATCACAGCTAGGCCATTTTAATGTAGCGTGGCTGTATCTGCCTGTAAACTCCTCCGTACACCAATCAGCTACGACATTAGAACCACAGACAGGCCAAATAAATGGCACCTGTCGGGAGGCGGGATACGTGAAACAAATGAACAGTCAGTTCAGAGAGGCAGAAGCAGAAAAAGCGTAAGGATTTGAGAAGGACTACACTGTGATGGAAGATGTTTCCGGGATGCAGAGGTAAGTACCTATATAAGATCTCCTGTAGCAATAGCAGATGGAGGTCTAGTGGGTAGGAAACTTTCCTCTGGACCAAGACGTCATGGGTTTGAATCCTACCTTGAATCCTGAGCGAAACCCTAAGTTGCTCCAGGGAGACTGCCCCCTGTAGTTAGGGAATGGAAGTGGCTCTGGATTAAAGTGTAAAAGTAAATAGGTTAAATTACAGCGCGTCATAGTTTACGTATGAGGCTGTGTAGCTGCAGACCGTTCGGAGAACCCATGCCGGACCCCCGCCCACCACCGGAAACACCTACAATAGCCATTTGAGCTTCGGAACTGGGCCAGCGCGGAACATGGAAGAAAATGGCCTGGTCTAATGTATCACATTTTCTTCAAAATAGTGGGTGGACAGGTTTTGGTGAGTGTGTGTGTGTTGTTTACCTGGGAAATAAGTGGAACCAGGTTGCACTATGGGAAAGAAGGTGAGACGGAGGAGGCAGTGTGATGCTCTGGTTAATGTTCTTCTGTGAAACTTTGGGTCCTGCATTCGTGTGGTGGCTACTTTGAATCACCAACCATCTACCCAAACGCTGCAGACCCTCACGGTAACGGTGTTTCCTAATAACCTTCCCTCCTGCCTCACTGAAAGTGCTGTTAGGCAACTGTTTGAGGAACATAAATATAGTTCATGGTGTTGTTTTGGCCTCTGAAGTCTCCTCTAGTCCAAACTGTGGAGGTCCCTCATCACCAGCTTGGTTGCAGATCCCAGAGCACTCCCTCAGGAGTCCATGCTTTGACAGGTCAGAGCTGTTCCGACAGCACGAGGAAGACCTACACAGATCTCCTCAAACCTTTGGTTCTAATGTTGTGGCTGATTGGTGTATATGTGCAGGCACCGGTTTGTGAAAGTGCACCTGTGAACATGTGTGTACGTGCTAAGAACGTGTGTACACTTCGAAACCACGGCCCATAGCAGCTGTCTCTGCACTGCAGGAGTGACCATCTATCTGTTGGCATGCATGACTAGATGAACGCGAGTATCGTGCCCCTGTACACTGTGCTGACGTGATTTGTGTTGGTTTGTGTGTGTGTGTGTGTGTTTCTTCAAGGTACGTTTTCTCCACCAGGAGGCACCATGGCGCCACGGGCTCTAGCTGCCCCCACCCTCTATGAGTTTGGCCAGGCTGTCTCGAAGTTCAGTTAACTCAAAGATCTTTCCGTCCAGCAGTTCAAGCAGTGAGCGCAGGCTCTTGCGGAAGGTCTCCTGCTCGACCTGACTGCTCTCCAGACGCTGCTCCAGCTCGACCAGCTGGGCCTCCAGCTCCGCGTTCCTCGCCTCTGTCTCCTAGGAAAGACACACATGCACAGCTACGTATCAATAAAATTACTGGGGGTCCTCGAGTTACAAACTTCAACATACATTTTGAGTTCACAACGCTCTTGTTCTTACAGACTGTGTGTGTATATATATATATATACATATATATACATTATATTTTTTACCAAATTTTATTAAAGTATTAGTCCGAATACTGTATTAATAAAAAAACACGTTATTTGTGTGAATACTGTATTCGGATTCAGCCCCACCCCTAATTAAATTGTGTTTCATGACGGCTGCAGGAACACTCGTGATATTGGGCTTCTTCTCCTTGCATGCTGTTCACTGGTGTAGCATAATACTGCCCCCACTGATAATAGTGGGGTACTGCAGTGCAGAGGGGTGTTAAGTTTTCGAATTAATCATGCTATCAATTTATTTAAAATTAAAATATATGAACACAAATAGGTAACGTGCATACGGCTCCTCTTGACTTGACTTATGTACATTAAGAAAATCTAAACTAAACACCTTTAACTAGGGGCAGCCTCTGTATATACTTATGGATTAGGTGGCATCAGGATTAAAGGGTCCAGTGTTAGATCATGAAAACTACTGAAAGTGCAAATATTTATTGAGCCCTCAGCAAATCATTCTATTAGGTATGTGAATTAGGCCTTGTCCACATGTACACGGGTATTTCTGAGGGTTTTTCTACGTTTTGGCCTTTCATAAATAGTGTTTCAGGTCACTGGAAACGAAGGTTTTTAAAAACTTCGGCCAAAGTGGAGATTTTTGAAAACTGTGGACCCGAAAAACAAAGATAAAAAAAACGAACCGCATTGCGACGTCAGATGACGTCACTGTATGCGCCGTGTTTACATTAACTCGTCTACAATACCCAACGTCTACAAATCTCTACTTTTCATAAAATTATTAGACGTTTTGGCATGTTTACACATGTATGGAGTTTCTGTCCATCCACTAGGAAAGACACAGATGCCAGCATCAGCTTTACTGCTGATATGTGTTATATTTAACACAGACACCATCTCTGCCCATCGCCCGCCGGTTTCAGACTAGGCCTGGTGGGAACAGAGGTTGGTGGGTCAACATAAAAACATTCTTTGCTATTTGTGTCGTGTTTGCTCGCCTACTGGAAGCGTAACGACGCCCCCTCCTGCCAAGGCTTCTGATTGGTCACCAATGCTGTACGGTTTAAGTTTATATCGCCACCTGCTGCCGTGGTGCGCTTTTGTTTGCGTTTTTCATGTTCGCATGTGGACGGAGATATTTTTAAAAACGTGCTTGTGTGGACGTGATTTTTATTAACCACGAAAACGGGAATTTTCCGTCCTCAAAAATACAAGCGTATGTGTGGACATGGCCTTAGACTAGGGTGACAATGGGATCTGCATCATAACACGAGGACCCTCCTGTAAACAAAACATCTGTAGTTTAACAAAGCTACTCTGCCGAGACTGAGGAACTGGGCCGAGAGACTGGCCGCATCCCCAGGTGAATGTAGACTTAGGGTGTGACTGTGTGTGTTTATTTACCTGGAGTTTCTCTGAGACAGTCTCTTTCTGGGACTGTAGTTGGTGGGCATTTTCGACTTCTGATTTTAGTCGCGCCAGTTCCTTTAAAACAAAGAACACAGAGATTAGACACTACACACATACCATGTGGATCACACACATTCTTACTCAAGACCTGTTAGAGGTCATAGTTCAGAATAGATACTCTATGTGGACAAAGAAACCATCTGATTACGGAATTCATGAGGTCCAGCTCCTGTCTTTTGCTCAGTGTTTCTCTACAGAGATTATATTAGCTGTGTGTGTGCAACCGAATACCTAATGGGTGCAGAATCACTTAATTACATTCAGTTCCTTACGAGTAATAGTCTGCGTGTGCAACATCACTACATTTTTATTTCTTAGTATGTGCAATTACTCTAAACTACCGTTTCCTCTATAGTGTTTATAGCCAGTATTTCTGTATCTACCGTAGTCTATTTTCATGTTGAGTTTTTTATTATATTTAGACTTTTGGTTTCATGTTGTTCTCGTCTCTGTGTCTTTGCAGTCGTTACATAAGCAATTTCCTCCAGGATCCGTGAAGTTTCCTGATTCTGACTGAAGGCATTCGCTCCTCCTGAGCAAGCCTGGATATTTGGAATTGTATCTCTGAACAGTTATCCTCCCTTTAATCATAAATGTGGCTGATTTCGCTGGACAATCCCCACCGAAGCACTCTGCTCAGCCTGAAATGTTTAAAGTCGTTTAATCATGATGAATCGCATGGCTTTTTTTATGCAAAATTTAAAAATTTATTCAAAAAATTAATAAAAAAAGAAGTGCATTCAACACTTTTATTTTTAAAGTACTGCTGTATGAGCAAATGTGCGATAACATTTTATTTGCACACACTTTAAAGAAATAATGAACTTATAATGAATAGTTAATAATGCATCTCAACTTAAATATTGTAATCAAATCAAATATAAAACCGAAGCTATTTGCCACTGCAAGCTGGTCACGTTTGATCTAGTTTGTTATAAAAGTTTCCCTCAGAGTCCAGAACATTATAATGTACAGGGGACCAAATCCGTATGAAAGTCTCTGTATCTGAATGCATTAAAGTCTCTTTTGGTGTAATGGTCAGGTGTCCCATTACTTTTTACCATATAATATGGACAGTAACACACGATGAAATAATTGTCGTGTTAAAGACTTAATGCATTAACTTGATAATATGAAAGGTTAACGTGCCCAACAATAGTTAAATGTAAAATCTGAGAAGAGAAATAATGGAGGCCACCTCCTCCTTGGCCTTCAGCGATGCCTCCAGCTCCTCTATCGTCTGGTTCAGTTCGGTTTTCTGGGTTTTAATGCCTGTTGTCTGCCCACTCACACACTCCAGCTCCGTCACCTGGAACACACACACACACACACACACACACAATATTAATTACCTGAAAAAACCTGTTTTTCCCAAATTGTACTCGTTTTTGGTCCTCTAAAGTAAAATACAAAGTTCTGCCTTATGCTTCTACACGGCACACTACAACCACTTTCATATAATGTTATAATGAATCAAACTTAGTGAACGGTAACACCCCCTCAGGCTCACAGCATCCAAATATTTCAGCGGCCAGCTGGCAGCCTTTCTTTTCATGATTATATGGGGTTTGTTTTTGTGTTCAGAATATCTATTTCTACTTATTCTGGTTCGCACAGCAAGATGTAACATATTTTTACTGTATTGAAATAAGGGTGAGAATCCGGCTCCTGGAGGGTCTGTGTCCAGCACAGTTTAAGGGTTCTCCTTCTCAAACACATTCACTAAACCTGACAATTAACTGTGGAGGACAATCAAGCGTTTCCGAGCTGGGAATTCACCAAATCCTGCTGGAACACTAACCTCCAGTTCCTCGTCCCTGGCATATCAGATCCACCTCTGCTCAACAACCGGCTCAGTTTGACCTATTATTATTGTTATTATTAGTTTTTGTAGTAGTTTTGTGGTTATTTGTATTATTTTAGTAGTAATACATGTAGTAGTAGTAGTACTATTGTAATTATAATAACAGTAGTTCTATTATATAGTAGTTAGTAATATTTTAATAAATACTAACTATATAATATATAATAACAATAATAATAATAATAATAATAATAATAATAATAATAATGTTATTATTATTTTAATTATTATTGTTGTTATTATTGTTGTGTTTTTATTATTATCATTAATATTGTTATTATTATTATTATTATTATTATTATTATTATTATTATTATTATTATTATTATTATTATTATTATTATTACTAATAGTCATATTAGACATTAGACATGCAACGTATTTAGCCGTATTTATGAACTTGATAGATACTATTTTGGTTCTGCTAGCTTCAGTTATACATGTTCTTCCACCTGAGATGGAGAAAAATTACATTTTAAATAAAGACGACCTGTTCTTTCATTAGGTGAGACCACACCTTTTGAGCTCCGCATCACTACACCATCGGTATGCCTAAGCTTCTAAAACCAATTTTATCATTTGTTTCAAGTTTTTGAGGAAGTCAGTGGCAGATAAATGTTGCACTGTGTCATCAATTGGATGCACACACTTCATAACAACACAAATACCTTCACAAATTGTAGTCCGGTGTCAAAGTGCCCCTTCAAGATGAATAAATGAATTCAGTTATATTTTCCTCAGTTATGTGCAGGTCGTTTTCAATTTAAAACAGAAAATTCCTTTCCAAAGTCAAACAAGAGCCTAATTAACTGAACTGACTCCTACGCACAAACAGTCCTGAACTTTAAAACAGTCTACTTTACCTTGAGTAAAATTATAAAAGCATTTACTTGTAATAGCAATAGTACTATTGAATATAATAGAGCCTGCTGACATTTATGCCCCCACCACTTTTTGGGGGTCAATTTATTCCCAAGATATCTTACATCAAAAGATATCTTACATCAATTATGTCTCAAAATAATTTTTTGAAATATCCAACCCCACAAAATATTGACAAACAAGCCACACCAGTGTCTGATCGGAGCTGTTTAATCAGTGCTGTGTCCTTCCCCCACTGTATATATATCAGGGGTGTCCAAGTAACGTGCTCATTTTGATCAGTTAATCACAGAAAAAGTATTGTATTAAAAATGTACGCTGATTAATCGCACTTTGCCGGTTCTGGCCACAGGTGTCCTGTAAAATAAAGGAGGAGATGAGAGCCTGCTGCTCGGCCCAGTGAGTGGAATGTTTACATTTAGAAATTGAGAGGTGGAACATTTGATAGGAGGATCGTTGAAATTCACACAATGAGGAATTTTTGTAGCATCGGAGAACCTCAGGTCTAAAGTATAACTTCAACAGCAGGTATTTGAGAGGAAACCTGGCGGTCTGAGACAGAACCTCTCGCTACCAGGCTTCAGGTGTTTTATATGCAGGGGGACTGGAACCACTGTATTAGGGGCAACTTAGAATAATCGCTAGTTTCTCCCCCCAACATGAGTGAAACCAGGGAAGAAACTATAACTGTCCGTGCGACTATATATATAAAATACAATAGCGGCCAATATGCACAACCCTAGTACACACACACACACACATATACATATATGTATATATATACACTAGGGGTTTGCGTATCGTCTCCTCCGCTTTTGTATTTGGGGGCGACTTTTAAAAATCATTAGTTTCATCCCCCAGCATGAGTGAAACCAGGCTGACTGTGTTTTCGCGACTGTGTGACTGTGTTCACTCTTTCGTACCCGTTTGTGTAGTCGCTCCGCCTCCTCCTGATAGGCGGCCAGCTGCTGCTTCCACTGTTTGACGTTAGCCGTCGATTCCAGCAATGCCGCGGTTAGCTTTGCATTGTTGCCCTTCAGGGCCGCCAGTTCGGCCTCCCAGTGCTTACTGATGGTAGTCGAGCTGTGAGAAGAAAAACAGGGAACTGATATTATGAGACTGACCCTCAAAACCCTTTGATCAACACAACGCTGTTGGTGTGAAATGAATAAGGTGGAAAATCACTCAGAGGGAATGTTGTTATTAGCTGATCTAGATTGAAAACAGAAGCAATAAGGATTCTTCGGCTATATGCCACACGAAAACCTTGCTTTGTGAACTTTTCAGTGGGTGACTCATATTTTTATTCACACTGATCCTGGGGTGCTTTTTGATATACAGCTCTGGAAAAAATTATCTCAAACCCTGCAAAAATGTTCAGTTTCTCAGGCTTCCATTTTGTTGGTGCATTTATTGAACAGAAATTTTGTTTATTCCTGGTCACACCGGAATTAAGTTGAGTAATGATTGTTGTCAGCTGCTGGTGTGATCAGGGGCAAGCGGGTATTGTTGGGATTGGGTGTTTGTGTGTTTGGGTGATGTATTTAAGTTAGTTTGAGGTGGACCCCGGCTTTTGTGTTTCAGTATCTTCTCTTTGTTTTGAAGAAAATCTTTAATCTTGTTTCAGGCCTTCGAGCCTGTTTTGGTTCTTGTTTTCATTTAATAAAACAAAGTAAAATCCATTACCCTAAAAGAAAATATCAAGGAAAACCTGTATCCATACTCTAGAGTTTACACTGAACTCCCAAACTGATGTCACCCCTGTATAGACTGGACTGTAATTCATGCAACGCATTTTCTTCGGTATTAGCAGGTGAATAGAGTCATCATTTAATTTTGAGTATCAAAATATTGGGCTTTAAGAAGAACAAAATATATGGTTGCTTTGTGTTCTCTTGACAGTACGAAAACATTTCTACAGTTAAATTTGACATGGAAAATAAGTTGAATAAATGTAGATATGTTACAAAATTAGTACACTGTATTTTTCTTAATAATTTAGCACCAAATGCATGAAAAGTTCTATACTGCCAATAAAAATAGCAAAAGGAGGATATCTGGGTTTTCCACGAATTTGCAGGAGTTTCTGCAAACGATTCTAAGTTTGGTTCTAATCTGTGAACGACTGAATGAGAGGAACACCTTATGTATTTACGCTCACACAATGTCCAGGCCACTGACATGTATTTGTAGGTGTGAGCCAGTAAAAGCGAAGTTGCATGCCAGTGCTCGGATTTCCAACCTGACAGTAACGTGGTGGAGTTCAGAGATGGAGGCACTCGAAGTCGACTGCAATCTCGGGAATGACACATATCTCTGAATGTGTGAAGCTGTGAAAAAACCAAGAGCAAAGCTTTCCAATAAACCAGCTCGACTGTGACAGGCAGAGCAGGCAATTCAATCACACGTTGCTCCCACAGTGTACTTTCTGATCAAGAAAAAACATGAAAGCCGCTACTTTATAATCCGTCTGAGGGTAAACCTGTCCTCACAGCAGAAACACAATGCATGTAAAATTGCATCACTAACTCTTGATACTCAAAAGATTTCTGACTAGCAGCACTGCTACCTGCTGAGGTAGCTGCTGAGTTCGCAGTGGAGAACGGACAGTCTATTACAACAAGTCATGGAAAACTGAACTCCCTCACTTCTTTGGGACAAAGTATTATAATCTGAATGTAGCATAATCAACTCCTAATCTCTCTTTAGCGGTGAGCACTCAACCACCAGCTGAACGTCCACTAAGGTAACATCTAAAGTCCAATAGTGGCCCCTAGTGGTCATAGACAGGAACTTTGACAAAAAAAACAAATCTCTCCTCTCTTAAACTAAAGGGCAATAATGAGCTCTGAGGAACTTCTAGTAGTGTCTCAGCATCCAGCTGGTCTCCCTGTGAGAGGAGAGTGTGGATTACAGCAGTGTTTTATAATTTTCCTCAGGAAATAAGATGGGATTCAGGTGATCACTGATCAGTCCCTCAGAAAGCAGAAGGAGGAGCTTGTGGAGGAGTTTAACACACACTGGACTGGGATGGATGTCGTACTCATAGAGACACTGATTTAAAAATGAATGTCATCTTTCTCCTTTTTTTTCCAGAGCTGTATATTTTTTTATAGGTTGTCTTTTAAAGACACAAAACAAAAGAAAAAAATATATGGTCTTCAAGATGCAAAACGTTGCCTATTTCGACCATAAATGTAGCGTTCTACAGTATTAATTTATATTTCTCAATACTGTTTATATACATATATATATAATGTGCCAAATTATGAAATGACAAAAATTAGTGGTAAAACAAATTAGGCCCAAAATACCTATTTTATAGTCTAAACCCCAAATATGTTCCCACATAAAGGTAAAATTGTATACATACTGTACAATTTACACAAAACTCCTGCAGTGCTAGAATGTATATACTGATGTTCCCCCTGTATAGACTGTACTGTAACTCATGCAGTGCTTTCTCTTTGATATGAGCAGTTAAATACTATAATAAATGAATTAAAGTAATAACAATACGGAGCTTTAAGACACATGATCAAAAGATCATGTACATATGTGGACAAGTATTAGGATACACCTCTTAATTATCAAAAACTTCCAGAGAAGGTCAATCTTAAAACTTCAGCAGAACAAGCTATGCTGGACACCATGCTTCCAACTCTGAGGACCCAGTTTGTGTTCTGAACCTGTTCTGTTCCAGCAGGACTGAGTCCCAGTACACACAGCAGCTCCATAAAGACGTGCTGGAGGAGTTCAGTGTGGAAGAACTTGACTGGTCCACACAGAGTCCTGACCTCAACCCCATCCAGCACATTTGGGATGAACTGGAACGGAGATTGTGATCCAGACCTTCTCATCCAACATCAGTGTCTGATCTCAAAATGCTCTACCTATTAAAGTTTACTGCTACTACTACAATTAATGATAACAGTACTACTACTACTATTAATAATAGTAATAATAACAGTACTAATACTACTACCATTACTACTAAGACTAATAAAAATACTAAAATAATACAATTATTATTATAATTATTATTATTATTATTATTATTATTATTATTATTATTATTATTATTATTACAATAGTAGTACTATTACTACTATGACTATTAGTAATAATAATAATAATAAAAAAATAACAAGAACAATAATAATAATAATAATAATAATAATAACAACATTATTATTATAATATAGTAGTTAGTATTTATTAAAGTATTACTAACTACTATATAATAGTACTACTGTTATTATATTAATTACACTAGTACTACTACTACTACAGTTACTACTACTACTAAAATAATAACTGCAATACTACTACAAAAACTACTACTACAATACTACTAAAAATAACAACAATAATAATAGTTACCATATTACCTCTACCACTACTAATAATAACATTACCACTATTATAACTACTACTATTAAAAATAACAATAAGAATATTAAATAAAACAATGAATTTGAACAACACCAATCAGAATAAATAGCTGCCATTGAAACGTTGCTCCTAAAACACTACAGTGAATGACAGAAGACTGTATGTGTACTAAGAGCTAAGGATGTAAGCGCATTTCCATCTATATTTAATGCCTGTCTAACACAGTGTTTTAATTTAATGCTTTAGTGTCGTCCAGGGACGCCGGGAGGGGTAAATATTGCATGATGGAATGAATTGGAACACAGTGGTCCTGCACTGCACTGTGCCAATTTTATTTTAAATCAGAGAGGTGACGAAATGAAGAGCAAATATCTCCAATAAGTGTCTAGATTTTAGTCATTATCTCAGAGAAGAATACATTTCTGTCATTAGTAATCATGCTTGTTAAATCGTAAGTAAAGACCATCTATCTCTGAAAAACTCGTATTGTTTTCTTTAGGGCTAGACAAAATATATATGTGTGTGTGTGTGTGTGTGTGTGTGTGTGTGTGTGTGTGTGTGTGTGTGTGTGTGTGTGTGTGTGTG
>JBBKCR010000022.1:9515016-9526958 GCA_037577295.1 Ladigesia roloffi | reverse complement strand
TGTTCTGCTGAGGAAACAAAGTCACCTTCGACTTGGATGCCCTAGGGGTAAGCAAATAAACATCAAATTTTCATTTTGGGGTGAACTATCCCTTTAAATGTCAGAAGAATTCAAGTGGATTCTATTAGTCCATTATAGCCAGTTATAAAACACTCATCAAATACAACAAGTAACAACTCATAACTATTGGGACAAAGTCTTAAAGACAAACCTTACATTTTTAAAGAACTTGTCTTTAAATGTTGTGATGAATGGATTAATGGAAATTATTCAAAACAACTTGGGACAATTTTGTTCTTTTAATTTGGATTATTTTCCCTTTTTCCCCCTGTAACCTCTTATGCATGTACCTATACTGTATATCAAGACTTGTGAATTCTTGACCGGTGGGGTCACAGAGTAATCAACAACAGTGTGGACATACCTTGCTAGTACACTGAATTATTTCATTGTGTTTGTTTAATGAATAAACATACTATGGCTTGTTCTGTCCATATTAGAGTGACTGCATTATTTTATACTTTGCTTATGATCCATAATATCAGTAAATTATTCTTCAGCCTCTTGCACCTTTTTAAATCCACTAGGCTGTGACACCATGGAACTCTGGACAAATGGGGCTCCACTGTAGGATGTAAAATAATCTTAAAGGAAGTCTTACTGTATTTCTATGGTTTTGGTTTTGTTACAACAGTTCTTTTGAAAAATACACCGGATCTCACAGCATAGTCACTTAAAATCCCAGAAATCACAAAAGGAAGTGACGGGGTTTTTTTCCAGAGAAAATGAGAGGAAGTCAGGTGAAATGTCTGCAGCTGTAGCTGATAAATAACACTGTAGCAACAGAAAGAGTTCTAGAGAGGAGCATTTATAAGAAGAGTCAGCAGTTATCAGTTAGAGAGGTAGTTAACGTAAGAGAGAAAGAACGTGGGAGAGAGAAAGAGAAAGAAAGTCAAAGTGAAAGAGAAAGCGAGAGAGAGAGAAATAAAGAAATTAATGGTAATTTTTGCACACATTAACCATGCGCATGTTATGTGCTTCTTAGAACTTATCAATGTGTATCTCTGTTTAGGGAACAGTTTGTTTGGTCAAGAACTTTATATCAGTAAGAACCTGCTCTTTAAGGTACAACTTTGTACCTTGTTGTAATTGAAGCTACAATCACATCCTCAGAGAAAAGAGGTGTATTTGTACACTTCTATAATTTTTTATTAATAATTATTTATAATAATTTTAAATAGTTAAACAAAATAGTAAATTCTTGTGTCAAGACAGGGTGTATTGATGTAGTGCAATTTACATGATATGCCATCTTCTTATTGCTGCAATACTGAGACACAAAAGGCTGCAAAATATAGATGAGCCCCTAAAAAAAGTGTTTCTCAGGGTGACCAGTCTCAGTTGGGGTCAGTGCTATGATGAATCATGTTCCTCATCTAAAAATTGTAACCGTTTAATGTTTTGGGGAATTGGTGCACAAATGGATGCCGCTAAATTGGTGCATTTTGAATAAGGAGATCAATGTAAATGTGTCATTTTTTTGACAGCATAAAAAACTGTGATTGAAAAATGGTTGTTTTCGCATCTTATTTTTTATAGAATTGGTGATGGATAGGGGGAAGAAGCATATCATTGGAAAACATCTTTAAAGATTATTTCATTACAGAAAAGTAATAATATCATTATTAATATCATGCAAGTTGTAGCAGTAAAACCACATTGTCCTGTCCATATCATGCAGCTAATAAGCAATCTAAAAAGAATTTCTAAAGTTCAGTGACACATGGCAATGCAATTCAAAAAAGGCCAAACCTGGTGGCCTGGCAGTAAAAGCAGTTGCCTCTAAGATCCGCAGGCCATGGGTTTGATTCCCAGTGCTGTAATGTCACCAATTATGTACTTCCTGAATACTGTGATCCTGGATGCCCACTGCCTTATGTGGCAAAGGGGTTTAATGCAGAGGAAGAATTTGTTCTGTGGTTCACTCATGACTGTAGGTGGTAATTTTATTTTGCAAATGTAATAATCATACTGAAACATATATGTATTACAAAAGTCAGCATACACACAATATTGTAAGCATGCTTGTTAGTGCATCAAAAATCATATATGAAGAAGCAACGCTTCTATTGCATTTTTCCTCCATTGCTTTGATGAAATTCCCACGTCAGGAACATAATTCTCATCATTAATGTGATTTCCAAAATAGTTAAAGCATTTCTTGTGACAAACACACCTGTGCAAAACCTTTAAATCAATCAAAACTTTCTTTAAATCTGACACTTCAACATTTGCCAATTAATAATAATGGTCAATAAAAAATAAATCCAAATAACTTCGAAAAGAGTTGTGGAAAAATATGTTAGGTGTTTGAACACAAAAAGGCAATAATGTAATGTTTTTATTTGTGTGGCATTGCCAACTAGCGGCCGCCAGAGGCCGCCATTGTTGGGCTACTTTTTAACTTTTATTTTGAAATTTGCCCGGGTTGACTGTGTCAAGGTTTGGTTTTAGTTACAGTTGAATGGCATCTAAGTTAGGTGATTAAGTATTGCCATTTGTTAAGCTCTGTGTTGTGTTTGAATTTAAGTAACCCCAGAGCCTTGTTTCAGTATTTTGTCCACTGACACGCTGCATTGGTGCACCGGCTTTAAGTTTAGCTTGTGTTTTGAGCATCGTGCCTTCCGGTATTGTTAACAATATCTTATTTGAGAAATGGATATCTGCTCCTGTGCCTCAATCTCCCCGTGGTACGACCAAAGGAATGAGACAAAATGAAACGTTAAACAATATCATTATTTTAATTGACAAAAGGTGAAATTATGCATTAGAAAACCTTGTATAGTAAAATATATTATTTATCCTGTCATCATTAAAAACAAAAATAGATACAAAGGCTATATCATTGTGGCAGAGAAAACACGGCTTGGTTCTTTCTATGGCTCTGGGTTAAATGGGCAAAAGTGTTCAGACGCCTGACCATTACACTACCAGGGACTTTAATGACACAGCATTTAAATACATAGACTTTAATTTGGAATCGCGTCCCCTCAAAAATTCATAAAAATAATTTGTCTCAATACTTTAGCCCATATAGTGCAAATGCTAAGATACTTGTTTTATTCTCATCCTATAAATTTTAGTAATGTTGACTCTATGTTCACCTACATACAACATTAAAGCTATATCATAATTTAAAGTGTATTGACTTTAAAAAGGAGGGGAAAAACATCACCAGAAACATCGCGAGAGGAAACGAGAACAGGAGGTATGCTTCCCTAATGAGAGCATGTGGGGCTTTCTTTCTAGTGATTCTTGTGAATTTCGGCTCTTTTCAGAGAGCCGGCTCTTGTGGCTCGGCTCCCAAAGAAGAGCCGGCTCTTTCGGCTTCCAAACGGCTCTTAGTTTAGTATTTCTGTTTTTAGCCTAACCTGGCAAATTTGAATGATTTGTTTGTTGATATAAACCGTTTTGCACTTGGTGTTTTATGAGAAGCTATGTAATTGCCTAATTGTGTGTATCTGTTACAAAAGTTACAAAAATTCTTACATTTCTTTAATATTTAAATCAAACTGCAAACAAATCCACAGAACACTGCAAACAAATAGAACAGAAAGGACCAAACTCAGTAAACAAAAATTATGTCCTCAGGGCAAGTTAACAGCGGAACAGTGACATGAAAAAAATGGGGAGCCGGCTCTAACTCGCTTGGAGTCGGCTCTTCTCGTTCGCTAAAAAGAATCAGCTCTTAGAGCCGGCTCGTTCGCGAACGACACATCACTATTTCTTTCTGCGGGAGCTTCAGGAGAGGAAGGAGCAGAGCGATATTTCCAGCATGGTGAGGGCTTTATTTTCTATCTATAAATTATAGAATATACATAGGCCAACACTTAATCTTTGAAACAGCATAATGGAAAAGCATGGCACATCAATATACATACGTTGACCTGTAATTTGATGATGGTGTTTTTTTGTTGTAGCATCGTTTGCAGGCTTTAAATTCTTGTAAATGTATGTTTTCTAGATCTTGTAACAGTATCTGAGTCTGGTGTTTTTACGTTTGTTGACCATGCCAGGTTTAACATTTGTTAAAATGTCGACCGCAGTTTTTAAAAGAAATGTACACAGCTCTAGTAGTAGGCCATGGCCTAATCACCCTACCTGTTTAGTGGCGTAGTTCATCAAAACTCACAATTTAAGACTTTTTAAAAAACCCATGTACTAACTAACTTTGGTTTTGGTTGAGTTTGGTGCGTGTAAAAAGTGTAAATGTTGTTGTGGGGCCGAGGACCAATTTGCTGTAGAAACACGTGGAGGAGTGAGTGTGTTAGCTTTTGTGCTAACACGCGTGTTTAGATCTTAGCACGTGTTTGTGAACGGACTCTATATAGTATATATATTCTTATGCACAAATGTTTATGTATGTATATGTGGTACACATAAAATTGCTATATAGATATGTCTTGAGTAAGAAGCAGCACATTACGTACACGTGTGAAGTTCGACTTTAAATCAGTTCTGAAATCAAATCTACAGGAGTAGTTTTCAAACCACGTGGTTGCATTTCATTTGCAGTCTGTCTGGAAATTAAATGTTAACAGTTGAATAACTTCAGTAATTGCTCTTTTTAACAAGTTTAATACAATATATGTTCTAGTAGCACAATTTTTGCTATGCACAGCATTTGCTACGTTAAATGGACAAAAATATTGGGACAATCGGTTTGAGCTTAGGATTCGGCCCTTACAATCAGTGAAGGACACTCCTAATGCTACAGACCACCAAGATTCTGGATAACACCACTCTTCCAAATTTGTGGACACAGTTTGGGGAAGATTCATTTATATTCCAGCATAGTTGGGCGGGGGGGGGGGGGTAGGTGCTGGTTGGATCAATTCACCAGCCGAATCTTTTGAAATATGGCTGTGCTGATCACCTGCTTTTGTTTTTCCACCTAGGTGCTCCTACATGTACTTTTCGAGCATGCGGCCGGGTATGCCTTGTTTGCCGTCAAAGAGGTGGAAGAGATTGGGATGCTTTTGCCTGAGGTATAATTTAATCTGCATAATTGGACAAACATTAATAAATAAATGCTGAATGTTCATACTTAAAATTTTCTTCTACTCAGGTGGAGGGAAGTGTATTAAGTGTTGGAAAATTTAGCAGTGTTGTCAAGCTGGCAGCTTTTTTCCCCTTCAAGTCAGCACAGGCAGCTCTCGAGAATATTAATGCAATTTCAGAAGGTAAGTTTAAGCTATTTATTTATGGACTTATTTAAGTATTTGGTTCACTTGTTATGATGTACCAATAATCTGTCAATCCACTGAATTACTGTGCTGACAGCATACCATGTAACTGAACACTTGAGCAGAATACTTGATTTGAGCGTTTTGTGTTGCATGAGCTGGATATTAAGCTTCTTTTTACCTACAGGGGTGGTCCATGCAGATCTTAAACTGTTCCTGGAAACAAACTTGCCTGCTGGGGGCAAAAAGAAGGCCATGCTGGGGGTGGCTGATGCCAAGATTGGTGCAGCACTGCAGGAGGAATTGGGCCTCTCTATCCAAACAGGAGGAGTGGTGTCAGAAATAATGAGAGGTCTGTAAAATTTGTCTGAACCTCAGTGTGTAGAGCACATATGCAGTCGCTTCCTCTGTAATGATGTGTCTTTATCCACTGATGTCTGATGGTTAATACTGAAAAGCTGAACAGTTGGTGCTCTACAACAGCATTGGTCAAGCCACACTCGGTGCTTTTACTAACATTTTCTCCTGTTTCCAGGTGTACGCCTGCACTTCCACTGCCTTCTGAAGGGCCTCACAGCTCAGGCTGCCTCCAAAGCCCAACTTGGTCTGGGTCACAGTTACTCCCGGGCCAAGGTCAAGTTCAATGTCAACAGAGCTGATAACATGATCATCCAGTCTATCGCCCTTCTCGATCAGCTGGACAAGGACATAAACACGTTCTCCATGCGTGTGCGGTATGCTGATTTGTTTGAGTTGTGTTGCTGTGCTAGTAATATTGTCTCAGGCTTGACTGGCTGTCTCTGTGTGGTGTGAGAGCCTGAGTACTAACTGGTTTTGGTTTTTCCCCTCTAACCTTAACACAAAACAAGAGTTTGTCTCTGGGTGTGTAATTTGAACCCAGAAGTCATGGTTGCCTGATTACTAATGAGCAAACTTTAAAACTACATTTGCTAGGGTGTGTCTGCTTGCGTGTGCATTGAGGTGTTGTGTGTTGGTGCTGTTCACATTCTTTGGCTCATGTCTGGTGAGGCTATTGAAGTCTTCATGGACAGACTGACTCAGTGAATGTGAACGTGCCCTCAGCAGCCTCCCAGTGCTTACCACAGACAGTGCCCCACCTGCGCTGGCTGTACAGGAAGAGGAGGGACAGTAAAGACCGTTCTTGGGCACGCTCAGTTTGTCGTTGGGGCAGACCACCACCTGAGGCGGAGACAGCCTGTCTGGTTTGAACTAGCCAGTAACATCCTTTGGTTTGTGATCTTACTGCATATGTATTTTTTTTTTTTTTTACAATGCCTCCCCTTCATCTCTTTTACAGTGAGTGGTATGGCTACCACTTTCCAGAGCTCATTAACATAGTCAGCGACAATGCAACATACTGCAAGCTGGCCAGGTTGATTGGCAACCGAAAGGAGTTGAGTGAAGAGAGCTTGGAGTCTCTAGAAGAGATCACCATGGACGGTGCTAAAGCACAGGCCATCCTTGAGGCTTCTCGTTCCTCCATGGGTAAGAGACATGTCCCTTATCGTGCAGCTCAGAAGTCATGATGTTTTTATAATCTGTCAATCCACTGACCCCATGTGCTGACAGCATATTGTTAACTGAACCTCTGAGCAGCTTTGTGATAACTTTATAAGCTGTACACTTAAAACATATTTAGCTGCATCCTAACCAGAATGGTATTCTTCAATCTTGCTCAGGAATGAACATCTCCCCTATTGACCTGATCAACATTGAGAGCTTCTCTAGCCGAGTTGTGTCCCTCACCGCATACAGACAAGAACTGCAGGAGTACCTGCGCTCCAAAATGTCCCAAGTGGCCCCCAATCTAGCGTCCCTCATTGGAGAAGTGGTATGTATATTTCTCCAAAAATGCAGAAACATTTCCCCTAGCTGATATGTATGCTCAAGTGCTTTGGGTAAATTTGCTTAACCACTCTTGAAAAAATTAATGATTCTGTTAATGTTCATTTAGGTGGCACAGGTAGAACATACTGTGAGCATTAAATAATAAAGCTAAGGAGGGACGGAGATTTCAGATTACACTAGGCTAGACAGGGCTTTAGTCCAGGACAGATTGGGCAGTTGATTTAGTTTTCTTTCTTTTGAGGTGGCTTGTTCATATCAAAACTCCTCTAAAATGGCTGCTCACAGTATTTAGCAACATGGTGTGGGTTTTTTTTTTGTCTCATGAGTGTGGTTGATTAGTTTATTTGGCAGGACTGTAGGTTAATGGTCACCCAAACTACTCATTTTGGCTATGCTGAACCATGAATTAAAGCTTTATACCAAGGTGAAGAAATTTGGTTCCGCTTAGCTTGTAGAGTGACGTCTGAGACAAGTGATACTCTGATGGTAATGATGTCTATGCCTATAGGTGGGTGCTCGTCTTATTTCGCACGCTGGCAGCTTGACTAACCTGGCCAAATACCCGGCATCCACAGTGCAGATCTTGGGAGCAGAGAAGGCCCTCTTCAGGTACTGGGGCACCCCTTCCCTGCGGGGTTTTGTGGCAGCTGCAGTGATGGCAGGGTTGGGGCTAAGCTGTGGCTGATTTGAGTGTGCTGAAATACTTGCACACCAAAAGTGATTCCACCTTCCTATGCTCCCCCCTCAGTCTGAGCAGCTGCCTGGGGTTCTGAGAGGTAGTTACAATACAGGTTGCACCTGGTTAGCTAAAACACACTTGGGCAAACATGTTGATGTTGAAATAGCTCACAAGTTTCATTATGCAGACTTCTGAATCTTGTCACAAATATCTAGGGCGTTGAAAGTCAGAGGGAATACGCCAAAGTATGGTCTCATCTTCCATTCCACATTCATTGGCCGCGCAGCTGCCAAGAACAAAGGTCGGATCTCCCGTTACCTTGCTAACAAGTGCACCATTGCCTCCCGAATTGACTGCTTCTCAGGTAAGTGTTGCACTAACCTTGCACAAGTGAGCAGTATAGCTGGCCTACACAAATATTGCTATGATGTTATTATTTTTCGTCATCAGTATTTCACCCCTCTGGGGACAGAATGTTGAGGAATTACACCTGAGCAAATCAGTGATGCTAACAAGCCATGTAATGTTCATCACAATGGTATTATATCAGGTTTCTTCTCCCCTTGATTAATTACAGAGGTTCCTACCAATGTGTTTGGAGAGAAACTCCGTGACCAAGTGGAAGAACGTCTAGCCTTTTATGAGACTGGTGACACGCCAAGAAAGAACCTGGATGTCATGAAAGAGGCTGTGGAAGAGGTTGGTCATTTTCTTTTGTGATTACTCTTATCTGCTGTGAGTGATGAGACCACTCCCCTGACTCCAACATGGAGGCAAAACTGATTTAATGAGCCTGACGCAGCACTTTAAACTCACGGTTGACCGTATGGGTCTGCATTTGACTTTGGACAAACTTGAGTAATATCTCCCACAGGCTGGCGAGGTGGTAGCAGAAATGAAGCGCAAACTTGAAAAGAAGGAGAAGAAGAGAAAGAAGCGTGAAAAGAAAAGACTTGAAGCTCTGGCCACAGCTGAGGGAGAGGAGGAGGAGGAGGAGGATGTCAAACCTAAAAAGTTGAAATCCAGTGAAGTTGCTGAAGTGAGTGAGGTCATCTGTGTTGGGCATGGTTATTTGGAAACTTCCAATTGCGTTACTTTTATATTTAAATTGGTGTAGGGCATGATGTAGAATTAATAACTGGACGGTATTTCATGAAGTATGCAATGTGGAACTATGTGCGGTATCAAGACACTGGCAGCTGATCTTGGATGTGGCTACATATGGTAATATTTAGAAAAATGTGTGGTAATGTTCAACGATTCAGGGAAGATATTTAATTATATACACCTAAAAATGTTGCTGGAATATTTGGGTACTGAAAAAATGTGAACTTCGCATGGCTAGACAAGAGCCTGGACCTTTTTCATGGCCCTGGACCTTTTAATTGACATGCCAGAGAAAAGCTCCTCCGAACCATTGACAAACCCTCCTTGGTGGGTTTGATCACTGAGGTGAGCAGGACAGCATTTCAGGTCTGTTTAAGTAATTTACTACTTTGAAAGTTTTATTCTAATGTGCATTTTAATCATCTGTAGGAGAATGGAGATGCTGAGGCTGCTGACAAGAAGAAGAGAAAGAGGGTGTCCTTTGAGCATGCTGTGAAGGAGGAGGAGGGGGAGGTCAATAATGGTACAAGCGAGGCCGCGCCTGCTGTGAAGAAGAGGAAGATGGTCAAGACTGGGGAGGAGGCAGAAGCCCCAGAGCCTGAAGAGACTGAAAAGAAAAAGAAGAAAAAGAAGCTGGTCACTGAAGATGTTAAAGCGGAGGAGGAGGAAGAGGTTGCGAACGGTATGGCCGTGGCAGCACCTGTTGAACAAACAGAGAAGAAGAAGAAAAAGAAAAAGAAGGCCGATGATTAAAGCATCTGTCCTTCAATGATGAACATTTTTAGTACTGTACAGAATCTTTTTTTTTTTTGTCACTGAATGACGAGTATTGCAAGTATGTAAGCAGCATTTAACCCCTTAATATTGAATACGTATGATTTATGAAATGTTTAAGCTGTGTGCCTTGAGTTCAAATAAAACTGTGCATCTGTACCACTGATCTGACTTCTGCTAATGAGATGCTCCTCAGCCAGGCTGTAGTAATCAAGTAGCAAACATCTGAATTTTTAGAATAAAGAACTGAGGTCCGAGTTCTTTGTTTTGCCTGTAGTTCCAAAAGCTGCTTGTACAAACTGGCTTGATTATAAAATGTACTTCAATACATTAGGTAGACTCATCAGTATAGAGTTGTGCTAAAGAATTGGGTATATTAAATGGTTTTGGAAAGGTAAATTGATTGTGGCTGCTCCAACCTCATTAACAATGTTCTTTAGTGTTTTCTGCTGTCACAGGCATGGTGGCATTTGTTCTGTAAATGTCCCACTCTTTGTGTTTCTGAAAAATGGTCACAGTGTAAAGAATGGGGTTTGTAAACCCTCAGTTGTTTCCCTGTGAATATGAAGCATCTCTGGTGCATCAGACATCTAGCCGTTTTTAGCTAAAGTTAATTTTGCATTTTGTGAATACTCCATTGGGGTTTTTTTATTTAGATTAAATGTGCTGAGCTCCACACTTCAGCCAACACAGCAAATGCCCATTTTCACTTGAAAGGCACATATTCAGTGCCATGAAAACGTCCATTGCCTCAGTAATGGCTTGCACAGTCTGAGTAGCTTGTAGCCTCAGATTCTGTTAAGTCACATGTTGAGGTTTTCTTCATGTTCCGTTAAGCTCAGTGATGCTGCATATCAAGTTTTTGAAAACATTTATGGAAAGTTGTTTGGTGGGTATGACAACTGGCATCTGTATTGTGGTTTTTGGCTTCAGAACCATTATACCCCAATTCTACATGTGCATAAAATAAGGTTTAATTATATGGACTGTCATGTAAAACCTTGCTACTCATTATTTTAATAAAAAAAATTAAAGCTGCCTTGTTGCCAATTATATCCTACATCTTGATTTTCAGGAAAGCCAATGAGAGAAAAACAGCAAGGAACTTGTCAGATATTTTATTTGGACGACAAGGGTAAAACCAATGTTAAAATGATTGATTCAAAAACTGCTACGTTTCAGCCAATTAACAGGATAAGGAGGGGTTCACAAATGAGGGGATGAGGAAATAAAGTCAAGCACTGAACTAAAAATCCACCCCATACAAAAAAAAAAATTCACAGGTCAGTGGGGTGCAGGGGCAAACATACAAAAACATTTTTAAAAAAGGCTTCACCATCAAATGATGCTTAGCAATAATGTACACCATTATTAGGTTTATGTATGTATACAAAAAGAAAATATCTCCCATATTATGATGAGTCTGGTTCAAGTATATTCACCTTCTATTTTAGTATTTAGTTCTCATCCTCTTTGTTTATTCATATTCATTTTGAAATTAACAAAAATGTCCTTCAAAACAAAATGTAGTTAACCACATTTCATATCCTACCAATACATATATACTGTATAAATACATACATAAATATATTTTACATACAACAGCCAAAACTTTGAAAAGGGGGGGATGAGAACTAGGGGAGGGGGATATGGTAGTGTGTGTGTGTGTGTGTGTGTGTATGTATTGTATGATGCTGTGTTAAGTTGTCCCTCTTCTGACTGTGGCCGCAGTGTTGCATGGTAACATGGCGTCCATAGGAGGGGCATGGGGCTTCTGCACCTTTTCAGTTGCCCCAGTAGGGGGAGCTGCCATAGCTGGACTTGTTGACCTGGGTCTTCTGCTGCATGCTGCTAGTCTGGCTCCTCTGAGTCGGGCCAGCCTACGTACACCAGAAATAATTAGGTTTAGGGATTTTTGATGTCTTAGATTTAAACAAATGCTTTTTGAATAAAATAATCCTAGATAACAATACTGAAACAATTCAGTACACAAGGGAGACAACTGATTAGGAGAACTCCAACAGGTTTCATTTGACAGCAGCTTGTGCCTATGAAATTTAGCATCCGCAACATAAGAACATTTTTCACTACAGGTTCTGATTTGCATTTCGGCAGTTGTTTGTGAATTGAAAGCTGCTCTTACAGATGGTGCCTGTGTGCCAGTATGGACTTTCCTTTCTAAGCATTCTGCAAATCAAGCACACTGTTATTTTTACAAGTATAATTAGACCTGTGGTGAATGTGTACAGGACAAAGTACAGGCTATA
>JBBKCR010000022.1:9493178-9503338 GCA_037577295.1 Ladigesia roloffi | reverse complement strand
ATCAGAATCAGAATCAGTTTTATTGGCCAAGTATACGTGCATATACAAGGAATTTGACTCCGGTAGTGTGTTAGCTTAGATAAGTCATGCTTAGATAAGCACATTTCCTAACTCATAGGCCGCTTTACTGAATATTCTGCATGTTTTTCTATATTACTTTGCCCACATCGTAAACTCGAAACATCGTTTGTCAAGACCCATGTAACTTGAAGACCCCTGCACTTCAATAACACATGGATTGACTTACGCTCACATCCTCGCTCCAGTCTTCAGCCGCCCACTCTTCTAGAGTGTTCCTCCATGCCACTATACAGTAGAAAAACAAAAACAAAAAGGACAATGGTGAAAACCTCTGCAGGACAGTGTGCTCATTCCTCCTGGTGGATCCCGATGCAATTCACCTGTTCCATCTGTGGTCTCACTGGCCCCAGATTCCCATACATCAGCATGCGAATTGGTCGTGCCACTGTCCGTGGTGTAGTCTGCTGGGTTGAAGGTCCTGCAGATGGGACATGAAAAATTGGATGACCTATTTAAGCATTTTTGCCTCAATCCAAACTGTTTGTTAATACCAATAACTATCTTACTCAATAAACACAAAAAAATTCATACATTCATAAGAGATGCTGCTAATCACTGACATTCTACATGGAACTAGTACATGGTCTGTGATTTTAACAAGGTTTTGTAGCCAATTTCACAGGCCAATCTGATCAGTGTCTTGGTCTTCACAGAAATGATGGACTTCTAATGTTATCTACTCTACTTGCCTCACACACTTGTACTGCATGTTGTATGCATGTATAAATGGTGCACTACTACTTGTTGGAATGGTATTTTTTTGTGTATGTTTGTGTTTTCTATAAAGAAAAAAGGTATTGGAGCCTCACAAACAACACTGCAACCAAGGTTTTGGGGGAATTAATCGTTTTACAGTCCTAAAAATTCAACACATATTCAAAGTCTAATTCCAACACACACAGTAAAGCCTGTAAAACACCATTGCCGGAGAATTTTGATTATTTATTCACTTTTACACCAGCTGTAGCTGTGAATGAAAAAACCTGAGCATTTGAGTGTCATTATAAAGGAGACATATACAAAACTAACTAGTCATAAGTCTATGGGATATAAAAACATGTTAATGAATTTCTTTTCACAAAATCACTCTCACATAAAGAGATCTCACTAGCTCTATTCTTCAAAGTGTCAGTCCCTTTAAAAATGAGCCTAAAAATGAGGGCTCCGTCATTTTTATGCAAATAAAATGCTGCTGGCCATACCCCCCAATCCCATGCTAATGCTTCACGTTTACCACACCTGAAACAGAGGCGTGTCCAAGTGGCTCACAGCATCATGATTCTAGACACAAAATCTTTCAATTGATTCAGAGAAAAATGGTTGGGTGTTGTTTTTTTTCACACTTGGAGTGTTTATAGGAGAAGTAGAGACACAAATGGATACAAAAGAATGCAAAATAAGTTTTGCATAATATGTCCCCTTTAAAGCTCTCGTTTTACATGTGGCAAGTTGAATGAAAGGTGTGAGTGGTGAATATTAATGCACGTTCTCCTCACCCCATTCCTTGTGCTGTAAACCTGCTGGTCCCTGGTGCACGGCCCCTTCCTCTGCCTCCAGACACTGCACACAAACAACAAAATGAGTACACCAAACTGACCGAGACGGGACAATGTTAGGGTTTAGGTGCATGTACCTTTGCCTCTCCCCCTACGGCCACGGTCAACTCCTCTCTCCACAGGCGTCGAGTCCACTCCATTCTCCTCAGCCCTCGCTGGTAGCCAAAAATGTAATGCAAAAACAAAAATCCAAAAATGTTTTCTCTGCATACACATATTTACATTAAAAATCCTGTATTTAAATAACGAATGATTATCAGTGGAAGGAAACAGATGAGCATTTGTTTGTAAATTCGAGGTGACATTCTACATCCAGACCTATAAGTTTGACCCCAAGTTTGACCCAAAGCAAAATGAACACAGAACCTCATGGTGACTTGCTTTTTCCTGTAGCCATAGTGTTCAGTGTCTTACATATACTCGAAATCCCAGTAGACAAAAATGGTGGATCTTAATCTAATCTAGTAGGTGGGGCGGCTTTATGCAAATTTCCTAATCCTGACATCACAATGGGGGTGGGGGGTTATGGGGGCAGTTGAAATGGCTCATGACCCTAATTCTTTCAATCAACTCCCAGAAAACGGATGTTTATTTTCATGCATGGAGTGTTTATAGGGGCATGAGAGATCCAAATGGAAATAACAAAATGATGCAAAATATGACATGCATAATATGAATAGAATTTCAAACGAGCTGGCAGCAGCTTTCACTTCTAATCTAGACTGATCAACATTCACTGACTAACCACAAGTAAAAGTACAATGCATCACACCTCAGACAGAATCAGACCTCAGTATGTAAACAATATAAGAGTTCACAAGTAAGAGACTTTAGTTTTCAGGTTAGACTTTCAGCAGGCATTTTCAATAAACATTATGGTTCCTCTCAGAAAGCAAGGCTCTTCTTACCCGGCCGATTGCGAATGACCCCTCTTCCTCTACGGTTTGCTCCACCACGTGCTCTGCTGCTCTCTTTCTCATTTCTCTTCTCCCGATTTTCCTTATTCTCCTTGCTCTCTGAAGAAATACTCTCCTTTCCTAAGCTCTTCTTCTTCCCCACTGTTTCCCAAGAGGTCTAAACAGAGGGAGAAAAAGGTTATTAATCAGGAAAAAGCATAAAGGACATTTTGTAACAGACACATGCTGTACAACAGCATTCCAACACACACTGACAATAAACTGCTGAGAATGCAAAGGTTGTAGACAATCATCCCCAGACATTTCTTTAATTTTCTCGATGGAACAAAATATATGGCAAATTTTAGTAACAATTTGCATTGATTTGCTGAATGGAGTTAACATGTTAAAACCAACAAATAAATAGCAACTGCATTACAGTGTGATCTCTGCACAGGGTATGTATTTTCATAAATAAAATCAACTAAAACTAAATTGCAGACATAGACACACACACAGCCGAAACTCCGTGGACTCGTTAAACCAACTGAACCATTTTAGTCATAACATTCCTCAATGACATCCTTCTCCTTCAAACTTAAGGAATAACAGCCTTTTCTGTACAAGGCAAAATAAAAATATTCAGCCAATCATGTGGTTTCCAAGCAAATATGCTCAGTGGTAATTGTGAAGGACATTAAACAGATCAAGAACACAGCAGGCTGAGGTCTGTTATGGGACAGGATTACCAGTGAACACTGAAATGTCCCAGTTTCTATTTGAGTTTTCCCAGAATCACAACTACATAACTAAGATCCGGTGTCTCAAATTTCACTATGCCTTACACATCACAGTGTCTGTTGGTGAAGCAAATGGTAAGAGCTAGTTCCAAAAGCAATCAGCCAGACTAATGTACATTATACAGAGCTATAAAATATTCTGCATTTCAAATATAACTATGACAAATGAAGTATTTAAACAATTATTTAAAACTTTTATAATGCCCACACAGCTCTGAAGCGTATACCTTTTCAAAAGTAAGTGTGGGCTGTTTGAAACTCACGGTATCAGAGGGCCCCTCCAGCAGAAAGTTGATGGCTCTGTTGACATCCTCGTTGCAGTCATGAAGAGCAACCATGCACTCATCCTGGTTTTTCCCCGTCACCTCCATGAGCTAAAATTAAAACAAGACACAGTCTTGAGATCTCTGCACAATTCCATTAATTATGTAGATGTACGGAGGACAATTTTATTGATCATTTATTATTCTGCTCACAACATCTCACCTGGTTGACTTTGTCTTCAAAATCTGCGTCATTCTTGTCATAGATCATCTGAGCAAGTCGGATCTGTTCGGCTGTAGCCTGTGAAAGGCACAAGAGAAGAGGGACGGCAAAATAAATTGAAAAAACAGCACAAAGTCCACTAGCTAGGCAACCCAGACTTCTTGGGCTTCCAGACACAGATTAGGCCTAATCTTTGGTATTTGTCTAGTGTTAAACGAAATCTAGGTAGTGTTTTCTAAACTTGGTTCCTAAAATACACAAATCAGAAAGAGAGATTATTTTTAGATTATCAGTAAATATGTCCATACACACCTGAAGCTGTTTCTGTGGCTGTGTGGTCTGTGTGGTTGTGGGCAGCACTTTGTCCCGAGTGCCCCGGGCTCGGTCGCCGCCCAGTGAGGTCATCATATACAGTATATACAAAACAATGTATGTACAAAATAGAAAAATCTGAAAAATATACAGTAGTTTAACAAAGAGTTAATTGTCTGTGCGGGCAAGACCTGAAGCTGTGGAGTGTTGATAAAATACAATACAACAATATTTTCCAAAAAATAGTAGATTAGTAAAGTTTGCATTTGTAAAGTGGCTTCTCAGTCCTGAAAAATAGCGGACATGCTTGTTTTGACCGTTTTTGACCAGTCTTGTCAATTTTACCCACACTAAAAACCTATTTCCAAAGATATAATAATTATTTCATTTTAAATACCCACTTATACCTCTAATTATCTTTTACACATCTCTTTTTTCAGGACATCTAGTTAATTGACCATAGATCTAGTTAAGGTGTTATTGAAGGTTTTAAATGTAACACTTCAACAATGTAGCCTCTGCTAGTTTTCAAACTCCCAAACACAGGCAAAATGGGCCATATCAGATTCCTCCCCTCCAAAATCCAGTTGCACCAGATTAAGTAATACCCCTGTCCTCCAGGAACATTTAAAAAACGTATATACATAAACACACACATTCATAAGTTTATCATTTTCCTGGTTTAAACTGAGGCCAAGCCAGACTGAAACGTTGTCCACTTACACATCACTGTAGTCCACCCTGTCCTAATATCACAGCACACAACCAGCCCTTCACTAAAAGTAAACCTGCGGGACTGTGAGCAGATTTGCGGGAAAAACCCTTGACTCACACTCTACTGAAAAATACAACCATGTGTTAATCCAAAAACATGTCAAGGACCTATTTCACTGTGGTAATGAACATAATAATAATAATAATAATAATAATAATAATAATAATAATAATAATAATAATAATAATAATAATAATAATAATAATTAACAACAAGAATAACAAGGAAGTATACTTTTATACTTATGTATTTTATCCATTTCTGCATGATGAACTGAAAGTACACAAGGAAATGTGTGGTTTGACATGAAAGAACCATTGTAAAGAAACTTGCTGAGTCAGAATTGTTCACAAATGTGGTAATAAGAACGAGACATTTGTAGGTTTAATATCTCTAAAAGCTACCTTACAGGAAGCAATTACATAATTACAGTGGGATATACGGCACTTGACGTCTAATAAATTTAAAGCGGTTTAGAGATCAATTTTGACCTAAAATGTATTTATGTCAGAGCAGAATGTGCAACATGAAGTAAGGCAAAAGAATGCAAGTTCTCCCACATTTACTAGAGTACTATCGAAATTACATTTGAAAATAAATACACAAAATATGGACAAAACTTTGCGACATCTGACCACTACACTAACAGAGACATTTAATAACATTGCATTGAAACACACGGAATTTAATAGGAAGTTATTCCCCCTTTTGCAGCTACATCAGCTTCCATTTTTCTTGGAAAGCTACAGACAATCAAAAGATGTGTAACATTTTTAGATGTCACAGTAAAAAAACCCTACAACGACAGTAAGTTTCTCCTCAATGCACCATTTCCACCAGACCACTCTGAAGGACTGTTTACATCTCAACAACTGAATGACTGGTTAAAAAATACACAGAAATGTTTTTCGCTACAATAAGCACAAAGTCAGGATTGTTGTCCTTCATACAATGGAAACCTCATTTTACTACCAGTGCCAAAATAATTGGTCTTTCCAATGATACACCGGATTCAGCTTAACAAAAAATTATTTTTAAAAATTCTAACACCAAATGGTGCAGAAAAACTGGCACTATATTCAGAACTGTCTAAAATAAAACTAAAGCTGCATGGTGTTTATGTTTATGGTTTTGTTTTAATAAATACTTGACAAATTATCCAAAGAAAATCCAAGCAATAACACTGAAAATGACAGCTGATGTGGTAATGCGTGCAAGTCTGACATTTTTAACACTATTTTTTAAATACACAATTTTCTGCCAGAAAAACATCCAGGCACATCATGTAATTATACTGCCGCTAAACTCATAATTTCTAGAGTGCGTAATCTCTAAAGTCTGTATTGTAGGATAACTCCTCCTAGGCATCCACAAAACAGGCTTTTCTTACTCTTATTAACACTCCTTTATTAGAACTGTTACACAATGTCACACAATGTCTACTGTCAATTGCACTGTGGAACCTGAGCTTCACCATTCTGTCTCTCTGTATACTTGTACATGGTTAAGATGACAAAGTTCCCTTTAATATTTCTTTTAGTTATTCAAATGTATGTCTTAATTTTTGCCTGAGACGAACTCACTAACACAGAGAAACACAAGTTTTGCTATGGAATAATAAATATTTTTAAAAAACAAGCTCTTCTCGACATTTGGCAAGAAAAAAATACACACATTTTTTATGTAAACAGGGTGAACAAGGTCATTCAGAGTGGTTTGTTGTGAAAAGGTTTATTGTACAGAAACTTACCAGTTCTGGTTTTCTTTAAAATAGTGGAATCGGGAATCGGGTCGAGACGCCTACAATGCAAACAACCAATAAATTCATTACAAATAAATGAGCAATGGCCTGACAAATATTCCTATTTTTTTAAGTAAAGTTGACAGTTACTTTGTGAACTGTTTTGTCTTACAATCCTCTGGCCACACCAAGGTTAAAACTATGAAAAAAGGTGCAATCTCAAAGCTTTTATAAAACATTTCAGACACCAGTCAGCATATCTGTTATGATCACATGCAACACCTTAATCTGAGGAACAACTGAGAAAACTTTAATATTTTCGAAATCTAGTTCCTCTCATCACTATAAAATAACATTCTCAGCCAGTTTATCTATCAAGTACATTGTGTTTCATATCAAATAACACTAATGTTATTTTTGCATGATACATTCTGCAATTTGAAATTAAATTTGTGAAATATCTCCAACATTGTTGGTGTTATACGGTTATTAGTTACAAGAATGTTTTTGCAATTGTGTTGCACTATTGTTAATTTTTTGTTAAAGATTTTGTTCAATCTTTGTCTTATCTTTCATTCTTTGTTGTTGCACCAAGCATACTATGACAAAAGAAAGTCCTTTATTATATATATTTTCTTTAATGCAGACACTGAACAGCAGCACTGATGGCTCTTAGGATCAATAATTTAACCTGGTGGCATCCATAAAATACAAAAGAGATTGTAACAGCTAACTATGCATTCAGATCTGTAGTGTGTGTGTTTGGTCCATCTTGATAACCAAGTTAAAACAAAAAGAACAAGGGCTCACTTAGTTAATTGCTGCGCTTAAACTTGCTTAGCAAAGACAACATTTGAGTGGTTTTAAGAGCAATATTTTTGCACAATCTTCATTAAATCGGATGGAAGTGTCGGTTTTCCAACAGCAAGTGCAGAATTATTAGTCACCATTTTACGCCCTAAATGATCTAAATAAGGCAAGGGATTAAATGTATATAGTTAATTGTTGAGAACACTTAAAATCCAGGCGTGTTTTTTCGATGAAAAGGACAGAGCACACTGAAAGCTAGGTCAAGCTCCAAACAATAGGACGTAGTTGTTGTAGGGTAAACATAAAGTCATCTACTAAAAAAAACACGCCAACCTTGATCACTTACGAGCTTTACTTTGGTTCTGTAAAAGTCTGTTTCTGTTAAGATACACTTTTATATGTGACGACGGGAGAGCCATATAGACTTGAAACTATGTGTGTCCTCCAAACATGAATCATAATCAGGCAGAGGCAGAGTGGCTAGCTGCATTAGCTTAGCTAGCTGAGCTCGCAGAACCCTCTTTGTCCTGTCTGGCTAGCTGCTGCTAACTGCTTCCAACCCCTGATTTCTCTTCTGTCTCTCAGCCCAGGCAATACCTGGGGATTTGTTGGCTAGCCTGCTAACTCTGGAACGCTAGTGAGCTGTTTTATTGAGAAAAAAACTGAAACCTAAGCCTCCATCATATTTTCTTTTTCCTGCTCAACTCACTTTAAAGCAAACACATACCAAGTGTTTAAAAATCGAAACCAATTTGCTGTCAACAATATTATTTTGAAAATGCCCCCCCAAACAGCAAAGTTAGCCTAGCCTAGCCCAGCTAACATTCGAAAAACATTATAAAAGTACAAACAAAACAATTAGAAATATTTTGGTTTCTCCGGTAGGTTTTTATTCTCGTGCTTAACCAAACAGATGCTAAGGGTCAAAAATATGCACAACTTCTGTAGCCATTAGCATTAAAAAAAATGGCCCAAAGAACAGAGCTTGCCTAGCTTAGCATATCGAAGGTACCAGTCGGAAAACATGTTAAATGAGAAAAAATGTCACTTTCTCCATCGTGATTTTGGCCCCCGGCTTAATTAAAACAAACAAAAATCCGAACTCATCCTGTTTTTTCCTTAATGGCCAAAACGGCAGAGCTGGCTTAGTATAGCATAGCTAACAGAGTCGAAAAACCCGACCATAGAATATCTAACAGAGTGGGAAAAGAGGAAAAACCCGTACAAAGCAAAAAATTGCGTGGTCCTCGCCACAACACACGCCGAACAAGAAAACAGAGAGGAAGCGGAATCAGCGCACGCATTGAAACTCAAACTCTGAACCTCTACTGTAGTCAAGAGTGATGCATATAGTTATTTGTGTGAGTTTTGTGTTTTTGTTGTTTTACCTGCTAACACGCTCCACGCTCCTCCGCCGCAGCAGCAGACTCCGTCACGTGACCCGAGCGCGCCCCCGAGACAGAACAACACACGGGCACGCGCACAGACACAACAATGAAGCTTCAGGTCTCCCAACACCCGCCCCCCCCCCTCCATGATTACATGGTCATAAGTATTTGGACACCCCTTAACCCCGTAATCTACTGCTCACATTTTGGAAAACACCATGCTTCTATCTTTTTGGACACAGTTTGGGGGAGAACATTTTCTATTCCACCATGACTGTCACTGTGCACAAACCGAGCTCCATAAAGACGAATTCAGCGTAAAGATCTTGACTGACCAGCAGAGTCCCGACCTCAACCACACATTTGGGATGAAATATAACGGAGAATGTGAGCCAGTGTTTTTCTTTCAGCATCAGGGCCTGACCTTAAAGATGCTTTACAGAACGAATGGGTTCAAATTCCCACAGAAACTCCAAAGTACTGTGGAAAGAAGTCCAAGTAGAAAGGACGCTGTTATGGCTGCAAAGGAAGACAAACACTCAATAGTGATGCAAGAGAATACCGTATAATTATACTTCAGGGTAATTTTTTTTTCTTTTTTGTATTAACATATGCACATATATGAACACACACACACACTGTTGTGCACATATTGCAGATGCTGAGGGCAGTGTTGAGAACGTGATTCCCCTACTGCGTCTCCTGTATTCTGCACCGAAATACACTGCAACTGTCGCCCTCTAGTGATTAGACATTCATCTCATTAACCCACTCATGCCCGTCTCCAAAATGTACTATAAGGGGAAAACGGCCCACATGTTCGGCTGTCTAAAATAATGTTAAAAATAGCTATATAGTTTATGAGGAACGCAAACAATTATATGTATCCAAAATCACCCTTTTCAATGTTTTGATAAAAGCGCCCTGCAAAATCATAAAACAGATAGATAAATATCAGATAGATATTAACAGGTTAAGGACTTCAAACTTTCCAGCAAAAGGTACACAACCAAGAGTACCTTCCAGCCAAAAAGTTAAAAGAAAGGCAAACAGCAAGATCAGGAGTGGAAGAAAAATACATCGATAAACTTTTATTCATCATTTTCTTTTCTTTTTTTAACAACTCATCGGGTTTGTTTCTTTTGCTGTATTCTTTTGTTGTTACTGTTACTCAGTAATCTGTAAAAACATTCATGTAGTGTGTATAAAAAAGAGGGCACCACCAAAATAATGACGGTTAGTCCACACACACACACACACACACACACACACACACACACACACACACACACACACACACACACACACACACACA